>OFHU01003932.1:0-64385 GCA_900245905.1 Lacerta viridis
TTGCAAACAAGCGGAGAAGTGCAGAGAGTACGTACTGAGGCTCGTCGCCTTCTGGCAGAAGACAAAGTAGACGAGGGAGAAAGATTGCTTCAATATCCCCCCACAGATCCCAACTGGGATTACAATGAGGCAGATGACAGGCAGAAGCTCAAATCTTATAGGAGCACTTTGATCCAAAGGCTCATTAGGGCTGCGCGAAAGCCCACCAATATGGCAAAAGTTTCTGAAATTATCCAGAAACCTGATGAAAGTCCTGCCATGTTCCTGGAAAGACTGAAGGAGGCATTTCGAATCTGGACACCCCTAAACCCAGAGGAGGGGAATAATGAGATATTATTAAAGACTACCTTCATAGCCCAATCAACCCCAGATATCCAAGAAATACTGAAGAAGGGTGGTTTAGAAGGCCATTCATTGGAGTTGATGGTAGCGACTGCTCAGCGTGTATATGATAATAGGGATGAGGAAAGGGAAGAGAAACAGGAGAAGTACAGAGAGAAGAGGATGTTGGCACTGGCTATAGGGGAGAAGCAACAAGGAGAAGAGGAAATGAGGAAGGGAAGAGGACGTGCAACTGAAGGAAGAGGCAGAGAGCGCGGAAACTGGTTTAGGGAGAAACCAGTGTGCGTTGTGCAGCCGAGAAGGCCATTGGATTGGAAAAGGGATTGCCGAACAGGAGACGGGCGAAGGCTGGAACCAAGGGGAACCAAGCCGAGGAAGAAGAGGAACCGGTGAAAATCGCTACTCTTATCATGCAGATCGATGGAATAGCGGACAAGGAGGTCCAGGAATCATGGGCTGGCAAAGTTTTGAGAACCAGCAATAGGGAGGACCAGGTTCACTTTAGGTTGAACTTATGGCCCAGATGTAATAGGGAACCGAGTGGTCAATTTTATGGAGAACTTAGTAGTTCCAGTGGCAACTACAGCAATCGGCTAGCTGTCAATCAAAGTTACAGGGGCAACAGGGACCAGTCAAGTAAAACCTTTTCTACAGCCCATGGAATGCGTGCTTGGGGGCGAATGCTGACCCATCAATTCCTAAATATGTCAGAGTGTCCCATCCCCTTGTTGGGTTGAGATCTCCTTACGAAGCTCCAAGCCCAGATTTCATTCTCCGATGGAGGCAGCTTTGTTCAGAATGGGAGGAGATTAGCGAGATATGAAACAGTTGACGTAGGTCCATTGGATCCGGGAACGTCAGCTCAGACAGCTGAATTAGTGGCCCTCACCCAAGTTCTTATAATTGGCCAATGTACGAACCATAAACATCTATACAGACTTTGAGTATGCTTTCCTCACACTATATGAGCACGAAGCTATATGGAAAGAATGTTGATGGCTGAAATCAGATGGGCGCAATGTGAAACGCCGAGCCCAGCTAGTGGAACTGTTGGGAGCCATTTGGACCCCTGAGATGATAGCCGTGGGGTACTGCGAAGGGCACCAAAGAGGAAAGGGAACCTGTGACCCGAGGGAATAGGGCGGCCGATGGGGCAGCAAAAAGAAGCTGAGCCTCCCTGTGCCGAAGTTTGTGTTTGAGGCACCTATCCAGAGCAAGATGACTGCAGTTCCAGTACAGAATGCAGCAACTGAAGTCAATGACCTAGGTATGGCCAAACATGCCGCACTTGGCGTACTACCGGGAAGCACAGAGAATGTTGTAGTTGAGGTCTGCATCCAGAACAGAGGGTTCTGTGGTAACTGAGACCCACGTACGAAAGGAGGCACCCAAGGGCCAACTGCAGAAATCAGAAACCAGTATTTCCAAAGGCAAAGGAAAGGAAAGGCAAAGGCAAAGGCAAAGGCAAAGGCAAAGGCAAAGGAAAGGCAATGGCAAAGGCAAAGGCAAAGGGAAAGGAAAGGAAAGGCAAAGGCAAAGGCAAAGGCAATGGTAAATGAGAAACTTGAACCTCTCCATGCTGAGACGGTAGAAGAAGACTTGCCCACAGGAAGGTGGAAGTGGAGGTCCATGAGTAGCATGCAGAGGCTGAGATCCATGAGTGGAGAAAAGAAACGGATGGCCGTATCAAAGAGGTGGGAAATGAAGTTCCTCCCAGAGAGTGTAGAAGCAGAGACAGCAGACTTAAAGGAGAACTTGGAACCTTTCACAAAGGCAGAAGAATCAAATGCGTCTGTTTGTGTGGAGGCCATCACAGTGAAGCCAGATGTGAAGGTGGAAGCAGAGGTTCCTGCAGAGAAGGCAGAAACAGTGGCCTCATCAGATCGGCCAGATGAAAAGCTAGATATGGAAACACCTGCTGAGAAGGTGGATATAGAGTTTGCTGTAGAGATTGCCAAGGGAAAGAGTGGAGCGAGGTTCTTGCAAAGACATTGAGGCAGAGGACTCCACAAAGCAAAGAAGATGGCATCCTCTATAGGAACAGCAGAAGGTGATATTATTCTTAAAGGAAGGAAAACAGAAGCCCCATAGAAAAGGTGATGTGCAGAAAAGGAGGACGCAACGTGGAAGTGCAATTTCCTCCTGAGAAGGTGCATAAGGAGATCTTTTCAGAACAGTCAGAAGAATTATGGAAGCGGAAGCCGCAGCCTCCAAGCAGCCAGATCTACGGGAGATCCTGCAGAATGTGGAGAATGAGGATTGCAGCTCCTGAGCAGAGAGAAATGCAAGATGTTTATGCAGTTGTTATTGAGGAACCTTCAATGAATGAAGTAGAAGATGACCCTGCCCTAAAGACATCAACAGAGCAAGCTGTAGCTGAGAGATCTATGGAAAGGGGAGCAGTTGAAGTCTCAGCATCTGATCAAAACGTAGTGAGTGTCATCCGAATGGATGTAGCAGATGCCAGCCATACCTTGAGATGGGAAGGCACGGAAGGAATTGATGTTGATGTTCCAGAAAGTAATGAACTGAAGGATTTCAAGCTTGTAACTGCGACGGAAGGATCTTTGCAGAATGACAAGGAAGATGTAGACTTTGGGATCGGAACGCACTACGGCCAAGGATGACACTGTAAAAAGTGAAACAACTGGGGATCCCCTGAGAAGACGAAGAAAAAGAGAAAAAAAGAGAAGAAGAAAAAAAGGTTGGAAGCATAGAGCTAGCAACTGAAGTGAAATTCACAGGAATGGTAGCAACTGCAGGAGTAAAGACCAAAGGTGGAAGCACCCTCATCTCGGACTCTGGTGCTTTATCAGAGGAAGGAAAGAGTTCTGTCACAGAAGGCAGTGAAGCAGGTGCTAGTAGCAGAAACAGAAAAAAAAAAATCAACAGGCTGATGTACTTTGTGCAGCTCCAGTGCAGCAAGAAGTAACCACAGAAGCAATTACAGCTAGAGAAGAAACTTCAGGAGTTGAAGAAGCAGCTGAAGTATCCTGTGCTGAAGAGACAACGGAAATGGTTTCAGCTGTTTTGAGAAATGTTATAGATATTGAGCATGATGTGCAATCACTGTCTCAGATTTTTGTCTTTGAACAGGTGGACCCAGACTAGAACGCCTTGTGTGCTGGTGGAACCGTTGCCGCTATCGAACCAGGAGCCGAGTGTGGGTCAACATACCGCCCCATTCTGCGAGGCCTGGCGAGGGCAGCGTACTGTTCTCCTGTCTATTTCAACAGCAGTGAAAGTTACCGGTACCATCCCGTGGGTCCACCGTCCGCGTGTGAAGGAAGTTGAAGCAGATTGGACAGTGACACCTGATTATTTCTCGATGTCCGTGAGACGACAGCCCTGCTGGTGCCACACCCGGGAAGCTGGCACCTCTACGCACGGCAGAAGAAATTTGGAAACATCGAATGCAGGACATGCCTATTGATGTCACCATCATCAGCAGCTGAACGGTATCAGGACAGTTGGACAGCAGGACAGTGTACCATTGGTTTGTCCAACCAGTCAAGGCAGGGCCTATAGGGCCACTGGGGAAATAGGAGTGGGTCTGTAGATTGTTCCTCCTAAGTTCCTCCTAATCCGGAAGGAGGGCATCACACACGAGGTGTATCGCTCTACAGTGATCACTATAGCCACAGGGGCCAAGTGATATAAAAGGACCATCTGAGTCAGGAATTAGAAAGGTGGTGTGTACGGTGCAAGTCAGTTTTCTCTCGTCAATAAATGGAAGGGTCACTCCCTCATGTGAAGGTTCCAGGAACCCAGGTCAGGAAGAAACAGTAGTTAAGCTGCTTGGAATACTTCCAACAGCAGGAAATCTCCCTGTGGTACGTGTGGCCTATATGTTGATCCCCAAAGGTGGAGGGCCGAGAGATGATGCCCCACGAGAACACCACGCAAAGAGAGAATACACTGAGTTTTCTGGATGTTAGCATCATGTTAACTATACTTTACATGGTGGTGGTATTTCTTTTTCTAATGAAGCACCTACAGGAGCGTAGGTTGCGGGAAGGGACCCGAAGGGACATTGCTCGGTACACATGTCAGGCCCCATAGATGCAAAGGTGAAAATTCCTTTGCCACCCATCCCATTGAACCTGATTGCCTTAAATATGAACATGCACATGTTATTATCCCTATAAATAGAGAGGAGGTGCTACATGATAGTGGCTCACAGTTGGTCTCCTAGCAATATCCATTATACCCATGGCCGAGGACCATATCTGTTTGTTATTTTGTTATCAATTTACATGGCCCCTTGTTTAGCCCAATGTGTCCAGAAGTGTATTCCTGATTCTGTGCAAAGAATGATTGATCCCCATATAATGGCCCTATGTCGCAGTTTGGCTCAGGAGGATTCGTCAGACGAACTCGTACTTGTAGAGTCCGAGTTGTCTGAAGAGAAAAGGAGGGAATGAAGGGGACAGATCAATTATTCCATATTGATTATAAATGCTCTTTTAATGTTTAATGCCTTTAAATGCTTTAAATGCTTCCTAACCTGCTTAAAATATATTTTCTGTATTTTTCTGTAATATTAAGAGAGACACAGTCTCTTAGAGGCCCTTCGACCCTGAAGTAGTTTTTAGGAATGTCTGGGAAATCAGCCAACATGGCCAGAAGTTTGCAAGGTTATAGATAGCGGTGCACTGTCTGGAATTAAACAATGGCCTGTTAATAGCACCTTGCCTGTTACCATAGCAACACCACGAGAGAGGGGGACGGAAAGCCCCTTTTAAGGAATGTGCCGTTAATATTGTGGGTTAGCCTTTGATGGGCTTAAGAGCTGGTCTTGTTGATTGATCATACTGGAGGCATCAGGCTTGTTGGAGTTGTGTATCCTTACATGTATTGGTATGTATTGATTGCATATTTGTGTATTGTTCCTATGGGTCTTTGGGAGAGGGGCAGGTCTGAGTTGTGTGAGCAAGGGGGGGCTCTCAGCCTTGGACGGGATGCATGCGCTTTCTGAACAGCCGGGAGGAATGCAGCTGGAGTTGGCTCCTGCCAACTGTATTAACATTATATTAATCCATTTAAGGTTGTAAGGTATTTTTACATAGTTAGAGGCTGTTCCTGCTGTATTGATATTATTGATTTATACCCTTTGTATTTCCTACCTAATGCAATAAGTATTATTGCCGGTTAATTGAAGTTATGCTTTCTGCTGATTAGACAGTCAGACATGTCCTAACCTTCAGCATACAATAGGGGACTGTTTTGTTACTTACTGTTTATGTTGCTATATTTCTGGGAAGTCTGCCAAGTACATTCAAGGCTTGCCAGGACATTCCCAGACTGGGGAGAGTGAGTTGGGGAGGCTTTGGGAGGTTACCCTCCTAGGGAACATGTGAACCTTGAGCCAATTTTCGGTTTCTATTTTCGGTTTCTGTATTGTCTTTATAAGGAATACGCGCCAGTCTCTCAGTGCTCAGTCCAGCTTTTGGATTGTGCCTTTTGCTTTACATATGTAACTCAAAATATATCCTGTTGAATCCTGCATGGTGTTTTGCCTCTTTGTGTCCAATGCTCCGACAGCTCAAGAGCTCAAGAGCCTTTTTATGGTCTTACATGATGGTACCAGCAGCCTGGCAGGGCTCACTGGTGATGCCTGCACACACACACACACACACACACACACACACACACACACATCCCATAGCTTTGAGCAGTGTCAGCCGGCTTGATCTAGACATCCTTTTAATTTTCCATAGTGCTCCTGGCCTACAGTTGCTCTGGCTTCCTTTACTCTTTTGAATCTAGCAAGCGCCTTTCAAAGAAGTCAAACACTAGACAAGTTCTGTAGCTCTGGCAGTACTTCGTGATACTATCAAGATTTCCCAAATTCAGCATTTAAAAGCCCTGCAAGCCAACTAACATTCTTTTCAGAGTTCAAAGCACCCCCACCCCATTTTAACTCTTTAGCCCATCTATGACTCTTTGGCTGTGGTTTGACCACTCCTGCTCAATTCTCTGTTCAACAAGCTCTGAGGACAGCTAAGTGAGGACAGCTAATTATGTCGTGCCCCGTCTGACGCTTCCCCTTTTATCTCATTTCACAGAAGCCACAAAGCCTTCTAGTGTCCTTTCGGAATAAAAGGGAGGAAAGGGCCAATAGGGCAACCGCTGCTTTGGAGATAGCATGGTGCCAATGCTGTAACAAGAACATTATGTCCTCAGAGAAAGACAGCTGCTGATAATGTGAGAATGGCAAAAGAAAAAAAGGGGGAGGGAAGCATAACCATACAAATTGTTGGTGGCAGAGGGGGGGGGTACTAGAACTATCACAGGGCATCCCCATACCTGGATCCAACTGCAGAAACTGAATTTGCCCTGCACATGGCGGCTTAAAACCCAACTTCACGGGTACAACTCCATGTCACAAGTTGCTTGTGGGAAAGCAGCTTGCCACAATGTTCCTCTTTTCTCACTGTTTGTGGGATGGAAACAGCTAAAGTGGTTTGGAGAGCCATTTCGCATGCACGAGACTTGCCACGTACACCTTCCGTCACACAGCTGTGCTTTAATCAGCTTCTTCCATGCAGCAGATCACACGTTAATGAAAGCTGCAGGGGCAAAACCAGGCTTTCTTTCCCTCGGGGGTCAAAGACCCAGTTTAGCACATCCCCTGCGCATCTCCGTACACACACACAGCTCACAACATTGGTTTGTAAAGGGCATAAAAGTAGAAAATATATTATTTGAATACAGCGTTTTATTTTCAAACAATATTTTAATTGATTTCCAGCATAATTTACCCAACAAAATATCCAGTGTGACTTATAACAAGTTAAAAAGTATGCATTTTTTTATAGTCTTAGGAGGGGGTGCCTCAGGTTTCCTTTCTGTCCCCCATGCTTTTTAACATCTATATGAAGCCGCTGGGAGCGATCACCAGGGGGTTTGGGCTGGGTGTTCATCAGTATGCGGATGATACCCAGCTCTACCTCTCTTTTAAATCAGAACCTGTGAGGGCAGTGAAAGTCCTGTGTGAGTGTCTGAGGCTGTTGGATGGATGGCAGCTAGCAGATTGAGGTTGAATCCTGAAAAGACAGAAGTACTGTTTTTGGGGGACGGGGGTGGGCAGGTGTGGAGGACTCCCTGGTTCTGAATGAGGCAACTGTACCCCTGAAGGAGCAGGTGTACAGCCTGGGAGTCATTTTGGACTCACAGCTGTCTATGAAGGCACAGGTCAATTCTGTGTCCAGGGCAGCTATCTACCAGCTCCATCTAGTACGCAGGCTGAGACGCTATCTGCCTGTAGACTGTCTCGCCCGGAGTGGTGCATGCTCTAGTTATCTCCCGCTTGGGACTACTGCAATGCGCTCTACGTGGGGCTACCTTTGAAGGTGACCCGGAAACTACAACTAATCCAGAATGTGGCAGCTAGACTGGTGACTGGGAGTGGCTGCCAAGACCATATACACTGGTCCTGAAAGACCTACATTGGTTCCCAGTACATTTCTGAGCACAATTCAAAGTGTTGGTGCTGACCTTTAAAGCCCTGAACAGCCTCAGCCCAGTATACCTGAAGGAGCGTTCTCCACCCCCATCGTTCAGCCCAGACACTGAGGTCCAGTGCTGAGGGCCTTCTGGCAGTTCCCTCACTGCGAGAAGTGAGGTTACAGGGAACCAGGCAGAGGGCCTTCTTGGTAGTGGTGCCTGCCCTGTGGAATGCCCTCCCCATCAGATGTCAAGGAAATAAACAACTATCTTACTTTTAAAAGACATCTGAAGGCAGCCCTGTTTAGGGAAGTTTTTAATGTTTAATGCCATATATGTGTGTTTTTAATATTTGGTTAGGAGCTGCCCAGAGTGGCTGGAGAAAGCCAGCCAGATGGGCGGGGTATAAATGTTGTTATGTTATGTTATTACGTTATGTTATGTTATGTTATGGGTATGGTATGGTATGGTATGGTATTATATTATTTATATCAACTTATAGCTATATATATATATATATATATATATATATATATATATATATATATATATGTATGTATGTGTGTGTGACTGTTATATATTAAAGGCCAGAGGCAAATTAACTAAAGACATGTGGGCGGGAAGGCTGGGTGTGCAAGCCAACGCCTGAAGCCCAGACAGGCTGGAAGCCTCAATGGCACCCCTTGGAGGCTTCCCCCAGGGCAAAAACCCTGGCTAGTCCTCTGCTAGCTATGGAAATAATTAATGCTGAAAATTAATGCTGAAGGCCTTGCATGGCCTTGACTAAGAGTTCCACTCCCCAGTCTTGATTTTTATGGCCTGCAGGATTATTAATTTTTGCTGAAATATTCTTTATTTATATCGCAATCTTCATCTTATACCAAATACTAGAAACAAATGGAATGAAGTTTGAGGTGTCATTTCCACTCACCATATATGATCAGCTATTAGGCATAGTGCCTATAACTTGTTGGCTCTCTTATGTTGTGTTAATTGTACCAGAGTTTTATCAAGTATGTGATCAATCAGGCTTCTGGAGCTTTCAAGATTCTGCAGCTGAATTTTATTTACATTGATGCAATCTCATTATCATTGTTGCTCAGTGTAAATCCACCCATATGATTTACATTCTTGTAAAAAGAGCAAAACAAATACGTCAAGTGTGCAGCCCCCTCTAGGACTGCTGGGATTTTAAGGCCCCAGAATTCTAATTTGCAAGCATATGCCCCAGACCTGGAACAAAGGAGGACACAAGAGCATTGAATATGACAATGCATCATCTCACTTTTAAAGCAATAACACTGACGCAGATCAAGATAAATGGGAAGGAAGGTTCTGGGGGATAATTCCCAGGTGGGTCCTGTTACCTGAGATAATATTCACCAGCAGTTCATTTCAGTTGAATGGCCAGATGCTAATCTGAATATTAGTTTTCATGCTGATGGCAAAATGCTTAGTAATCTACTAATGACCTTAAGTGAAAATACACTTTGCATTCCCCTGTTGCTTCATACTGAATTTTGTGTTAGCTGCTGCTTAAAAATAGAAAATAAAAACGTATGTTTGTATACACAAAGGGATGAAGCAATATGGGCCCCTATTGTGTGTCCTTTTGCAAAAGAGCACACACAGAGATCACAAGCAGGAACTGACAACAAAATAGACTCAAGGTGATGCAATGCAGACAGAATGTGTTTTAAAGGATCATATTGGCAAAATTAGAATGGAGACTGGAAGAAAGAAAAAGGGGGTTGTGGTTGAAAAAGCTCTAGTGGCCAGTGGCATCAGGTGGTTGGTGGGCCGCAGACCTGTTAAAAGACCTAGTAATTGGGAGTCAGACCAGGAGATGTTCTGTTAATCCTTGTTCTTCCACAGCAGAGGGCCCATCTGACTCACCTGCCATGCAACAGCTGGTGATGGTGCTTTGGTCTCTTGGGTCCAATTTAGAATCATAGAGTTGGAAGGGATCCCCAAGGGTCATCTAGTCCAACCCCCTGAAAGGCAGGAATCTCAGCAAAAGCATCCCCGACAGATGGTCATCCAACCTCTGCTTAAAAACCTCCAAGGACTGAGGGAGGCCATTTCAACTGAAGCTCAGGCAAAGCATGGCTAGGTCAGGAGAAGCACACCACACCACTGACCAGACTGGACTCCATGATGATTAAGAAGAGACCCTTATAAGGACACACATCTCTCCAGAGTATTAACTCGAAAAGGTTGGGAGAAGCTGCGACAGAGCAACGGGAGCTCACTCTGTGGCACAGATTCGAACCACTGACCTTCCAATTGGCAGGCCCAAGAGGCTCAGTGGTTTAGCCTACAGCACCACCGATGTCCCAACAATTTGGCTGAAAGATCCTTGGGATGCAGTTGCTCTTCTTGAATTAGCCTCCCTTATCCTCTGCTTGCATGTAAGTAAAATAAATATCACAATATAGCATACATCTCCAGAGCACACCTACAGAGGAAACTAAATCATGCAGTACTTTCCCTTAAACATCTTACCACTTAGGAAAGCAGGAAATGCTTACTAAATATTTACTAAGTTCCTATTAGGTATATATAATTCTATATATACATTAATAGCAACATAACACATCACATATGGCTCTCAGAGCAGAATAAATTGTTCATTGCTTGGACAGGCACAGGGCAGATGGGAGCTGGAAAACAGCAAGCTCAATGGATATGCAATCCCAATTTAGAGATGCTTTAGGACTATGGGAACTTCAAAGGGTAGATGGAGCTCTCCTATTCCAAAAGGTCCATTAATATCAGTGGAAGAAGCAGAACTCTGTGTGTGCATATCATTCACTGCACAGTTTTGGTCGTCCGTCCCCCCCCACCACCACCACTGAAATTAATATTTAAGCATCTGCATATGTACCTCGAAGCACACACAGGGCACCTGTCACTGTGCTCATGGAGGCTCCTCTTCCAACTGCCAAAAGTTGCCATTCACCCATTCCCACCACCCTTCTGAGTAATACTCCTCCCCACTCTCTCACTATATATAAGGGTCTGGTGACTTCTGTTTCAGTGTATCTGAAGAAGTGTGCATGCACACGAAAGCTCATACCAAGAACAAACTTACCGTATTTTTCGCTCCATAAGACGCACTTTTTTCCTCCTAAAAAGTAAGGGGAAATATCTGTGTGTCTTATGGAGCGAATGGTGGTCCCTGGAGCTGAATTGCCCAGGGGCCAAAAGAGGATCATGCTTTTTATTTTACAAAGAGAAAAGGGGGTGTTGAAAGGACCCCGCTCAGCAGCTGATCAGCAAGAGATCGGGAGAGAGATAAGAGTCCCCGGCTCCCTTTCAGCCCCGCCCCCTTGCCCAGGCCTCCATTGTTGAATGTGCTGCAGAGGGAGGTTGTTTGTTTCCCCAGCGACATGTGACTGGCTGATTAGATTATCTGTCTGGAAACTGTAGAAAAGGCTCCCTTTCCTTTAGAAGCTGCAGAAATGTGAGTTGAACCCCATAAAAATGGGGCTTTTCCTCTTTGCTTTTCCCCCTTTGCAAAAAGCTGCAAAACTTTTAGCTGATCCTCAAAAAAACAGGGCTTTTCCCTTTGCAAAAAAAGCTGCAAAACTTTTAGCTGATCCTCAAAAAACCAGGGCTTTTCCCTTTGCAAAAAAGCTGCAAAACTTTTAGCTGATCCTCAAAAAAACAGGGCTTTTAGAGGAGGAAAACCAGAAAAATATTTTTTTCTTGTTTCCTCCTCTAAAAATGAGGTGCGCCCTATGGTCCGGTGTGCCCTATGGAGCAAAAAATACGGTAGTTGGTCTCTAAGGTGCTACTGGAAGGAATATTTTATTTTTTGTTTTGTTTTGACTATGGCAGACCAACACGGCTACCTACCTGTAAATGACATTTTATTGTTTGCTTGTTTGATTGATTGATTGATTGATTGACTGAATCGTGGGGAACAAATAAAGATTTGGCAAACCTGAGAGCTCCTTGGAAGGGGTGGAAGAGAGGTTAGCCATTGCCAGTCACTGGCCGTCACTGTGCATGTGGTGCATCAACCCTTAGACTAGGCATTTTGCCTGTGTGTGCTTATTTATACTGTACATACCATTTACTGATTATATTTCCACAAGAAAATATGAACTCACTGCAACACATCAGTAAAAGTAATAATAAATACATTTGGCACCAATGATCTCATGGAGCCGGTGTGCAGCAACTCCCTACCCAATTGGGCATATCATGTACAGTATGCAACATGAACAAGTTAAGCATCAGATCATCATCTTCCCTCAAATTGTTCCCCTTTCAACAAAGTCTTCAGCTTAACACCTTAATTATCACCCCCAAATGAAGCAAAGCCTAAGGACAGGTAAGTGCTCTGGTTCGCATCGGTCTCTTTGTTAACTCGCTCCTCTCCCCACTGCTTAGTGCTCTTGCCCCTGCCTATCGCCCCCTTGTCATTCCCCCCCCATGGCAAAACTTAGATTGCAAGCTCATTTGGCAGACACTTTTCTTTTTCATTTTCCAAATTCTGTAGGGCACCGTGCACACGAACAGTAAATGTGCAAACAAACAAACAAACAAACAAATCTCATTGCCTGCAAGCCCTGTCTCACGTGGTCAATCTCACAGACTGTATTTCAAAAGAGGCGACAGAACTGACTCTGTATATTCCCTGCTGCTTCCTTGAAAGTTACAGGGCAAGCCTTGCAAGCGACAGGCTCCATGTAGAACACTGGAGCACACACTGTTTTCTGGAGAATAGCAAAGATGGCGAAGCAGAAAAAGTGACAGAGTACAAAACTCTGGAAAGCCACTTAGAGGATGTGTGGAAGAAGTTGGGCTTGAATAGGGATTTGCAGGTGGTCAAAGATCAAAGTAGAGCAGGTGAAGCTGTTGCACAAAGGGGTGGCACTGGAGACTGGAAGAGGGGCATTATTTGATAGACGGGATGAAACGCCTGTGAAGGGAGGTGAGTTATGATATATGGTTTGATACAAGAATGCGTAGAGCCTTGTAGGTAAGGAACAGAGGCCGCTGTAGAAGATAGCAGGGAAAAGACTGCGACTGAAACATGAGAGGTGATAAAATCACTTGTAATACAAGCAAGTTATCATTTTTTTAACATTTAAATATATATACTTGAAGGAGTCTAGACTAGTTTCTGGTCCCAAACACCTAGGAATAAATCTAGATTACCTCTTTTGATTGTCAGACATAGTGATCTCAGATAAAGTCTGGTTTAAACAAAAATGAAAAAGCCATGTATAGAAAGAGAAACACACAAAAAGATAGTAGATAAAATTTATATCCCACCGTTCCTCCCAAAGGAGCCCGGGGCAGCAAACAACAAGTGATAAAACATAAAAACATATTTAAAACAACTTAAAACAAATTCTAATACAGATGCAGACTGGGAAAGAGCTAAACTTAAAAGGCTTCTTGAAATATACATCTCAACATATCCAGGGTATTTTCCCTCTCTGGCTTTTAAGATCCAACAAGCCACAACATAGTTCTCAATGCTAGAGGCAAGGATGAAGCAAGTTTACTAGATGTCTCAAGCACACACCCCCTCTCAATCAAATCAAACACATTTTACATCAAAGGACACCTCTTTTAAGTCTCTTAAATAACCCTAAGCTTGAGAAAAATCGCAGTTCACAGAAGTGAAAGAACGTAATAATAGTTCTATACTAACATAGGAAAGCCACCACAATGCCATTTATCTTACAAAGCTGGCTGGATCTCAAATGGTTGTAACACTATCAGTGTAGCTTTCAATAAGGTTTGCTACTACAGTATATTACCTGGGGTGTATGAGACCTCCATATCTTTCTGGTATAATTCCTCTGTGTATTCTTGCCACCTCTTCTTGATGTCTTCTGCTTCTGTTAGGTCCTTTCCACTTTTGTCCTTTATTGTGGTAATCTTTGTACGAAATGTTCCTTTCATATCTCCAATTTTCTTGAATAAATCTCTGGTTTTTCCCATTCTGTTATTTTCCTCTATTTCTTTGCATTGCTCGTTTAGAAAGGCCCTCTTGTCTCTCCTTGCTATTCTTTGGAAATCTGCATTCAATTTCCTGTATCTTTCACGATCTCCTTCGCATTTTGCTTGTCTTCTCTCCCCCGCTATTTGTAAGGCCTCATTGGACAGCCACTTTGCTTTCTTGCATTTCTTTTTCATTGGGATGGTTTTCGTTGCTGTCTCCTGTATAATGTTACGAGCCTCCATCCACAGTTCTTCAGGTACTCTATCCACCAAATCTAAATCCTTGAACCTGTTCTTCACTTCAACTGTGTATTCATAAGGAATTTGATTTAGATTGAATCTTACTGGCCCCAGTGGTTTTTCCTACTTTCTTCAGTTTAAGCTGGAATTTTGCTATAAGAAGCTGATGATCTGAGCCACAGTCAGCTCCAGGTCTTGTTTTTGCTGAGTGTATAGAGCTTCTCCATCTTTGGCTGCAGAGAATATAATCAATCTGATTTCGATGTTGCCCATCTGGTGATGTCCATGTGTAGAGTCGTCTCTTGTGTTGTTGGAAAAGAGTGTTTGTGATGACCAGCTTGTTCTCTTGACAGAACTCTATTAGCCTTTGCCCTGCTTCATTTTGATCTCCAAGGCCAAACTTGCCAGTTGTTCCTTTTATCTCTTGACTCCCTACTTTAGCATTCCAATCCCCTATAATGAGAAGAACATCCTTCTTTGGTGTCATTTCTATAAGGTGTTGTAAGTCTTCATAGAATTGGTCAATTTCAGTTTCTTCAGCACTGGTAGTTGGTGCATAAACTTGGATTACTGTGATGTTAAAAGGACTGCCTTGGATTCGTATCGAGATCATTCTATCATTTTTGAAATTGCATCCCAGTACAGCTTTCGCCACTCTTTTGTTGACTATGAGGGCCACTCCATTTCTTTTACGGGATTCCTGCCCACAGTAGTAGATATGATAGTCATCCGAACTGAATTCGCCCATTCCTGTCCATTTTAGTTCACTGATGCCTAGGATGTCAATGTTTATTCTTGCCATCTCATTTTTTACCACATCCAGCTTACCAAGGTTCATGGTTCTTACATCCAGCTTACCAGACATCCTGGAGAGTGAAGTCAAATGGGCCTTAGAAAGCCTTGCTAACAACAAGGCCAGTGGAAGTGATGATATTCCAGCTGAACTATTTAAAATTTTAAAAGATGATGCTGTTAAGGTGCTACACTCAATATGCCAGCAAGTTTGGAAAACTCAGCAGTGGCCAGAGGATTGGAGAAGATCAGTCTACATCCCAATCCCAAAGAAGGGCAGTGCCAAAGAATGCTCCAACTACCGCACAATTGCACTCATTTCACACGCTAGCAAGGTTATGCTTAAAATTCTACAAGGCAGGCTTAAGCAGTATGTGGACCGAGAACTCCCAGAAGTGCAAGCTGGATTTCGAAGGGGCAGAGGAACCAGAGACCAAATTGCAAACATGCGCTGGATTATGGAGAAAGCTAGAGAGTTCCAGAAAAACATCTACTTCTGCTTCATTGACTATGCAAAAGCATTTGACTGTGTCGACCACAGCAAACTATGGCAAGTTCTTAAAGAAATGGGAGTGCCGGATCACCTCATTTGTCTCCTGAGAAATCTCTATGTGGGACAAGAAGCTACAGTTAGAACTGGATATGGAACAACTGATTGGTTCAAAATTGGGAAAGGAGTACGACAAGGCTGTATATTGTCTCCCTGCTTATTTAACTTATATGCAGAATTCATCATGCGAAAGGCTGGACTGGATGAATCCCAACCGGAATTAAGATTGCCGGAAAAAATATCAACAACCTCAGATATGCTGATGATACTACCTTGATGGCAGAAAGTGAGGAAGAATTAAAGAACCTTTTAATGAGGGTGAAAGAGGAGAGCGCAAAATATGGTCTGAAGCTCAACATCAAAAAAACTAAGATCATGGCCACTGGTCCCATCACCTCCTGGCAAATAGAAGGGGAAGAAATGGAGGCAGTGAGAGATTTCACTTTCTTGGGTTCCATGATCACTGCAGATGGTGACAGCAGTCACGAAATTAGAAGACGCCTGCTTCTTGGGAGAAAAGCAATGACAAACCTAGACAGCATCTTAAAAAGCAAAGACATCACCTTGCCGACAAAGGTCCGTATAGTTAAAGCTATGGTTTTCCCAGTAGTAATGTACGGAAGTGAGAGCTGGACCATAAAGAAGGCTGATCGCCGAAGAATTGATGCTTTTGAATTATGGTGCTGGAGGAGACTCTTGAGAGTCCCATGGACTGCAAGAAGATCAAACCTATCCATTCTCAAAGAAATCAGCCCTGAGTGCTCACTGGAAGGACAGATCCTGAAGTTGAGGCTCCAGTACTTTGGCCACCTCATGAGAAGAGAAGACTCCCTAGAAAAGACCCTGATGTTGGGAAAGATGGAGGGCACAAGGAGAAGGGGACGACAGAGGATGAGATGGTTGGACAGTGTTCTTGAAGCTACTAACATGAGTTTGGCCAAACTGCGAGAGGCAGTGAAGGATAGGCGTGCCTGGCGTGCTCTGGTCCATGGGGTCACGAAGAGTCGGACACGACTGAACGACTGAACAACAACAACTACAGTATATTAGAGTCAATTTTCCCAGTTGTGTATGCATCACTTAAATTAAACAATTGCACTCTGTAAAATTAATGCAAAGCATATCTTGCCTCCCCTTCATGCTCTGTTAGTTCACATATTTCTGCTGAAAGCACCACCGTCACCACCACAACAACACTATTCCTTCCTACACTTATATTGCTGGACATGCAGCTTGTCAAGGACTTTAAAAGGGTTCCTGCTGCATGCCAAATTCTGCTGCTTTTAAAATGATCAGCATATTTCTTTGGAACCGAAAACCAGGCTTTACTTACAAACACATCCATTAGCAGATGCTCCAACGTGGCTTCAATGTCTTCTAGCTTGGCTGCTAAAGTCATCATGAAGGCAACTGCTAGCTCAGATCCAGCAACCCGAAGAATCCCACCAATTCGCAGTTGGCCCAGTGGACCAGCTCTCTGAACTGCACACAGCCTGTCCGTTTACACGAGACTTTCCTTGTTCATCATCTAAACCTCGCAGTGTCGACTGAAGGATGAGTATTACTCCATCTAGAAGGGAAGGCACAAACTGGAGGCAAAGGCTACTGCCTTTCTCCTCAAATAACTGCACAGTCTGAGGAATTGCCTGGCATTTGGGAAACCACAACAGAGGGAGCTTTCGTGAGAGAAATTCTCATGCACACAGGGGCACTGGAGAGAGGAAGTACAATAAAGTGCCTTTAACTGTGACTGGTATTTATAGGAGGACAAGGTTTTTTTATATACCATTCCATTTCTCTGTTCATTTCTGACCTTTCAACAAATGGCTCAACACACTGGAGTCTATTGAAATATAGGGGCAGCAGGTCTCTCAGAGGCTGCCTGTGACCAACGCCAGGCCAGTTCACACAGCCACCCCCATCAATAGCTCTTTGTCAAAGCCCTATCAGACTCTGCACTGTCTGCTGTTGACAGAAGAGAGCACAGACATGAAAGAAACAGGGAACCAAAGTTGCGCTGGGACATTAATTTTTTCCTAGAAATATTTTTAGCTCCTGTTGCTGCTGGAGAAAAAAATAATGCAAAAGACAAAGTTAAAGGGGAGAAACTACATGGGGGGGAGTTGCCTCTTCCCCTTCTGCAACATCTAGGTCATATCCCAAATGTAATTTCTGTATGCGCTTCTCCACGCTCAGTACCAAAAATGTGGAGCAGGGAGCAAGGAAATCTCTCTCTCTCTCTCTCTCTATGTTCCCATTGCGTGTGCGCGCGACACCACCTTGCTCCGTAACCACTGGACCAAAGCGCATCAAATTTAGGACAAAGCGTAACATGACCATCGAGGAAGGATCTAGCATAATAAAAATTTAAAAAACCACACCTGTCATGCCTAAAATATAGAATAAAGGCAAAAAAATTGGCGCACACATTACGTGTCACCAGCAACAGAACTGAAGACTCCAACAGCATCCAATAGAAAGGCGGATTGCCTGTTGACGTCATCAGACCTGCGCCAAAAAGAAAACCCCGTCCACCATTTTATAACTGCCATCTGTAAGCACCCAAGGACTTTCTGACACAAACTGCTTAGTGGAAATGTGGAAAAAAGATGGAGCAGGAGGCAGGGCAGTTGCGGAAGAGGGGGGAGAAAAAAAATGCGGGAGCGAAATAAGCCGAAGGCTGCCTGAGAGGTCGCAGTGAGTAAGACCGGCTCTGAGGGGATTTTGTCGCTGGGGTGCGTAATTTTGGGACTGGGATGGGGGAGAATGCTCTTTTTAATGGCGTAGAGCATGGGGCCAGTTAATTGTGAGGAGGGGGTGTTTGTGGGGGGTTGCGCTTTTACAGTAAAAAAAAACCAGAGCAAGGCCCGCAGTAGGCCTCCATAAAGTGGCCAGTGCCCTCACTTAAAATGGCCGCCGCAACTTCGCATGATGAACACACACAGTCCCAAGTGATCAATACCACCGGACCGGCCCCTTGCTGACCCCTACTCTACAGGGACAGGGAAGAACGAAAACAGGAGCTTCCAGAATACTTTCGGGGTCAGAATTTAAAAAAGCAAAAAAAACCCACAGCAACGCGTGGCCGGGAAGCTAGTGCACAATATAATGATGATGTGACATTCTGATGTACTGCACATAATGATGTTCTGAGATGCTACGGATCATCAACATGTTGAAGGAGAACATGTTGAATTCCTTAGAACATGCAATTTTCAAGCCCAGAGCAACATGATGAGTTTGGAAGAGAGAAGCATAACTTCAGGAACTCAGGGTGGCATGAGAAGCCTGGGGCCAATAACCACATTCAAATTCATGTTATTCTCACCAGCTATCTATGGCTACTTGCTCAAGGTGCAGCCCCAACCATTGTGTGTGTGTGTCTGCCTTGAGATTTTCTGTGGAAAAAATACAGGCAGGATATAGACATAATAAATAATAAATGCTTAAGGTGTGTTATTTCACCCCATATGTCAAATTCAAAAGGTCCACTTGACACGTAGTTCTTTTGCTCTGCAAGTCCCAAAGTACTTCACAACTTAAAGACAATTTATACTGTGCCCTGCCTGACGTCCACAAAAATCAATTTGAGCTTTTCCACTTATATCAGTGGGGGATTCACACTGTATTGCATCTGGAGGAAAAATAATGTGGGGAAATTTCTGGACTTGTTCCAACAGCCTGCACAGCACCAGGCTAGGAAGGAAGAAACAGGAAAGGAATTCCTTATCCTCTGATACCCGGTTCATGACTTTTACCTGCCGAATGGTGCTGACTCCCATATTTTATGTTTTTGTAGAATCTTGGGGTTGGGCTATAGATCAGTTGCGGAGTACATGCTTTGTATGCATAAATGTCCAATGTTAATTTCAAGCATCTCCAAGTAAAATGACCTCAGGTAGATTATCCTTTTGGCGGTTCCCTCACTGTGAGAAGTGAAGTTACAGGGATCCAGGCAGAGGGCCTTCTCGGTAGTGGCACCCACCCTGTGGAACGCCCTCCCATCAGATGTCAAGGAAATAAAAACTATCTGACTTTTAGAAGACATCTGAAGGCAGCCCTGTTTAGGGAAGTTTTTAATGTTTGATGTTTTATCGTGTGTTTGATATTCTGTGGGAAGCCAACCAGGCCTGGCCATTTCAACAGATCGAACCCACCCTATTTATTTGGCTTAAGAAGAAGAACAATAAGGAAGCAACATAAACCAATGAATTAGAACAGAGGTTGGACAAACAAATGCTCAGGGTGATTATAAAGACAGGTAATCCTTGCAGTAGAGAGAGCTCAGTGGGATGTGAGGCTGTAAATTCTGTCTACGTGTTCTTGATTGCAGTTGATATTGCCTTTTCAACCATCCACCACAGTTGACGGTCAGGGAGCGATGGGTGACTTTTACTAGACAACAGTATGACAGTCCATTTAGAGCACGCAGTGATGGATTACTTCAACAGTAATGAAGGGAGAACAAGACATTTCTCTGACAGACACGCTCATGGATAGTTCCTCATGTAAGGCAATAGATTAGCTCCTCCACAAAAAAGCCTTTTAGCACAGCAACAAGCTTGAAGATTCACAGTCTATTCAGCCTTGAACAGCTGTCCTTCTGTGGAAACAGGAATATCGCCACTAGGGTGACCATTTAATTTCAAAAATTCTGATGCTCTAGAAGGACCCAGCAGCAGAGTGAAAACTTGTTAGGAGCCTAGCAGAGCAGAAATAGATGAGTGATGGGTGGAGCCTGGCAGTGGTTGGCAGCTATGGGCAGAATCAGACAGAATTTGAAATCAACCAGCTTCTCAGACACCAGAACTAGCTATCTGATAAAGCAATTATTTGTGTTGTGTATTGATTCAAGGGTTATCATATCGGTATTATTATTGTCTGTATTCACATTAGGGAAAAGTAACTGCCTTCCTGTTCCAGAAGGAACAGCTACTATTGGTTCATTCAAGTTGCTGCATTTGGATCCTCAGTCTTATTGGTTCCCACCAAAAGGCAGCTTTGTGATTGCTTGAGATTGTTCCCTCCAAAATGTATCCTTTCTAGCCAGTCTTTCTGTCCCTATAAATGTAGCATCCCTCTCCTCAGTTCCCCAGTCTTGTTTGTCTGAATAAAGAGTGTTACATGAAGAAGCTGTCTCCTGCCTGCTATGTCAGAGCTGAAATCACTTGCTGAATCACAATCCCCATGTTACAACAATTTGTTGTTATCCCTAATATGTATGGCACTTTACAAAAAACTGTTGAGTTTTGGATTGAAGTAGTATCAGCTAAAGATGGTTGGCATATTGTGGCCCCAGCAATGGTGGTGAGCAGATGAAGTCTGTTTGCCATGACATCTACCAGTAAACAAATGGGAGCACAGGGAAAAACTTTGTCTTAGGGTCAAACTAGACAAGATGCTGTGAGTTCCATGACAGGGTCTTCCACACATTATTTTTTTAAAAAAGCAACCAGGGAAGAGAACGAGGCAACAGTAGAGGGATTGACTCTTTCTCTTACACCAAGGAGAGTGAAACCTGTGGTCCTCCAGTTTATATTGGACCCCCAACTCCCATAATCCTTGGCCACTGGCCTTAGACAATTCCCCCAACTTTAACAGACCCCCCCCAAAAAAACTCCTATTTGTCCCACTTACAGGTACCCAGAGTCTAATTTGGCCTTCAATTTAGTCATTATTGGGTTCTCAAAAGAGATATCTTCTTTCTATATAATTTTTTATTAGATTTCTTTTGTTATAACAAATTGCAAATACAGTTATCCAATTTTACATTTTACAATCCCCCCCCTCCTATGACTTCCCTCATCTTCCCCTTCTGGTTTGTTACATTATTTGTTATCTTCTGCATGTTAAATAACTTTAAATGTTATTGCATTGTCTTTCTTCATATTTTACTTGAATAAAATTGTGAATGTTTATTCAAAACCTGCCAATGAGTCCATCTCTATTTGTTGTTTCCGTAGGTAAGTTGTGAAAGGTTCCCATTCTTTTTTAAAGTCACTATTGTCCTTTTCATGTAGTTTGTCTGTTAACCTTGCTAATTCTGCATAATTCATCAATTTTTCTTGCCATTGTTCTTTCGTTGGTATTTCTCCAGTCTTCCAACTTAGAGCTAATAAAACTTTTGCCGTTGTTGTAGCATACATAAATGTTTCCCATTTTTCTTTTGGCAGTTCTTGACCTGAGATACCCAGCAAAAAAGGCTTCTGGCTTTTTTACAAATGTCATTTTAAACATTTTTTTTCCAATTCATTATATATCATTTCCCAATATTTTGTTTTACAACTCTACATTCCCACCACATGTGATAGAAAGTGCCTTCCTTCTCTTTACATTTCCAACAATTATTTCCCATTTTTACCGGTATAATATACCATCTATACATCATTTTCATGTAATTCTCTTTCAACAATATGCAATCCGTGAATTTCAAATTCACTTTCCACGGTTTTTCCCAATCTTCAAATTGCATATTATGCCCCAAATCTTGTGCCCATTTGATCATTACTGATTTGACTTCTTCATCTTTGGTTTCCCATTCTAATAATATATTATACACTTCCTTTAATAATTTGTAATTATCCTCCAAATTTTCCTTTTGGAATTTGGAGATTGTAGCTAAATCCCTTCTTATTATCTTCCTTGAAGATCTCATTTAATTGTCTATGATGCAGCCAACTCTGAACATGTTCCTTTAACTCTGAACATGTTCCTTTAAAAGAGATACCTTCTAAGCAAACATACCCAACCCTGCATATGCCAAAAGGAGACCACACTCTAAAAGCATTGGACAGGATACCTAGAATATGTTTGCCTGAATGAACAGTGATCACAGTTAATGTAGCTATCACCCAGTGGGCACCCATTGAGTGGAGGCTAGTAGAAACAAATGGAATATATTTAGCAAGGAAAAATAACTTTTGTTTTATTTGCCTTGGCCATGAAAGAACCCGGGGGGGGGGGGTTTGCTGGTAGTATTTGTTGGGGTTTTTGTTTTTATTTATTTACTTATTAAAAAATAGACTGCACTTTCATAAGAATAAAGCAATGAGGTATACAGCATACAACACTGCAATGGAATAGTAAGAACACCAACAAAAATCAGCAAAATGTTACTTGCTCCTTCATGCCCAGCTTGTATATTTGTATTAAATCCTTTCATGTGTGTTTTGTGATATACCCAGTATGTACTTCTATTGATTATTTTGTAAACTTCCCTCAAATCTCAATGGATGATGTGTGGTTTAAAAATGCAGTAAGCAGCAGCAGCAGCAGCAGCAAACTGTTCTTACAAAAGCGCCCTGAGATGGAAACTGGCACTCCAAAGAGACGTCCCCAGAAGTTTCCTTCACTCGGACATATGCAGAGCCAAAGACACGGCCGCCAGAAGTTTCCTTCCTTCACATATGTCACGAATGGTTCACATACATTTCATTTCTAACTGCCTGTGCATATACTGTACATTGTTTAACACAAGAGAGCTAGATATAGGATCAAAGTTGCTTTTGTTATGCATGTGAAATACTGTCTGGAATAAGTCATATATTTGCTCACCTGCAGATGGATTTTACTCTCTGGCTATAGAGACTAAAATGAGACATTTCATTGCAATAATAAATTTTATAAAGCACACAAGCGCTTCCTTGTAATATTAAATGCACAATGGAGAGTTGATAAATACATTACAGCCCTGTCTCCATAGGACCGATGGCACGGTATTTGATTCAGGGAGGCACTGAGAGACTCACAGTCTCTCTAACCCTATTGTAATTCCACTGGCCAACCCATGTCATCTCAGGACTTTAGACTGATGATTTGATTTGACGGAATTGGTCAATCAGACAGGCCCTCTTTCCCTCCTTCTGTTCAAAGGGAATGAATTTCAGCAACCAACAAACAGTGAAAACTGTGTCGTGAGCAGAGAGTGAAGGAAAGCCTCAACCCAACATATAACGACCTCATTCTTTTGGTGTGCTCCCCCCCTTCTCCTTGAGCCACCTGTCATGTTGGTCTGCTCCACTGGTCAAGGAGCCTCAAGAAGTGTCTGTTTGCAAATGCTTCGAAGAGGTCAGATGCACGCATCCTGTGTCCCCAATTATAACATTACAAAAAACTGAGAGGAATGGAAGCTCATTAAAGCTATTCATTGAACTCCATGGAAACATTCACCATATGGAGGTTGTGACAGGCTTCAGTACAGGAGGGGAATATTTGCCACACACAAAAAGCAATAGCTGCTTCTCATCACTTTTCAGATTCCAACATTAAGTAGGCCGTGAGCTGATCATTGGGAGGTGATCCATAGCTTGGACCATCTGTTGCTGGGGTGCACTGACTGCAGATGTGAGTTCAAATCTTCAGATTCCCATCTGCATAAGACACTCCTTGCTCACCCACAAAGCTTAGCATGTCAGGGGATGTCTTACAAACAAATGGTATAGCCCAATCAAGAGATACACCACAGGGGGGCTTCTGTTTTAGCTCCAAGGCATATTTTGCTGTTTTGCCATCCACTGTGACGGACTTAAAAGCTAGCTCCAAAAATATCTGAGCCTACATGGTGCTAGTGAATAAGAAGAAGAAGAAGAAGAAGAAGAAGAAGAACTGGGATAGCAGTATACATCTCCAACAGAAAGTTAGTGTGAACTGGTGGACAGAGTAGCTGTGATTATCATGAGGCATGGCTACTAATTTGAAGAATATACTGTTTGAGTCACAGTATTTCCCCCCTTGCATTCATGAACCTGGGTATAGAAAAATTCACTGGTGCAAACCACACTGCAAAAATAAGTATGTTTTTCTCATTCTCCAATAATTAACCCTACACCATTTCTGTTCTGACACAGAAGCAAGACCATGTGGGGGGAGAGACTATCTTGGTATGTTCATGTAGTCAAGCCCTTTGGGCTTTTATGACTGAATTGAGCATTGTTGGAATAAAAAAGAAAGCAACAAGCTTGAAGGTTGACTTGACAGCCAGTACAGTGCTTTGCATTTAATCAGGGATCATTGACTCTGGTCAAACTCAGTAAGCAGTTTCTGTCAATATTCAACTTCATCCCAGAAACAAGACTATCTACTACAGCTCTGTTTACATAACACATCTTTGATCTCCGGGGCTGGTGTTGCCATAGAATGCAATTGTGGCTGTCACCATCAAGTATGCATTCACAAATAAAAGAACCACATGTCATACTCTTCTTCAGGTTCATGACTTATTATCTTTGGCTTGATTCGAATACTGCAAAAATACTGCAGAACTTGTCATTGGTCTTCACTCTATTCCATTTTATTCTTTGAGTGACCTATTGTTGAATCAGCAGGAGGAGACTTTACATCTCAATATGTTGACTATGTTTACTTGAAAGATCACAACTCATGACATCTCTCAGATGTTCAAGAGAAAATTGCTGCCATCCAGTCTATTATTCAGATTGATGGCCGCTCTCTTCAGCCCTCCCCCCACCTTCTCTCCAAGACTCAAACTGAACCGGTGTGTGACATCCTCATTCATTTGGACATAATGGTCACATCTGGGAGAAACAGCCACAGCTGCTTTGTTGTTAAAAGATGAACTTTTCCTTCCAGAATACCAAGTGGAAAACTTTTGAACTTGGAGATTTGGAATGAAAACTTGAACCATGATTTGAACTTGGAAGGCTACCATTCCACTAACTTCCCTGCCAGGATAGTCAGATGACATCTCCCCCTTCCAGAGTGGGGGGAGTCACATTGTGACAGTGGGCAGAAGATGTGACCGTCTTATATAAAGATTCTACATCTTTATATAACTAGGATAGGGTAATATGTTCACATGCCCTGGATGTAACCTGGATAGGGGTGCAAAACAAATACCATAGATGATGTACAGTAATATATATATTTATATTTATTAAATAACATTAAACTATGCAATATTTTCATTGTGGAAATAAATCTGAGAATTAAAAGCCAGAAAGTAGCTTGACCTAGAGATGTTGCCAGGGTTATCTGATTTGACTCCAAATCAGGCCCACCTCACTTCTTTTACAGTTCAAGTGTTATTTCTCTGAGATGTTCTTCTCTAACTTGGAATCCTAAATGAAACTCTGAGCATGCACTGTCAGAATTTAGCAGACAAATCTCCCCAAAGCAGGTGCTTTGTAGGTGCATGTGGACACATTCTTTAATTGTAAACATTTAGACTTGATGATTTCTGTGGAATATACAGTATAACTGGGCTATTGTATTAAACAGTCCTTAGTTGGGTATCTTTTCTAATCAGCTCAATCAAATCTCTTGATTGCTTCTTGAAAACTTTTTACAAGTTGTTTTCCTCCACCCAGTTCCAAAACCTTATTTTGTTCCTGGATTTATTTGTGGGGTTGATTTCCAAATGGCTGTCATGCGGTGTGTGCAAGGCAGACCAAGCTACAATTCCCAGAGGGCAAAATGATAAAGCACAGCATGCACACACAAACAATACAAGCTGCAAGAGAATGTTCCAAAGACAGAGAAGCTTTTGAACATTTGCCGACAACAGTTGTAAATGCAAAGTCAATTCCCAATCTAGCCAAGGTTAAGTTCACCAATTGTCTGCTTACCCAAAGTGACAGTGAGAGTAGCAAACTCGCAGAGTGGCACGACTGAGTACACAGGTTATGGTAGAATGTTGAATCATTGTCAAACCACCTAGAAACAGGGCCCTTGACATTATCTAATAAAACATACATGTCAGGGGGAAACTGCTGAGTGTGAAGGAAGCTATACAAAGCAAGAACTGTCAAGGAGGATTGTATAGAAGAGCCCTCTGGAAATGTGCGCCAAATTGCTGCATGCATTGGCTGTTTTCCGAGCTAAGCTGGCTATATCCAAGTAGCACACCACACAAAGGACTATGCCTTTTCCACACAGTGCGGTCCATAAATATGGTTCAGCATTGGCTCTTCTCCAAGCTAAGTTGGTCATTTTCAGGTACTCCACACAAAGAAGTATGCCTTTTTGCACACATTGCAAACCACAAAATATGGTTCAGCAGCGTCTACTAAAACCATGATCTCCGTACAGTAGCATGAGCCTCCACTCAAATGATTTATTACGTACAGAGAGCCAATGTACACAGCAGTACCAAACAGTCTCTGCATACTGTGATGTTCATATGAATTAAACCTGAAGCTGAAATCAAGGAAGTTGGAGGGGGGAGTTGATTTGGGCTGGGATCAAGTCCCAGAATAATGATGCAGTTTTACATCAACGGGAGCCGATCCACTTCTGGCATAGAGACTGGCTGTCCAGATGGACTGCATGAGGTTTCTTCTACTGCTGCAACCTGTGCTCAAGAGCCAAATGGCTAAAAGCATGAAATTAGATTTTTAAGCCTTTATAACACCAAACAAATACACTTCCTTTCTAATTGCAAATGAAATCCCTGTTGCCATTTCTCCATCCTGGCATGCTGATTTGCACGGTCATTCAAAGTTCAGCAGGTTGGTTATTACATGCTGATAAGCTACTTTCCATTCCCTCTCTTCATCTCTACTTCCCATGTGATCACTCTTTGCCATCTGGCCCTGTATATTCCTATGCCTGGGTACAGGCATTCACACACAGATCCTTCCACCTGCCAGTGCTGTCTCTCTGTGTATGTATGGTCAGATCTTCCTCATTCCAGATTCAGCTTTGTTCTCATTCTAGAAGTTCTTCTAGAATTTCTGGAATCATAAATGCTTTGTGCATAGACCGACACTGTTGCATGCATCCAGCATACAGATGCCAGCTGTCCCAGTGATAATGCTGAAATGGTGTCATCGAACAATATGTTGGTTTTGTTTAGCCTGTTTCTGTTCCACAGTAGCATGGGAGTTGTTTGGCCATGGGGTAATTCCATAGGATTACAGAATGCATGTAAATCTTAAAAGCACATGGTCAAATCTTATTGTGTGGATCTTTCCCACCTAATCATCCGTGTCCCAGGTAGCCAAAGACTGGGTGGGAGAGACCCATGCAACTGACCCCATGTATATGGTTCCAGTGTCCACATCCATAATGCAGCCCCATATGATGCTGCTCCCATGCTTCTGCGTGTGATGGGCCATGATATGCTGCATGTGTGGCTCAGGGGCAGCAGCTGTTGGAGTCTGTGTGCAGCTTCCCCACATCATGAACCTTCTGGACACCTGGAACTTTCTGAGTAGAAAGGAGTATAAAAGGTTTTCTTTCCCAGCTAAGCCTTGCTTGCACAACAAGGTCTTCCTGAGGTCTGGTGAGTTCCTGTATCCTTGGTTGTGCTTCAGTCCTGACCTGACTTCTAGCTTATTCTTCAACCTAGCCTCCAGGCACGGGTGTCAACTTGAATAAACAATTTTTTTGGGGGGGGAGGTAAGCCCCACCCCACACATAATCGGTCACATGATGTGGTGCAGGCACACAGGAGTTGGCTCCTATGGCTGCACGATTTCTGTGGTGCTGACTTGTCCTTCGGTTCTGACTTCTGGTTTCTTCCACAGCCTCTGTCTCTTGGCTCACCTCAGGCTTCTGCTCATGGCCTAGTCCTAACAATTACAATTCTGTACCTATGGTGTAGCCTTGTTCTAAGATGAACAGAGCACATTTTGTTATTGAAAACCAAAGTGTCTTATATCCATGATATAGAATACGATGACAAAATGGGAGGTTGAAGTCACAAGCGAGTTGGACATAGAGAGTTGTCATTTTTATAACTACATGACGTACGATGGAGGCCACGCTGGGGACTCTCTGAAAGTTTAATCTATAGCAGCAACAAGACCTAGAAGAGTACTATGAGATGCTGACAGTTTTGCTCACTGCCTAACAAGACAACAGATGACAATACAAATAAAGCAGTTGCCCACAGTAGGGCAGGGGCTTCCTATTACAGTTCAATGAGAAATCAAATAAGCCCTGAAAAGCTGGGAGATAGAACTTTGGGTTGGCTACCCAGAGACAGCAACAGCAAACATGGGACAGAAACCGGAAGAGTTTCCTGCTCTTATTGGGTTTGGATCAACCATTACTGGGTTTCAGTAATGTTGTTGTTGTTACTCCTATACTGATCTTTCCAGTAAATGGACAGTAACTGGGAATGGCACAGGTAGCATCTGGGGCCGACCACAAAGCGAGACAATCAGGGGAGAAAATTGACCGCTGGAATTACCCCACGTTATACAGCCCTAAAGCCTCTGAGCATCGATTCTCACTTTACTGATTGTTTTAAATTGTTTTTAATGTTGCTTTAATGGTGTAACCCTTCCTGGGACCTTATGGTGAAGCGGTCATGCCCCTTGACACCTTGGCTCATTGAGGTTTGATCTATAGGTGACTGTGCAAAGTATCTGCAAGCATGCCAAAAGAATCAAGGATTGGCAGACAACAGCTATCCTCATTAATAGAAGACGGACTTGCCCCCATTGTTCAGGGAAGGAAGAAGAATTGTGGAGGCGTGCTAATGTCTTATTTTACACCTAATCTATTTGCTAACTGCCAACACATGCACACCACTGTATTTGGCCATCAATAAGACCTGGAGAGAATAAAAGTGTTTTCTCCCTAGAGCACCATCCTCACTCATAAACAAACCAACAGCTGTTTGCCTCCATTTTGCACACGGAACTTCATTGGTACTCGCGTCTTGCACCTGGCACTTACTTGCCAAGTACACTGAGGACTTACAATGCATACTTGCATTGGCTCATGGCTCTCGCTGTTGGTCCCAAAGCCCACCCACCCAGCCTGTGGTTCTGCAGCACACCAACCCCCTTCCTCCACAGGCATAGCCTCAAACGTGGTCACATTTTGTCGCACGTAACTCTGCCCCTCACTCAAAATATTATGCCCACATGGTGACACATCCTTGCACGCGCTTCAATGCGTAATGTGTGAACAGGGACATCTCTCTATCTCTTCCCTAGGTTTCTTAGTTTGACTTTAATACTTTCTAAAGCGTGGGGGACAAAAGATTGGGAAAGAGCCAAATATCCTTTTATTGGATTTGGCAGGTATGTTTGCTCAGGAAAGAGAATGGAAGCAAATGGTTTACCTTTACATAGCTAAGTAAGTCTTTTGGGAAGGCTACTCTTCTGGAGTCAGTAGGAATAGGAATAGTGATTAGCTCTGCCTCTAATGGATTCAGCCACGGCACTCAGGATTGATGGCTTAGTGATTCCTGAGCCCAGGGATCAGCGTTCCTGTACAACTCCAGGAGCTAAGAAGAAGTGACATGGAGCAGAGGGGGAATGCAGCTTTAAAACTAAGTGCATTAAATGTAGCCGCCACCAAGAAGAGCCTGAGAAGCGGTTGCCATCAGATACCTGCAGGGAAGTGACATGAATGAAAAGCCAGCATCCAATAAGGATCCCTTTTCTTAAGTCAATTAAGGTATCATCTACGTGAACAGGCTGCATTCTGAGGACAAGATGCTTCTAGATTTGCTGACAATGTACTCAAGCAACTGGAACTGGAAAATGCATTTTATGCTAGATGAAATGAAACATTCCTTTAGTATGTCCAAAATTTGAATCTAAATGAATAAATACATATAAAGAATATTTATTGCTGTGTATCTCAGGGCTTTCCTGCATGATCAGTTTCTTTATGCATGAACGCAAGAGCAAAAGCCGGCAATAACAAAATCTGGATAGCAAGCATTCAAGTACAATGACATCCGTAACATGACTCAAAAGCTGTTATTGTTGTATCTCTTCCTTTAAATGGCAGCATTTCAGAAGTATCCAAAGTGGCTGGAGGTTTTTCCACAAGAAAGAAGCAAGTTCAGAGCAACATGTCTAAAAAGCTCTACGGCGCACATTCAGGGCAGATTGTGCACCTTTAGAAAATCCTTAGGAATGGATGTGATTAAACAGATAAACTGCTTTGAGGGTTTTTTCTCCCAATAATCAAGTGGTATATAAATTATACGAAATATACAAACAAAGCATGCTATGGCAAATATCACCTGCTTCATGGAAGAGATCATAGAATCATAGAGTTGGAAGAGACCACAAGGGCCATCCAGTCCAACCCCCTGCCAAGCAGGAAACACCATCAAAGCATTCCTGACAGATGGCTGTCAAGCCTCCGCTTAAAGACCTCCAAAGAAGGAGACTCCACCACACTCCTTGGCAGCAAATTCCACTGCCGAACAGCTCTCACTGTCAGGAAGTTCTTCCTAATGTTTAGGTGGAATCTTCTTTCTTGTAGTTTGAATCCATTGCCCCGTGTCCGCTTCTCTGGAGCAGCAGAAAACAACCTTTCTCCCTCCTCTATATGACATCCTTTTATATATTTGAACATGGCTATCATATCACCCCTTAACCTTCTCTTCTCCAGGCTAAACATACCCAGCTCCCTAAGCCGTTCCTCATAAGGCATCGTTTCCAGGCCTTTGACCATTTTGGTTGCCCTCCTCTGGACACGTTCCAGCTTGTCAGTATCCTTCTTGAACTGTGGTGCCCAGAACTGGACACAGTATTCCAGGTGAGGTCTGACCAGAGCAGAATACAGTGGTACTATTACTTCCCTTGATCTAGATGCTATACTCCTATTGATGCAGCCCAGAATTGCATTGGCTTTTTTAGCTGCTGCATCACATGATGAAAAAGGGAGACATGCAATTGAAAGAAATATGTAAGAACAACCACAGCAATCTTATGCAGCACTTCTGAGACAGAGAGAAATCTCAATCCTAAATACTTTTTAGAATTTGTTTTTAAACTCACAAGCTAAGCCTAAGAGATAGGAATTCCAGAAGGGTGATGTGACACAAAAGAGAAAGCGAACAGGGCAGGAAACAATCTGGGTGCAATGCCAGGTCCAGGTTTTGAAGGGCTGTTGTGCAAGACGCCCTCACAAGGCCTAACTCCCTCAAGGAGTCCACCTCCTCACTAGCTTTTTCTCCAGCTTCTGCTTCTCTTCCTCACCATCTCTCCCACTTGTTTACTGCCATGAATTCTGGGGCTCTGTGATGGAAATGTTGCAGAGAACATCAGTTTCATATCAGGATTCTGGGCCACTGAAAAAGACTCTCCGCTGAGGAGCCTCCTCCCCCCTGTGCTCCAAGGTAAGATTCTGGGCTCTTTGAACCAAGGAAGGTAGACTTGGCGGCAACTCACAGGACCCAGGTATACCTCAGTTGTGCTTTCAAGTGTTTAACTGGGGCCCAAGCTTCAGTAAGCATCCCTGCTCAAATGCTTGGACATCCCTAATGAAGATGCCTGCAGGCTGGGAGGCAGGGTGTTCAACAGAAGTAGATAAGAGAGCATGTGAAGATGGTGATGGGGGAATGAAGCAGAACTATTTGACTAGAATGAAGGATGCCTCTAGAGTGAAGGAAACATGCAGGAAGCCACATACGGAGAAGCCACCATAGCTCAGTGGGAAAGCATATGCTGTGCATACCTAACATCTCAGGTTCAATTCCTAGCATTTTGGGTAACAGGTAAGAGGGCTGGGGCAGACCCCTGTCTCAGGGCAACAGCCAATCCGAGCAGACAAAACTGGCCCATATTGACTAAATATATGACAGCTTTGGATGTCATGCTTTGTGACATGAAGTGAAAGAAGAGAGACAATGGGGTGGCTGAGAAAATCTTAGTCCCCAGAACACTAAGAGCACAAGTTTAAAAGGAACACAATGCACTGCAAGCAAACAGGGCACTGCTGGTTCAGGCTCCTGTTAGCTTCACAAATTTCCTGTTTTCTGAAATTTCCCCTCAGCCTCACCTTTTCAGCCTCGCCACAAAAATCATGTTCCAAGCTTGGCTGAGCAGCTCCATTTTACACTCGACATTCCTCTTGGGTAGAGAAAGGATACACCATTAGAGAAATAAATCAGGTCACAAACCTAGAAATCAGGTCAGGCACGTCTATTTTCAGTGCTTGACCAGCATCCAGGGTTCATTTCAGCATGGCCCTGGCATAGACTCTGCTTCATCAGCTGGAATGACAAGTTCAGCTATGCTGTCTTTTGCTCATGGAACGAAAACCACATCAAAAGGCCGTCATAGAAAGTAAAAGGCCATCCTTTGAAAGTAACGCTCCCAACCATTTTTCCATGTCACTTAAAAGTGCCCTTTATGTTGTTTGCCTTCTTGTGGTTAAGGGAAAGCATCAATGGGATGTGAAGTGTATATGGAGATAATATGCCACCATACCCCACCTTTTTAAGAAAGGAAACCCTGTCTAAACAGTTGTATTTCAAAGGTTGCAATCCTATGCCCACTATGCTTCCAGATGGCCTGCTTATTGAGCATTCGTCTAGATTGGGGGTTTTTTTTGGGGGGGGGTGTTATATGGTGCTGCCACACTTCCAAGTGCATTCTTACCTCAGTTTCCTTACCGCAAAAAAGTACCTGTGCCTGCACCACCTGATGTGGGACTGGGGTGCAGTTTGACCCCCCTTCCTCTGATTTCACAGGTCAAGGAGCTCCCACAAGTAAGTCAGAAAACTCATTCATGAGTCCTGTACTGCAGATGGGCCTGGCAGCACTTTGGAGATGCTGGAGATATCTGGGGCAATGATGGGGTCTGAGGAGGAGTCATCCTGGCTCCAGCCTGGGCCAAGCATGTCATAAGCCAGCCTGCCTGGCAGAATACCAGCAGGATTCATTTCCCCGGTCCTTCCTCATTTCTTTTCCCTCTCCAGCGGCTGCTTCTGGCAGCAGCACCTGAACCACTTGTGTATCCTGAGAGGCCTAATCCCTCAAGTTTATGCTTGAGCATAGAGAAGGGGTCACTTCCCCTGAGCTCACCAGGCTTCCTGCCCCATGGGGATCTACTGTATCACAACACAGTCATTGCATGCAGTGCTATTTCCATTCTGCTGCAGTTTGCGCTCTAACAAAAACTACACGAATCATCTTGCTGTCCACTATGGTGGAATTTCAAATAATTAATTGCGTCATTCCACACCATTCATTTGACTGCAAAGGCTATTCATTTCCATGCAAACCAAATGAAATGCAAATGAGGAAAAGTCATCTCTACATATCATCTGCAAACTGAGAACAAACAAAAGCAAACACTGATTGCATTTGCTAGATTTACTTTTTGTTTTGTACATGGGGCAAATAAGCAAACATTGGCTATTTCTACTCTCATTTCTGCTTCCATCATAATTCTCTGACATTTCTACTGCCCCGCCCCACAGAGTCCCATTTTGAAGCTAGCTAAAATTAGCGTGGGGGAATCAGTGAAAAACTTAACAACAAAGAAGTATTGCACGGAACACATTCAAAGCCTCTATTGATCAGCATCCTGAAATGGAATGCATATCCTGAAAGTCAATCAGCCACCCCAGTTGCAAGGGTCCGGTGTCTTGGACAGTGGATCTGTAGATGGAAGAGAAGCACATGTATTGCCCCTTAGGCTTGGCAGTGTATCTGGAATGTTCCACTGTTGCATTTTTGGCAGTGGTGACATATCTTGCATTACAACTGTGTAGAGGGGATAACCAACATGGTGTCTTGCAGATAACAATGGACTCCAGCTCTCCTCAGCCCCACCAGCCATTGTGGCCAATGGTCAGGGCTGACGCAAGGGTCATCCAGCAACATCTGGAAGGCACCACCTTGTCTGAAACTGTATATCTCATCAGCCAGCAGATCTTCAGTATAGGAAGGGGCCTAGGTCTGGTCAAGGACAGTAGCTGTGCAACATTACAGCACACAGCAAATACAAAGAGAAGTACAAAAACAAGAAGAATGTTCATGTTGCTATTATTATTTTTTAAAAGACCGGGAGGTGGAGACAATTTTGATATTTTTGTTCCAGACTTCTATGCATAATTCAAAAGCTTCGGTATAAGAGCTGATTTATTGTTACACTGTTATTTTGGGTTCCTGGTTGACAATTTTAGATTTTGAAGCTACCCAGTCATGAAATAGCACAACAAAGGCATTGACTGATCACAGAGGTGTCTGATAACGCTCTTGGTTTGAACTTGCCAGACTCGAGTGCGAAAAGGAAGCTGAAGGCAGTGAAATCAAATAATCCTCCTGCGTGGTGACTTGCAGAAAAGCAGGTTTTGCCTATTGCCTGCCCTGCCTCCAGAGAACCCTCCTTCTCCAACAGCCTATGTTGTCATAATGTTTTAAATGCACAAGGGTATATGCATACATTGCTATGTTTGGCGAACATCCCACAAGCATCGCCACTCCTGCCCCTCCTGTTTCGTTTCCAGCTGCTCACCCCCACTTCTGCCCCTATCAATCCTCTTGGGTGTATGTGTGAGAGAGCCAGCCAATTGGCCATGAGTCCCCATACCCTGGGTTGCTTTTTCAAGGACAACAGAAGTGGCTTCTAGACCAAACTAAAGGTCCATGGTCTCCACACTTGGTCATACCAGTTGCTCAGAACCACAAATGGGGAGAGTGCTATTGGGCTTGCCATGTCCTACTTCTCAGATTCCCACAGGCATCTGGTTGGCCACTCTGATAACATGAAGCTGGACTAGATGAGTCTTTGCCTCATCCAGAATGGCTCTCCTTTAGTTTTTATGCTGTATTTCCCTTCAAACACACACAGCCTTCCTAGACTGAAGCCCAGATTCTGATTCACCTTTTAGACTTTGAGATAGGAAGTTGGCCTTTCCCACATTTGAGTTAAATGCACCCACAAGTCTTGCTTCATCACTAAAACATATGCAGAAATGTACCCTATGATTGCATTACAATGATAGCCCCAAATGGAAATGGGCGCAGCCTAATATTTACAAGACTGGCAAATTGTCATGCTTTTGTGGGCAGGTGTTCTGCAGACTCTTTTCCTGTTCAGAGTTCAGAATACTAATGTGCCCAAGATACCTTTCTGGCTAGCCAGCCTGCCATTTCAAAATGCAAAGGTTTTTGAAGTGCCAGTAGAAATATGTTTCTCTGTAAACAGAGGATGTCGCTTTCTCAGAGCCCAGGAATGCTCATCATCATTCGCCAGCTCCCTCCCCAGAAGGGCATCTGCTCACAGGTGTGGTTGGCAGAAGGTCACAGCACTGCTCCAGATGCTGCCAGTTGAACGCCAGCAAGAGATATTCCCTGACTGCATGTGCTGGAAGATTGGGATCAGTTTAAAGCCAGCCTAGCCAGTCAGTCCTCTACTTTACATTTAGAAGCAGAATCAAATTGGCAGCCAGATTTTAATAGGATACAAGATGCCAGAAGCCAATTGGTTTTAACTCTGAACTGAATGTTGTAATCGAGTCTTTGCAGGTGGCTGAAATGGAGAAGGTGGTTTTACTCTCATTTCTCAAGCTGATATAGCCATTTATGACTGCGAGAATAATGGCTCAGATGAAGAATAACAGGAGGCTAAGTGGGTGGCGCTGTGGTCTAAACCACAGAGCCTAGGGCTTGCTGATCGGGAGGTTGGCGGTTTGAATCCTGTGAGCTCCCATTGCTCAGTCCCTGCTCCGGCCAACCTAGCAGTTCGAAAGCACATCAAAGTGCAAGTAGATAAATAGGTACTGCTCTGGTGGGAAGGTAAACGGCGTTTCTGTGTGCTGCTCTGGTTCGCCAGAAGCGGCTTAGTCATGCTGGCCACATGACCCAGAAGCTGTCTGCGGACAAACGCTGGCTCCCTCGGCCAGTAAAGCGAGATGAGCACTGCAACCCCAGAGTCATCCGCGACTGGACCTAATGGTTAGGGATACCTTTACCTTTTAAGCTTAAGGCAAGTATTTTTAGCATCGCCGCTTCCTAAGGAGGCCAAAATGATACAGGCAATTGTACTATCCAATCATACTGTATGGCTGAATGTTTTCACAGAATTAGTGTAAAATCATTGGAACATTTGAAATCGGCTGCAGGTCACCGCATATACTAGTCACTTCTGTGCTACTTTCCAGTGGACAAAGTGCTTTCCAAGTCTATAATTTTTCTCTTACAATAATTAATTTTAACCACCATCAAACAAGTTCAGAAATTCACCAGGCCATGAAGAAATTGGTCGTGTGGCTGTGGTTGGCGTGGGGAAATGCCCCAGCATACCAGGAGCTACATGCTGCACGTCCACAAGGTATAAACAGCAAGACCTTTGGGGAGAGCTGTAGCTCGGTGGTTCAGTACATGCTTTGAATGTGGAAGGTTGCCGGATCAATTCTCAGCATCTCAAGGTCAGGCTGCCAGTCCGTGTGAACCAGAGGTGGGCAAACTGTGACCCTTGTCCTAATTTTATGCAGCCCTTGGTCAATTTCAAGAAGCTCTCAGAAAGGGAGCAGCTGAGATTTCTGGCAGCCCATTGACAGGTTGCCGGGAGGGGGGCAGGGAGGGAGAAGTGGGTGGCCAAAGGAGTGAAATAAAAGGGGTGGCAGAAAGAGAGAAACCACTGACTTCAGCCCCCCCCCAGCTGTAATGTGGCCCCTGACAGACTACCCATGAGGGAATGTGGCCCTTGACACAAAACAAGGGTGCCCATCACTTGAACAGAATTTTTATAGCCAGATAGACTGGGGGCTCATCCCCACTTACCTTTTGCCCCATGCTTCCTAGGCACACACCCACGCTTTAAAACGCCATGTATGGATGTTGCTTGTTTCTTTTGCCCGGGTGCTTTCCCCATGAAAACCTGCTCTTTAATGCTGAATTGGAGGGAATAGTAAAGAGCGGGTTTTTGTGGAGAAAGTGCAGGAGCAAAACAAAGAAACGTGGCACAAAGGGAAGTCTGGATGAGCCCCAACCCATTATAAGGCAGCTTTAAGGCATCTGCACTGTCTTCTCCTGGAGGGGGCTGGTGCTGATGTGGAAGTTTTCTATATGGCAGAGCCTTACAATGGAAGGCTTACATACACGGTGGAAAGCTGAATGGAGACCCACCATAGAGCGCTGGGTGGGGGGGGCAGCTGTGCAGCTGTGGCAGCGTATGAACAGGACCATTCATATATTGCCACCCTAAAGAGGTGAAGCACACAAGCACCACGGTGTCTACGTGAAGGCATATGTGTATTCTCGGGATCACTTGTCGTGGAGAGTAGTTGCTAATTGTAAGACGTGCCTCCCTTGGGGGTCACTTCGTTCTTGCAGTAAGGAATTTGTTGCCATGTGTCCATTTTAAGTTGACCCTTAGGACCACAATGTTCTTCTATCTAGCAGTAATGATTGTAACATCTCAGGAAAAGCAGCTTTTTTTCAGCCCCGCATAACAAGCTGCACCTTCCAAGTCCACTTAACTTAAATGGTCAGGCAACATTGCAACCTGGCAATTGGTCTGGCCAGAGATTCACAGCTGGCTGGGGAGGACTGCAGGTCTGCGGCAGGCAGGCCTGGGTCCAGGAATTCCCAACCAGCCAGTGGGGAATAAACTAAGGCAAGCCCAGCACTACTCCTCAGATTTTTTTCTGTTGGATCTCCCTCCCTCCCCTTTTTCATATGCTTTTCTTTCATGCTAAGACACTGCTTGCTATGGATACTGTTTGCTGCCATATTCGGACCCAGGCAAGAATTTTTCCACTTGGCACCAGCCATTTGGTTTTCACCTACCTCATAGCTATCGTCACAGCTTTGTGAGGTCAGGCACTGCCTAAGCCTTATTCTTGGCTGGAGGGCAGGTTGTAGCCTCTGCCTGTCCCACCTTGGTTAAGGGTATCCCATTAAAGATATTCGTGAGGAGTGGCTTCTGTCCAACGCCCAAACAAGGACTAGGGCCATAGAACTCCTCCAGTGCGGACCCTCGTGGGGTACCCCTATTTGAAGTAAGTCCCCCATGTTGTAGCTTACCCTTAGATATACTCCCTGCAGATGGGCTAGAGTTAATTAAATGTCTTCACCCAATGCCCATGCCAAACCATTTACATCTGTATTCAATAACATTGTGGCCTATTTGAACCCAGAACCTATATTCTGCTATCTCTCAGGGTTATTTTCATCACATAGAGAGCAACTGGGTCACAGGGCCTTGGCACGCAAAAACCATTAACATCGCAGCAGCAGCTGTGCCTTCACTTGCATTGGATAATTAATTGTTCCCTGATAGCGGGTGGGTGACCTGCCTTCCAGATGTTGCTTGAATACAACTTCTATCACCCCCTGCCCTGAGCACTGGCCATGATGGGAATTAGAGTCTAGCAACATTTGGAAGGTCAGTGGCAGAGGCACCGTCTTCTCAAGTTGATTGAGGGGGCCCAATGCGATGGCTTGGTGTCATGCGTGTGATGTCACAAGGAGCCAGGGGGCAGAACTGAACACTGAGGGGGCCCAGCCCCCTTTAAAAAGGGGGAGAGAGACAAAACTGCCTTGGCCCCTAGGAGTTGGCACATATGGTGACTGGGGACCCCTCCCTGCCATTTAGAATTCAGAAGATAAAGTTCTAGAAATACAATGTCACAGGCAGGAAAAAGGTGAAAATACTTAAGAGTAAGGTGGAAGTATAACAGTACAAAATATCTATGCCATCTTCTGTTTTCAGACAAAAAAGCACACACACCCAGCTGTTCCAAGCAGAGTCAACAATTGCTGCGCTTGTGTTTGCTACATATTTCAAGCAATGATTTTCACAGCGTATCAGCTGCAAAACACTTCTATTTACAGTTTTGGAGTACTGCATGCATGCATGATACACTCAGTTATGTCATGATGCCCAGAACTAAGGGTCTGATATCTCTAATTAACAGATCAGAGGGGTACAAAGGCTCTCACTAAGAGCAGAAATACAAAGCTCCCCTTTTCTACAGATTATGCAGCTGGGGGTGAGGCGTTCTGTGCTTTTTCTGAAGGATATAGTGGCAGCCATTTAGCTGTGCTCCTTTCCTTCTGAGATACTGTGTCTTGCTTTGTTCTGATTTACTAAATGCTCAGCCTCAAGCAATTAAAAAAAAAAGGAATAAGAAAGTTTGAAATTTCCAACACAATATACTGCTAGAAAGCATTCTTATTAGCATAAAAAGCTGGTTTTCTTTCAGAAATCCTTCCTCTGAGCATCTCTGAGTTATCTTTACCACTGGAACCCTTGCAAGTCACAACAGACCTAATTAAAACAAAGTAGCCTAACTCTTTGTTTCTACCGATAATCCCATATCCATACAATGCTTCAGTTTATCGGTGATGCTCAGCCAAGTGAAAAGAAAAATATTCATATGCAAGCATGGAGTTGCCCAATATACTTGCTTCTTTCCTTGAAAGCTTCCAATCAGCAGATGCAATTAATTTCCCTGCGTGCCACTGAACAGTCAACTCTTCAGGCAGAGAACTCCACTGGAGCTCTGTAGAAAGCCAGCAAGCCAAAGAGCGAAGCTGTGCGCAGGCAGGAATTTGAGGAAACAGCACAACCTAGTGTTCCTTTTGCTGCGGTCTGGGACAAAAGCGGAAGCAAAGCAAAGATGCAAACTCGTGCTGAAACTACCATTCAACACCTCAAGATCCTTTTGCAGGAAAGTGTGGGGTATAAACCTAACAACAACAACAACAACAACAACAACAACAACAACAACAACGATTGGTTGGACTAGATGACCCTTGGGGTCTCTTCCAACTCTATGATTCTAGGAACAGTTAACAATGGCTACATGTCAAATAAGATGTTAAAGTGCTTATGCTCTCTGCCAATATTAAGTGCCTGAACCAAAGCAAAACAAGGTATCAAGACTTTTGTTTTTTAAGTTGTTCTCTCTCTTGCTTGCATCTCTTCCATGAGCCCCATTGACACCATTGAGACCAGATGACCAGGCATAAGCCTGTCCCCCTTCTTCTGTAGACCAGAAGTCGTAGTGAGCCAGAGATGGCAAGCTATGGAGCGCAAGGGAGAGCTGCCCAGGAGCTGAGGCTTCAGCCGCCCTGCTGTTTTACTTAACTTTGAAAACTTTCCCATGAATAATGCAACCAGCATGGCAGTGAGTTCAGCTACGGCACTCAGATGCCACATTTGGGGCTACAAAGCCAATGAGGGTGCTGGAGCAGCAATGGAACGGATTGTGACACCCACCCACCCACCCCACCAGGCCATCTCCTTACCGTTCTGGCATCCTCATTGACCCTGTGAATCCAAAAGTGGCCCCTCCGTGGCTGAGCTCACTGCCAGTCCTGTGGTATTCTCTTTGGGGAAAGTTTTCAGAGTTAAAGCAGTAACAGCAAGTGGGTGTAGCTTTCATGCCAGCAAGCTAAAACTGCCTGAGCTAAAACTGCCCAGCCACCTAAGCGGCTAGATCTGGAAGTGTAGTGAGTGGAGCATACTCTCCAACAGGATCCCCAAGGATGTGATCTACAGAGAGGTGGCTTCAGTCTCCAAGACAGTCACAACTGCACTGCCTGGAGGCAGGCAGTCAGGCCATGCATCCACAGCAGTGACCAGAAGAGAAATGACTGCTGGGAGGAGCACAGAGAGAATAAATGGCATTTATTCCTGCATCAGTGAAACTGGATGCCTTTATCTGCCCCAGATGCAACAAAACATGTCTCTCCTGTATCGGTCTCTATAGCCAAAGCAGGCGCTGTAACTCTCCAAAGGTTTGACTTCACCCCCAAAGGCACACTCCTCCATTGTCTCCTGAAACAGATGGATGCCAACAACAGAGTTCTCTTTAAGAGTTGGCAGTTGTTATGAAGTAGACATCGTATACCAACAATGAAGAAAGAGACACAAAATAGTAACCCCCACCCTCATTAGTAGTGCCCTGCACCCAGGAATTTAGCTATATCTACATTGTGAAAGTAGGGATGCAGGTGGTGCTGTGGGTTAAGCAACAGAGCCTAGGGCTTGCTGATCAGAAGGTTGGCAGTTTGAATCCCCGTGACGGGGTGAGCTCCCATTGCTCGGTCCCAGCTCCTGCCCACCTAGCAGTTCAAAAGCACGTCAAAGTGCAAGTAGATAAATAGGTACCGCTCCAGCGGGAAGGTAAATGGTGTTTCCGTGCACTGCTCTGGTTCGCCAGAAGCAGCTTTGTCATGCTGGCCACATGACCCGGAAGCTGTATGCCGGCTCCCTTGGCCAGTAACGTGACATGAGCGCTGCAACCCCAGAGTCGGACACGACTGGACCTAATGGTCAGGCCAGGGTCCCTTTACCTTACATTGTGAAAGTACCTGACTGAGAAAATGATTTTTATGTGTGATGTGTTTGTGTAACGCCAGCATTCCTCTACACTAGTTCTTCCTGTTTTACAAAAGCATAATTTTAAAAAATGAACTCATTGGGTGTTTTAGATTCCAGTATTAAGTACATGGTGTTTCTTTGCCTGTCCAGATCTTTTTATTGCAAGAATGCCATGAGCAATCCAGAGGTGTGGCCTTAATTAATGTGTCATAGCAACTCACATTGCCAATCTGATCAAATATTTCAAAAACATTCCTAACTAAAAGCATGTGTATAATTTTGGAAGGGAAAAAAGGTGTTCCAAAAGCTGTTCATAGCATCAAGACCACAGGAAGGGGAAGATAAATCATTTTGTTACACTCATCCTAGTTCTTATCCAGGTTTGATTTCCTTTCGGAGAAGGTTCTTGGAGGTTTGTGGTGCTTTGAGTTCAGATACAAGTTGAACAGAGGTGGAAGCACAGCTTCAGCGCTCCCAACAGCCAGCCAAAGTCCTTTGCTCTTACACCCGATCTCTAGACACAGCCAGGCAGCCTCTCAAAATACTGTCAGCTTACAGAGCCCCTAAGCTCCCTCTGTCTCTTCCTCTGCTTCTTGGTCCCACTCAAAAAAATTGCCTTCACAAACACCTAGATAATCATGATTTGTTAGCTTGCAAGGTGGAAATAGGGAAATCTGCTTTTGCCCCTTTCAGAAGGCTTAAGGAAGAGCTCTAACAATGAGTTACCATGGAAACATCATCTGAACATCCCAGACTATTAGCATTTCTTTATCAAGTTCCAGTCTCTGGGTAGAGATTGTCTCAGGGCAACCTCAGGATAGCTGTGTTAACTGCCATCTAACAATATTTTCTCATATTAGCACTTTCCTATTGCAAAAGTTGAAGAGATGACAAACATATACTCTAGGGACTTGGGTTCTCAAGATATGGGGATGCAATTGCAGGGGGTGGAATTGACACCTTTGTGGGATAAATTCAGCTTCATATAACCAGCATGCTCTAATTAATCCATGAAGGGGTTAAGACTATAGAGCAAGCTGTCCTGACAGGCTTAGCTGAGTCACACCTGCTCATCTTAGGAGAAAGAACTACCAAACTCTGTTTTTTCACTTCCACCATGTAACCCCTACCATAGCATTATAGAATCATACAACTAATCCAACACTCTGCAATCTAATCCAACACCCTGCAATGCAGAAATCTCAGCTAGATTGCACATGACTAAACTGGGTATTCCAAGCTCAGACCATTTGGCTTAAGCAAGTCATGTTTGTGCTTCTGTACAAATAAATTAGAAACATTTACCATTTTGGAACCTAAGTTAAATTCCTGTCTTTTCTTGGTGCTGTATGGAAAAGCACATGAATCTGACCTTTGAAGGGTTTGTAAGAAAACCATTTTTAACTTACCAAATGTGTGACTTCTTTCTATGGTAAGGGAAGTGGGGAACTTTGGAAGCAACCTAGAACGGGTTATTTTAAAGGTCAAACAGCCTATATTTCTACACATTCTTTACCGCATGTTTTGTGATTTTTAATCTCTACTGGGGCTTTCTCACCAAAGATTACTCGCTGCAAACCTGAATCTAAGCATCTAGGGAACTCTATCATTTTATTATACCTGGGTTTTTTTCCCTCTTTCCCAAATCCTTTTCCAGGATTTCTGCATGTAGTCATTGGACAGCTTGGCAGAGTCCATTAGCTTTATCTTCCTTCTGAGTATAACAATAAAACAATGAACAGGGGGGTGATACAATAACTCCTGCAATTGACACAAGAACGTACCATGAAGGCAACTATCTGTAAACAAACAATAAACATCCATAAAAATGGTGAAAGTAATTTCTTTCCAAAATAGATTTTATCTTGAATAATTGCAAATGAAGTAATAAAGAGTCCACTTGTAATATACAAGTGGTTCACAGCTCGGACGACATTCCAGTAATCAGACGTTTCGTTGCTAAAGAGCTTTATAGTAAATAATGCACAAGAGAAGACAGATATAAACAACTTAAAGCAGGCGTATATCTGTCCCCATCGGCCTGTTTCCATCAGGAGGACCATAGAAAGAAGATGATGTCCTTCAGTTTGCTAAACCTCCTTATGGCAGCCCTGCAAAGCCTGCCCATCTCAAGAGAGAAACATTCACCTCCCCACCCACCAGGGCTGGATCTACACTGATCTTTTTAACGTTATTAGAACAGTATTAGATATATTGTTCTAAAACGTCGCATGGCATACTGGTTTTGGCATTACCTTGTTTTGTCCATCGGAACACAGTTCCCCTACTGCTGGTTTCTGGCTGCTCTGCAGTGTCCTCTGGTGACACATTTTAATAACACATTATGAACGTTAAAAGCAGGATGTAATGTGTCCATCTACATTATAAAAACCATTCCTTAACCCTTCCTTAACATTATAAACCATAAGTGCAGGTCTCCAGACAACTGAGCTATGCAAATGAATCCCTTGTAAACATGCAGGCAGGGGCAGGTGCATCTGTCAGTTTCAGTTTTTCATTTTTCCAGTAATCAGTTCTTCACATTTCTGCATCAGTTTTCAATTATTAAAGTCCTCATGTGGATTTCATCAGCGTTTTGGTGGAAATTACCCATTTTTGTATGCAACCTTGTCTGATGCACACATTTTTGCTAGGAATTTTCCCCTAATATAATGAATTTCATGTTTGGGTTTTTGCACATTCTAATAACATACAGTTAACTTGAATCTTATGCAGGGGTTACATTCTTGGTCATTGTGTGTATAAGCAAAAACACGTAAAGCCAGACACCCCCAGAAATGGGGCCCCTGCAAGGGGGAGGGCTGCTTGCTTGGCTTTGGGAAGGAGACGGGGAGGTTCTGGCAGGGTCCTAGAGTCCTCCCACCTCCTTTTCAAAGCCCAGTAAACAGTTGCCCAGCTTTGGGCAGGAGGATCAAGGGCTCTAGAACCTTGCCAGAGCCCTTGAACCACCTTCTCAAAGCCAGGTAAGCCTGCAATGGCAGCTTTGCACAAGTGGGTGTGGATACCTGAATGGAGAATGGGTTTCCCCTGCTCTCCATTTATTTATTTATTCCCCACCCACCCATGCAAAGCTGCAATCACATAAATTAAATAAGTGTAAGATGCAAGTTATCTATGTACACATTTTGGGGTACATTATTTGGTTGGATAACTTTATTGCAATATTCAGAGGAGGGTGAATTTTGAAGGATGGCTGTGCTCAGCCTTGCATATTGTTTGGGGAAATGTGAATTAGATTAAATGCAAACTGAATCAAACTTTCTTCCAATCCTTATGTGTAGATCAGTCATACGTCTTAATACACAAATGAGCTATGCACAGGAGGTGTGTAATGCCTCAAATTGTTTGAATGAACATGCATTCTCTCTCCATAGCACTGCTTGCCCCTTTGGTCCTGTATAAAATCTCAGCCCATATACTTGGATTGTTTTTAGAACAGTGTCTTGAATCTGGGTGTGTGTGTGTGTGTGTGTGTGTGTGTGTTTTAATGGCTTTGCCTTCCTTCATTCCAAACAACAACTTCCTGGGAGAGTCTTTGAAGCATGAAAATGCATTTTTTATTATTGCCATTTTCAGCACTGACATGTGGTCAGTCAGCAGTGCTCTCAAAGCAGGGCTTTGGGGCAGGCGTCCAGGGCCCTGACTTAGCAGAATGAGCATGAGAGCCCCAAACGTAGAAAGTGAAATATGGAGATGGTGTGAGACCATTAAGTCCAGAGTCTAACATGACCTCATTGTGCCACTGTGGATAGCTGAGGGCACTTCTTCTGGGAGGAGACGAGGAAGTTGCCTTCATGTAAGCTTTATGGGGGAAACCTGACCCATAAAGAGTGATTTTAAACTTTTTGAGCTGTTTCCACTGCTTTTTCCATTGCCTTGCCATACTTCCGGGTTTCCCCAGACATTTTCATGACATATGGCAAGCCTACCTTCGTGGGTCCCGGTGAGTTTTCTGTGTCTGTTGCTATAGTAGGCAGCTTCATTGAAATAACTGAAACTGGATTTTCTTTGGAGTCGCTTGAGAAGCTACTAAGGAACTGATTATGTGGCTTCTCTCTAGAGACAATATTTCCACCTGGGACCTGATGGGGGAATGTAAGTAACACTGCCTCTCTGCCACTGAGATATTCACAAGAGAGGGAGGAAATGGAGGCACACACTGGGAGGCCATCACTAATTGCTCAGAGTACAGTTAATGCTAACAGGGCAGCAATTTGCATTGGGAAGCAATGTGCAAGTCTAGCCACACAGACATGGCTAAATATCGGCTATAAAAAAAAACCATCAAAAGGAGAAGGGATAAAGAAACAGAGGACCAGTGGCAAGTTACAATGTTTCTTGGGTAATACTTCTTTGGGTTATGCAGAGGCGTAGCAACGTGGGGGCGGTGGGGGCGGAGCGCTCCCCGTGCCACGTCTCCGGGGGTGAAAAGGCATGCGGTTTGCTGGCACTCCAGTGCCGTATGGAAGTGCCAGGATCCTCAGCTCGCGGATGCAGCCACATGTAGAGGATCCTCCATTCGCAGCTGCAGCCACAAGCAGAGGATCCCGGCACCATCCGTACGGTCCTGGAGTGCCGCCGCTGGCAACCCACTACATAGTGTGCATGTACATGCGCACTACATAGTGACGCCCCACCCCCCGGTGCACGTCATGTTTGCCGCTGCAGGTGCCCGAGCGGTTTCCTACACCTCTGGGGTTATGCAGTGGTGCCTGCTCCCCAAAGGCAGGACTGGCTGCTCTAGGAGTCAGAATCACAGAATTGTAGAGTTGCCAGGGACCATGAGGCTCATCTAGTCCAACCTCCTGAGATGCAGGAATCTTTTTGCCCAACGAGTGGCTTGAACCCACGATCCTGAGATTAAGAGTCTTTTGCTCTACTAACTGAGCTACTGAAGTAGCAAAGAAAATTGGTAAAAGTTACAGGTATTTCTCTCCCATTCCTTTATCCAGGTAGGTTAAAATCCTGGTTAGGAGAGAGAAGAAGGAAGAGGAATGTTCCCCTCAATTTTAAATATCCTCTCTCCAAGTTCCGAAAATGTTTGCCTGGCTCCTAAAATTTCTGCTCCCTCCTTCACCTGACAACGCAGCTCCTTCCATTTCTCAAAAACTCTGAAACTGTTGGGTTTGCACTTAAAGCTCTACATACAAATGGTCTTGGACTTCCTCTCCTCTCTGTCATTTTAGGTTTGCAGAAACAGCAATTAATAATTATATCCCTAGACATTTTGCTTGGGGGGGGGACTCTACCATGCAGCTAGAGCTTGACATGCTTGGATTCTTTGGGGAACAGATAGATTAACTCCTAGTCAAAAACAGTTAACAATTCTGCTTTCATAATTTGCAATGTTAAATGACTCTGGGTAGTGAAGCATGCACAGTGTCTTCCAGAGACAGAATCCCTGCTACAATTTTCCTGAAGCCTTTAATTTAGATTGATAGGATTTATAATCTCCAACACCTTAAAGCTGAGGTGAAGGCTACCTCTGCAGTTCTCTTGGGGACATGCAAATTGAAGAACATGGGCAGGTTGTCTTCTCAATGAGACAAACAGGATGCATGTTGTGACAAAAATTAGGTATGTTGGGGGCTGAGTCCCGGGTCACTTGCACTGGGACCCAGATTTCCTGCCCTTCCTCCTCTTTAAAGCCTAAACGTTTCTTTAAACTTTGCTTACAGGGCTGCTGGGCAGGTTAAAAAGCTCACAGTGCCAATGAGACCACAGGCACCCACCATCTTTAGTTTACCTGAGACCTAAATGTGCATCTATATTAGGGATGTGGGAGAAATTTTATATGGCCCACATTTAACTGCAAAATTCCCTAATTCGAACTTTCCAAACTATGCATCAACCAGGACACTATAATCCCTCAAAATACACACTTCTCCAAATGATACTTCTCCAGCAACGTAATGTGTATAAAACTAAGGTGAAGTATGCACATAGATGCATACATCAGGGAAATTAACATATAAAATGCATTTGGGTGAATTGGTTTGCAATTATTCAAAATTGTGGAAATATGGAGACCTCAACTTAAGAACAGTACCTCTCCTGTTGGTTCTTTTCCCAGCATGCCCAGGAGGGTCTGCTGGCTGAGTTTTGAGGTCCAAAAAAGGGGGGTTTACCTTGTGTAGGCGTGACCTTTGTATACCCCATGTAGCTAGGAACACTCCCATAGTGGCATGTAGCGTTGTGTCCAAATTTCATCGCTGTCGCTCAAGCGGTTTTGGTGAAAAGTGGAAACCAATGGACATGGACAGTTTACATTTATATATATATATAGATGAATGTTGTAGTACTTTGTGAATCCTATTACCTTTATTGTAATTGTGCTATTAAACTTATTTGTTTAATTGTTTTGCTAATAGTGTTTCATAGATTGTAATTGTTTTAGTGATGATTTGTAAATTATTCTATATGATTTTGTGTTATATTTGTGATGTTCTGTGGCAAGTTCTTAAAGAAAAGGGAGTGCCTGATCACCTCAGCTGTCTCCTGATAAATCTCTATGTGGGACAAGAAGCTACAGACAGTACTAGATATGGAACAACTGATTGGTTCAAAATTGGGATAGGGGTACAACAAGGCTGTATATTGTCTCCCTGCTTATTTAACTTATATGCAGAATTCATCATGTGAAAGGCTGGACTGGATGAATCCCAAGCCAGAATTAAGATTGCCAGAAGAAATATCAACAACCTCAGATATGCAGATGACACAACCTTGATGGCAGAAAGTGAGGAGGAATTAAATGAGGGTGAAAGAGGAGAGCACAAAATATGGTCTGAAGCTCAACATCAAAAAAAACTAAGATCATGGCCACTGGTCCCATCACCTCCTGGCAAATAGAAGGGGAAGAAATGGAGGCAGTGAGAGATTTTACTTTCTTGGGCTCCATGATCACTGCAGATGGTGACAGCAGTCACGAAATTAAAAGACGCCTGCTTCTTGGGAGAAAAGTGATGACAAACCTAGACAGCATCTTAAAAAGCAGAGACATCAACTTGCCAACAAAGATCCATATAGTTAAACCTATGATTTTCCCAGTAGTGATGTATGGAAGTGAGTGCTCACTGGAAGGACAGACCCTGATGTTGAGGCTCCAATACTTTGGCCACCTCATGAGAAGAGAAGACTCCCTGGAAAAGACCCTGATGTTGGGAAAGATTGGAGGGCACAAGGAGAAGGGGACGACAGAGGACAAGATGGTTGGACAGTGTTCTCGAAGCTACCAACATGAGTCTGACCAAACTGCAGGAGGCAGTGGAAGACAGGAGTGCCTGGTGTGCTCTGGTCCACGGGGTGACAAAGAGTCGGACACGACTAAACAACAACAATTATGTTGTTGTTATTTATTGTTTGTAAGCTGCTTTGCAATTCATGTGGCACAGAAAGCAATCAAATCGAAATGCAAAACTGAGGGAAAGCGAAACTGAGTGTTTTAAGTACCAAGCAATGCCTCTGGCAAAAAAAGCACGAGGAGAAGGTGCAATGCATGTTATATACTTTACAGAACTGAAATGCTATGGAACATGCACATGATGTTGACATGACTTCTCAGTCCAAAAAAGGCACCAGACAGTTGTCTGCAGCCCTTGCTGTGGTTTAGCTTTAAGCTGCATTTTGATATGAATCTCCTGGGATGCTTACACAACACCTGTTGGCCAAAATGAATGCATGATTGTCCCCCGAAACAGTCACCATGCAGAATTATTTTTACTGCACACACAGAAATGTGTGCAGTAAAAATAATTTGCTATAAAAGGCATCATTCATCCGATGAAACGAAAAAGAGCGGATGCCCTCATAAATCTGCTAGTCTTTAAGGGGCTGCAAGAGTCTTTGTTGCTTTTGCTACAGCAGACTAACACATCTACCACTCTGGAAGTTATTAAAAGGGTTATAGTTGCTAACATTTGACTTCAGATCTGCAGGGAGGCAGGGCTATTTGCTTTTGGAAAGTCTGATGTGTGAATGAGGGGTCTCCTTTGGGAGTACACCAAAGTAACAGAAATTAGGACCCCACGCCACCCCACAGTCTGCACCTGAAATACTCTGCCAGATCAGCTGTAGTCTTCAATAAGGAAATGATTAGAAGCCCATCTCTTTCCATCACAAGCCTGACGCCTTTGCATGCAGCAGCTCAGTCTTCCATCACTGGGTGTAATTATAATCATTATGGAGAAAACACAGAGGAGTTATTGAACAGTCACAGTGTTTAAGTACCTACTAATTAAATAACGCACAGTACAAGGGCAGCCCAGATTGACTCTCGCCAAGAATAGCCAGGGCCTGTGGCATCCACCTAAATTAAAAAACCTTCTCAGAATGAAAACCTCAAGCAACTGCACAGTTTGGAAGCAGCTGTGGGAGAATTAGAACACAACTAAATTATGTGCAAATGCTGTGGTTTTCATCAGCAGTCTCTGATGGATGACAGAATAACCACAAGTATTGTTTATGGATTGAAGTCCTTTCATGTTTGAAAGACAGAGGGGAGGGGAGACAAAAGGAGAGTCCTAATTCTTTTCCCAACAAGACCCTCCCCACCCGCCCACCTTTGTTTGCAGACACCGAGAAGCAACTTCCTTGAGATTAACACTGTAAGGTGTGAGAACACCCCATTAGGCTAAGCTGATAATTTGGTTTATTCTTTCTGGTTCTATTTTCCATGGTCTGTCTTGCCTAATTATATGTTTTTAAGCACCTACATTCCGTGTAACAAACATACAGCATACTAGACAATTAGCAAAGTTCACATTCATAAATCAACAGTCACAAACATATCAAATTCCCATCGATTTCAACAGAATTGAGCACCAGCTAATAGGATGAACTATCAGACACTTCAAGACCAACAAAGAGGCACAGTAACCATCAGAGTTGTCCTTGACAGAATCAACATAAACGGAGAATTCCTGCCTGCAACATTGACACTTGAGAACATTGTTCGATTGGTCAGACATTGAATTATTATTGTCTTCACGAGGGCAGGACAGACTGAAAAAAAAGGATCAGTGGGCAAAAACAGCATTAAATATTGAAAGGATAATTTCAAGGCGGGATACATAAAAGGTTTATACAATGGACTATTACATAATTCAGAACACACCTCAATTGCTGAACCATGAATAATATTGATTCAACAATAATAGTTCATTTTTGGGTAATCATTGATCTCAGTATATCTGAACTGGACACACACATATAAAGTGATTTTTACGCAGAGTTGCTGAAGACAAAGTATTGGTTTGCACTTACAGAACTCGTGTTCTACTAAATGTTAGCATTCTGTGATTACAGCATATGGAATAGAGTCCCACATTTTTAGGAAATGGTTGCAAAGGAGCCTTCTTTAAGGGTTTTGATTACTTAGATTTTAATTACACTTCCTGGCTTCCAAACCCTTATCCTATGGGTTCTGTGAACCAGAATTTGTTCCCCCAGTGCCCAAATATAACAGAGAGATTAAGGTACAACCACTGCCTCTGATGAGATGGCTTGAAGCCTAAATTCTTCAGAAATATTGTGATGTAAGGTACTTCATATATGCTAGGTAACATGATTATTACCCTTCTCCTTCCCCCTCTGACTGAAATCCTGTGCCCCCCTAATGTGGGAGCCAGTGTTGTGCAGAGCCAATGCTAAGCCATCTCCTCCAAGCGGTGGCTTTTCTTGTCAGAAGCAGGCTTCAGGTATGCACGGTTACCTGCACATGAATATGCCCCCATGTCAAAATGCAGAAATTGTGAAAGACCAGCACATTATATTGCTATGTCTCAGAATCAGCCATACATGTGTTTGTTTAACCATACAAAAATTAGCAACTGTTTCAACGGAGCTTTGTTTCTAAGACAATAAAACCAGAATCACTGTCTGATGCTCATTACATGAAAGAACTATGTTCAGCTAATGGAAAATGGCTTCCCCGTCTCCATTTCTCAAAAGACCATCCAAGAGACAATGAGACATTTTGCTTCCATGGAAGCCAACAGATAAAGGAACTTCCTTTATGAAAAAAGGAAGAGAGAAAACTAGAGTCACACTGAAAAAATAACTAGCTGAAGCTGGTTATCACCTATACAGCAATGTATTAGTATCAGGGCAGTCAAACATCTCTACTGTCATTCCCATTTGTTCTTCAAAAGAAAGAAGGGGGAGAGCCCCAAATTCAGGGCACATCACTGAACATGAAGCATTGTGCAGTGTCAATGTATTGAACTTGGACTAAGAGAGCAGGTTCAACATCTCACCAGGCTACAAATCTCTCTCTCTCTCCGCCTAACATGGAAAATGTAAATATTTTGCTTGTTTTCTCTTGCTTTGGAGGCTAGGAACCGAACCAATGATTCAAGTTATAAGAAAGGAGATTATGAATAAGCATCAAAAATAATTTTCTGATAGTAAGAGTTTTTGACAGTGGAACAGACTCCCATCAGAAGCGTTGACCCCTGGGTGTCCCTTCCCACTCTACAATTCTACGATTCTATGAATCAGGTTTCCTGTTTAACCAGCATTAAATCTTTAAATTATTATGCAGTGCAGCTGGCTGCTCCTACATTTTGCTTGTTGCATTTTGTACTTAGTAGTTACCAACTATCCCTTATTTCACTCATCCAACCAGTTTAAACATGCATCTAATATTCAGATCCTGGAGCAGGAGGAAACTCGTGGTGAACCTCAGAGCTGGTTCAAGTAAGTTATTGTTCCCGGACCCTCTGCCTAGATCTGCCAGGGACAACTCTCCTTGTTTGCCCCATGGATCTGCCAGGGACAACTCTCCTTGTTTGCCCCATGGCCCTATCAGAGGACTCAGCATTTCAGAAATCAAAACTTAGAACTCTACTGGAGTCCAGGTGGCACAGGGTGCTAAGGGCTGGAGACTGGACTGTGGATGACCTTGCACTTCCCAGAGGGGCAATGCTGAATTTGCTGCCCACTTTTCATCCTGTGAGTCAATTACTCTGAAGAACATTAAGGCTTAGCTATTGCTAACCCTGGTGACAATAACAGGACCTGGTTTCATAGGAAAACCACAGGTATTAGTAAACATGCCATTTTGAAAAGCACAATTTATTTATTTTTACAATTACAGATTAACCATTTATCATAGTTGACAGTTAATAGACCTGTAAAATTTAAGTTAAATTTGCTGGCTAGTCAAGCAGTTTTAACAAATCAATTACAATTTTGATCTCAACCATTTATAGGTCTAGATAAGCCATACCTAACTATAAAATGGGTGCTGGAAGAAAAGGGACAGCCTTGAGTGAGAAGTTGTTTGGATTAAATTTAAAACAAAATTAAGCAGTAATATTGGTTGTGGCATTTAAAACTAAAACTAAAATTAATCGAGGAATGGTGCCACTATGAGCAGCGCAGCATAGAGCAATCAAGAGCCCCTCTCGTGAGACTGTTGCCATGACACTCAAAGGCACTTACTATGATCACAGACTATGAATATTCTGCCCTCTGATTGATAGTCTGTTGCTTTTCCCTTCATGTAAGCAAATGTGATGACAGTATTAAGCAATTACTACTAATGTCATCCAGCTGCTTCACTGCTCCCTGTGCAACAATATTTCTGAACTGCCAACAAAACAGCAAAGCTATAGGTGCATCTGTTGTTTTTCACAAGTCTGTGTCCCAGGATGATCTAGCAGGGAAGAGGCTGTAGCTTCGTCTCAGGTGATGCCCATTATTAAGGCTCCTCTCTTTTGGGTTATGTTTTGAGGTGCTTCAGTAGATACTGCCTTCTCCATAATGCTCCTTCCTAGGTTCAGAGAATGACAATTCACTGCAGCACCTCTCCTCCTGATTTATTCACGAGTAGATCTGTTCTAGAGCAGATGCCCCATGTGTGGTCCTCTTTGAAACTGACGTCTGTATCACCTTGGTTGTTGCAGATCTATTTTTGATGAGCTACAGCCCTTCCTCATGCTTAATGGCAGGGTATCCAGTCCAGTTACCATCATCTCCAGGTAGAAATGGGAACTGTGCCCTTTCTGAAATGCCACTGCCTGTCAGTGGAGATGAACCAAGGCTCCAACTCAGTATTAGGCAGCTTCCGAGGTTCCACCTGAGCTGCTGTTTCAAGTGGTGAAGAGCAACCCTAACTTCCTGGAAGTTTGCCTTGCCAGCTTGCCTCTGTGAGTCCCTTAATTATCTCAGTGCAGTTGTGTGCACAGCATAAATATATTTTGCATGTGAAGAAACAGCAAAAGTTAAGAGAATGAGGGAGAAAACAAAATGTGTATTTCCCTTTCACACACACTGCCAACTTGATCACATGTTTGTCCAATGGCATAACACACATCAGAACGTTTCATTGCAGCAATGTGAAGACTTGGTAAGCAGTCCTGCACCTGACACTATGGGCTGCATTTAACTGCGTTTAGATCAGTGAGCTTCTCTAAATATCACGATTAAAACTACAGGCGAGCATCAGGGAATCTGCAACAGAGAACACATCACTTTCCACAAACATATTCCCCAGTTTGCAAACAATTTGACATGGTTTAGAATCTGCTGGCTTCAGTGTTGGCAAAATGGTGCCTCGCCCCCAAAGCCAGAGCCTGCCTTTAATTTAGAGTGTGATAGCCAGGAAATGTGAGAGCTTCCCTCTAGAGCTCTGCCTGCTAGCTTCCGATAACAGTTGCAGCAGCCCAGTAAAGGGTCTCATAGTTCTCTGATTCAAAGCTCTGCCCAGGCTTGAAAGCCTCTTTTGCATATTGGGCTTTGATCTCCCTGTTAGCCTGCCCTACTCCAAGCTCAGTACATTATGGGTGATGCACAACTCTTCCAAGTGGGATACATCCTCAAATGAGTGGCAGGAACTTCGGAAGCCCAGCCAATCTCCATGAGGCAAGGGTCAGCCAGCAGAGTACTGAGCTTGGGGTGAACTGAAACAGCAGCTGGACATGAGCATCATTCAGCTCCTCCCCCCCCCCGCCGCCGCCATTCCTAGCTTAGGAAGGCTTGCTGCAAGGCAGGAGCACCTGATTTTCAGGTTCTCTGATTTTCCTCTTGACTACAGTTGGACTGCAATGACTGAGGCAGCATTACGGCTGCATTCTGTTTCTGGAATATAAAACTAAAGTGAGTCTCACAGTTGTGCTCTTCAGGCTGCAAACCTAGGCATGCTGCCTGAGAGTAAATGCCACTGAATACAGTGGGACTTATTTTTTGAGTAAATGTGTCTAGGACAATGGTGCTCTTAGTAAGGATGGAAGAAAAAATTGATTCAGTTTGCATTTTAATGCAAACCTTCCTTGATCACACTTCCTAAAGAAGTATGTGAAACGAAACACTGCTTATCCATCAAAATCCACACTTCCCCAAATTTTCCAGTGCAATTCTTCAATCCAAAATGGCCACAAAAATGACTGACTGATTGATTGATTTATGCAATCCATATTCTTTTTATTTAAACAAAACTCTAAGCAGTTTATAACATAGGTCATATATTAGTTAAGATAACATACAAAAATATATTATATTGTGGGAAATCGATTGCAAAAATGTGTATATAAGGAGAAATATGCTAACAAATTTTCATTATTTTTTAAAATAAAAAATCCACATGCTGGTAAAGAAATTGGAAAAATAAGAAACTGGGGGAAACCAAAATTGACAGGCATTTGTTTACACCCATTCTCATTCTTCTCATGTAGTAGTATAACAACAACAACAACAACAACAACAACAACAACAACAACAACAACAACAACAACGTTTGTGAATTAAGCACTGCTGTTTACTGGTTTGAGTGTTGAGTTTTGAAACAGGAAATCCTTGTTGGGTAAAAATGCTCATGGATGGTGCTGGATAAATCACTGTGCTTCAGCGTGGCCATGAAGCTGAAGGCCCAGCGACACTTTGTGATACATGCGTGGCTACCACTGAAGGAGAAGCGGCCAGACCCCTCCCGCTCCCATGAAACCTGCTTCAGGTTGTGATGCCAGCACAGGTGACTTGGCACCCCTGCTAGCCGGAGAGGATGCGGAGAGGAAAGAGGAAAGGAGAATGTTGTGAGACCTCGTAACGTAAGGGGTTTATTTTTCTTTATGAGAAATAGGTGTGTTTGGTTGGCATTTTCAGCAGCATCCAAGCACTGACTCCAACATCTAGTTTATCACATGAACAAATCCTATTGAATTCAGTGGGATCCAGAATGGGGCCACATTTTTGTCTTTGCTTCTGGGAGTATCTGCTGTAGCCTCAGGGAATCTCGGTGTATCCTTACTTCCACTGCCCATGAATCGGCTGTAAGAGGTGGGATCAATGCTGCATCCTTCCCCCACCTGCAGAGTGGAGGATACATCCGACGCGGTGCTTTGATTTTTGAAGGCGTGATTCAGCTCCTCTTGCAGCACACAGTCCGGGGAACATGAGGTTAACGCTTCTCGTCCTCACTCAGGCCACGGCAACCCCTCTGCTGTCCTCAAGGTGCTATGAAATTGAATTGCTTCACTGAAATTAACATACTTAGAGCCAAAATTGTTGTAAAAGTCTATAAAATTTAATACAGAATGATACGGTTTTTAAAAAACAGTCTTCCAGCAGTGCCATAGCTCTCTATTATAAACTGCAGGCTGTTGTTTCCTATTAATTTTTATAGAGTCTTTGGTCAGGGATGAAAACGGTAGGTGTCTTTTGGATACCTGCCTGTAGAAGGGAAATTGTGGACACCCAGATGAAAAAGCAGAAATGCACCATAATAGTGTTATTTTTAGCTCATGGACAATTAGCAGTGCTTTTGCCCTATTTACTTTAATTGTCCTGAGTAGTGTATGCCCTAAAAGCAATTTACTACTGCAAAAGTTTCACAGCTCTTGCATAAAACAAAACACAGTCTCTTTTTTAACCAGGACTGTGCTGTATATCTGCACTTGTAACATTATTCATTGTGAAATGGCTTATTATTATTATTATTATTATTATTATTATTATTATTATTATTACTGAGGGTGAACTGTTTAGATTAAGATGCTATTGTTCTCCCCAGCACTGATTCCAAACAATCAGGAACTGTAGTGGCATCATGATGCTGCAGGCAAAATCAAGTTTAGAATCACAGGATTAGAAGAGTCTGCCCCCCTGTCATGTGAACTGGACCAGGTTACCTGAAAGGCTGCCTTCCCTTCCATGGCCCGACAAGGGCACCCAGATCAAAAAATGAAACCCAGTCTTACCACAGTCACTTTATGGTGACACAAAGGTTGCTTTTTCACTGGTGGGACCAATGTTATGGGATGCACCCCCTCATGTGATAAGAGTGGCTGCCGTTTTTTTAAAGATGCACCTATTTATGCAGGTATTCCCTTGATCTCTCAATCTGCGTCTCTTGCTTTAAGGGATGTGTCACTTTAATTAGATAGTTTTAATTATATTGTTGATATTTTAACGGTCTCTTGTTTCATTGTGTATTTCAATGATGGAAGAGTGAATGCACTCACTCTCAACAGGTGTGGCAACTTTTCTTCACCATAGGCCAGAGGCTTTCAACCTTTTTGAGTCCACGGCTCCCTTGACCAAGTACATTCTTTCTGCAGCACCCCTGTGGGGCTCAGGAGCCCAGTTACGTCACCCCTTGCCTGCAGAGCTGGCAGCCTCTCACCCTTTTTTGGAGGGGGAAATCCTCCCTTGTGAAATGTTTTCTCAGCCTCCTCTCCTCTCCCCTTTCCTTGGGAGTCCTCTAGGCAGCCACTGCTTCTGCCCCTGGTTTATAAGCTGCCCCCCCCTGCCCACAAATTAGGTGCCTCCTCACACTGCCCCACAGGGAACTGGGGCTTGTCTGTCCATTCCCAACAGCAAGGACTTGCTGCCCACTTGCTTGCTTACTCCAACGCCGTTTCAGCTCCTGGCAACCAGCACCCTCTGGCCAGCCCCAGGGACACAATTCACCTGGGTAACTTATGGCCAGGGCTGCTGCAACAAACAGCTGTGCAAGCCTATGGGGGGCAGAGATGCAAGAGGGCATCAGAGAAGGGAGGGGAGGAAAGAGGGAAAGAGGCCGGTGTTCCCCGTGGCACCCCTGACCATCATTCAAGGCACCCCAGGGTGCCATGGCACACTGGTTAAAAACCACTGCATAGGCCATTAAAAATATTCATGTTTTCTGTGAGTTAAGTTCCCGTGCTGCTGCTTCCGCTGGTATTAGAGAGGGGGCAGTGTGACCACCCCTTTAGCAGGTGTTGGAAGAATGCTCCTTGTTTTGGCTCACCCTTACATCCTACCTCCAGTGTATTGTTCCAAAATTGCTTAAGAGGTTGGGTGACTTGACATTTGACAGATCTGATTCCAGCTTGCCTGCTGCCACCGTTGTCCTTTGCCTTCTCCTGTTCGTTGAGAGAAGTGAGATAACAAGGAGGAGATCTTACAGAACCACTTTGACACTCCAGCATAAATTATCTGCCTTCTGGCTGCTATTTGGCACCAGCATCTCCGACTCTTACAAATGCCGGGGGCAAAGGGCCTTAAAGGAGTGGGGCCATGCAGGCATTTCCCCCCTCCCCCCTCCCTTTGGGTCTGCTTGTCTCTTCTTCCCTCTTTTGTATCTTGCATGCATAAATCTGGAAACAGCGGTTTTCATAGTAGTGAGGTTCATAAGGCTAATCAGAGCAGCTCACCAGATACAAGCAGTCAGGCGGAGTCCATACATTATTTTAATTAGCCAACTTAATCACTCTTAATGGCACTTGATAGCACTTAGTTTCTTAATGACATGACACCAGATAGCTTTCTGTTAATACATAAAGTCCCTTAATAATGTTTACTACTTCTGTATTACCACAACAAAATTACATCTGTGTGTGTAGCCACAGAAAACGTTCCAATCCCATTCAAACGTGCTTCCACTCTAGCTGGGACCCAGAGAAGGGCCTCTTCTGCAGATCTTAGGCAGTGCGCCAATAAAAAACAGACCAAGAACTCAGGCCAATATAAGTTTCAATAGTGAGAGTAATCCCTACTCACAAGTCAAATGTGAATTGCAACAAGAGAATACATATAGTTATACAGAAATTGTAAACTCAAAGTCACAAGGATATATGCAAAACAATAATCTGTTACAGCATCTTTAAATTGAGTCAAGTTCATGCTAGTCCATAATCAGAATATATTCATGTCGTGTTTGATGTAAAGATCTTAGTCTCAATCATTGATCAGAAGTCAGAGTCAGTCATAAATCAGAAGCCAGGACAGGGCCCTGTTTCGGTGTATTCACCTTCATCAGCTAAGTTTTAAGAGATCATATAAGTGTGTCCTATTATTTTCTACGTTTCTCAGAGTTAACAACTAAGTTTAAGAAGATCAACGTGTATCCTGAGATTCTCTGTATCCTGAGATTCTCTGCCCTTGCTGATGAGTGGATTTTCAAATGTTGGTCACTAGGGCATCTAATTCCGCTTCCGCTTCTAATTCCAAAAGGCCAACCATTTTGGAAAGTACCCAGGATAGCAAGGTGCAAACCGAGCAGCATCTGCTCCATTTGACTGAATGGGCACAGCTGTACAAGCAGGCAAGGCTGGGAGACCTTTCTGCACTGAGCAAGTTCTAAGGCAACTGGAACAGGAAACGGTCACCTCAGCATCACCACATCCCAGCTGAGCAGAGCCAGTCCAGGAGTCTGAAGTGTGCCAGATGTTTGGCAGCAGAGTGGGAGACAGCAGCCCAACACCCTTTTTCTTCTCAGGGAAGCCAGTGGGTGGGTGGGTGAGAGTGATTCGGAATACTGTACAGAAAATGTGAAGCATCCATCCCTCCTAACACTTCTCTACTTCAACCCACCCTCAAGGCTGCTTTTCTTAAAGTAAAAAGACACAGAGGCTCCATTGCATGCATTTGCATGTACAAAATTCTTAGCTTCATGATAGCTTTAAAGTGGGGCAGGGCGGAGTGAGAGATTTTACCAATGAAAAGCCATGACAATGTGGAGATTCTCTCTAGAGGTAGAAACACACACACAGGAAAAAAAATCATCATTTTACAATCCCAAAGTGGCACTAAAATAAACTCTTCTCTGTTCCCTTTGTGAGATCTTTTCCTGATGTGAATTAGGTTACTGTTCCAATGGAACAGTTCCATTGTAGAATGCGCTTTTAGACAGGTGCATTGTGAACAGTGAGAGGTTAGAAAAGTATCAGATTTCAGGAATGAAATTTGTGTATGTGACCTTCCGTGTGCTTATTCCTTCTTCGCAGTAGCAGCAGCAGCAGTGTTCTGTTACAAGGTAAGTAATTCTCATACCCAGGAGACAGGCACAAATCTAATAATGCATTTTGCATTTTATTCCATTTCCTCCCCTAAATATCATTTTGTTATTGTTGTATCACTAGGAGGCACAAATGTTTCACTATTATGATTTTAGGATTGCTTTTAAACACACCTTACTCCCCGCCCCCTCCCCAATACTTCAAAAACTCCTCATAGTAATTCAGACCATCTCCCCCTCTCTCTTTCTCAACCTGTGAATGAAGTGGATCTCAGCATGAGCAGAAAAAGTTATGCTATCACTCCAATGTGCAATCCAGCAGCAGCTGAATCCATAGCAGTGGTGCTCAGAACATGTTGCTTTGCAAGTTGAACATGGACTAAAGCAACCGCAGTTTACATTTTTTTTAAAAAAAAAAACCCTCACACAGAAATTGGGGTGCTGCACTTATTTATTCAGGCCCCTTTGCTTCATTGGGCAGGGGCATCAGAGCTGTCATTTGGGTCCCTCCAGACCTATGCCCTGAAGTCTGAAACCAATTGGGCCACTGTTGACAATCTCAGTTGCATTTTGCGAATGTCAGAAAAGTAAGATGGATACTCACCTCTGGCGTACACAAATGAATGCTGACAAACACATTTAGGTGATTGCCAAGCCTTTCCTTGTCCCCCTCCCTTGGGTTTATTTCTGAGTTTTTTTAACCTTCACAAAACGTATTCAAATTTAGCCACTGATGGCAACCAAGGTGGTCATAAATGGTAAACACACATGAGATCTACTCATGCTTCAGAAAACATAGCCCTTAGAAAATTTTAGAGAAAAGCCCAGTGCTTTTAGAAGAAATTATTATACAGCTCTAAATCACCAGGTTTGATAAAGCATGTAATTAAAGAAGATTGCTTCTTACCAATGAAGCCAGGCTTGTAATTAAACTTTCAAACAGATTTGTTTATAAGTGGGTATGGCAGGCCAAGACCTCAGTCAGGGGTTGAACTGAATTTCAACAAAATAACAGGGCAGAGTGAAGGGGGATGGCAGATCTGCATGGTGTTATCCCTAGGTTACAACTGGTGTAAATTCGCATAAGCCTAGTCAAAGGCAAGGAAACTGTGGACAGAGCTGGTGTAGCACAATGGCTGGAAGTGTAATTGTATGCATGTTTACTAAGTTCCATGGTGTTCAATGGGGCTTCCTCCCTAGTAAATGCATTTAAGAATACTGCAATCCCAAATAGGAATTTAGGAGAAGTTCAATTCAGTTCACATTTAAAGGTGAACCTACTTAATTTGCACTTTCTGAAACAGTACAAGAACTGAAACACTGCCATCCTTCAAAAATCACAGTTCTATGAATCTTGCAACCAGGTACTGTAATGTGTACATTTTTTTAAACAACCTCTAGGGTAATGTGTGCATAAAAAAAGGAAATATTGGTAAAAAAATAACATAGAAAAATGCATTTTATTGTGGAATGTGTTCTGAAGTTTGGGGGAACTGCATACTATCATGCTATTATGAGAAATTTGCACCAAAATGCTGTTGAATTTTCACGAGGATAAAAAAACAACAACAAACCGATGTGGAATTGTTGAAAACTGGACTTAACACTGGAAAAATGAGAAACTGAGAGAACCCCAAAATTGATAGCTTTGCCCATCCCTAATCCCAAACACACTTCCTAGAGAGTAAACCCCACTGAACAGAGTGGGAATTAATTCCTGAGTAAACTACACAGGGGATTGTGCTGTAAATGTGGGGAAGGTAAGTCTAGCAGACTGTGGTTCAAATCACACTCAGTACCTCATTTTAGGCAATGTTTCTACAGCACACGGAACACTCTAAAGGAGCTTTCCTCACAACAACTCTGTACTTTTTATTATCCCCACATGGCAGAAGAAGGTGGCAGCAGAAAGGCTGAGAGATTGTAGTTTTCTGAGACCACCTCACGAGCTTGACCAAGAATGATAGTCATACCAAGGGTTTCTTGATTCAGATCCCACTGCCTTATATTAACAACAACAACAACAACAATAATAATTGATTATTTATACCCCACCCATCTGGCTGGGTTTCCCCAGCCACTCTGGGCGGCTTCCAACAAAATATTAAAATACAATAGTCTATTAAACATTATAAGCTTCCCTAAACAGGGCTGCCTTCAGATGTCTTCTAACCACAACCTTCTGGAAATGCTGCAAAGATTAATGAGACAACGCACATGAGTTGCTTTGAACCATAAGGGAGACAAACGCCCTCTCGCCAACATAGAAATGTTAAGTATTCTTGTGCGTATTTATACGAGAAGAAAGTATTATTCTATTAAGTACCTGAATTGTACAAATGTTATATTCTGTTCAAAATGTTCAGAAATAATCGTGAACACTGCTCAGTACTGGAGCAGAAGTCTCCAGTGTTGTTGGAGTCATCACAGCTTCTGGTTTCTGTATAATACTGTTCTGCCTGCCAACATCAATGGGATATTGATTGCATTCTCTTTCAAGAGCATCCAGAGTACTTGCCCATTATATGTTAGAACTTAACCTGTGATCTTCCAGTATAGGGTGGTATAGAAATTAAATAAATAAATTAAATATAATAAATAAATAATAAACTGGATACATCGGGGAAGACACCAAATTGTGCAAAGCCTGCATCTAGCCTTCCCACAGAATTGTGGAATTGGAAGGGACCCCAAGGGTCATCTAGTCCAACCCCCTGCAATGCAGGAATCTCAACTAAAGCATCCATGACAGATGGCCATCCAACCTCTGCTTAAAACCCGTGTTTGGCCAAGGACATGCAGGAGAACCACCTTGGCTTAGTCCTAATAGAAGTAGCTGGCAGGCAGCAGTGGTGCCACAGACCTGGCCTCTCAGTAGCAGCATTGGCCATGAGTCCCATGGAGGAAGTGGTCAGATCTGGAGAATGGGGTGGGAGAAGCTCAGAGAATGGGCATTGGGAGAACTTGGGGAGGGTCCCAGTGGTTTTCAGGTCACCAATTATTGGCTGCTGGAGGTGTCTGATCCTGGGGAGTGCCAAGTGGTTTGGGGGTGGAGATCTGGACCACATGGTGGGCCTAAGTGCGTCAGCAGAGGAATTGTCTACCTTTGCCCCTCTGGAGATGTCTAGTTCTTGGTTTCCTGCTGTCAGGCAAGAGCCTATCCCTTCTGGGAAATAGCTAGCAGTAAGTCTGGTGCCATGACAGCCCTGTCTCCCCTCACCATGGACATGGAGATGTCACCACCAGTGCGAATAAACCTTACACGGGCAATCTACCTGAAGAGGGCCTCCTTGCTCTCCCAGTCCCGGGGCTCCAGCCATTTACCCCACTGAAACTGTGCCCACCCAGGTCTTCAAAAGAAAGGTGCAGGATCAATGTGTGGTTGCTTGTTGAATCCATGTCTTAGTTCATGCTTAGCCATGTATGTAACCTCTCACATACCAGCTCATGCCTGTAACCTGTAACTTGCCTTATGTGATGATCTGATCTATGCATCAAAGCCTTTGGCAGAACTGGCGTTGTGAGTTCTAGTACTCTGTCTGAAGGGGAGGGTCAGGATAGCATCCCTGCTATGTACCAGGCAGGGCACGGCAGGCTCACCGGCACAACTATTCCAGGAATCCTGTAAGCCCCCCCCCCCCGCCAACCTTGCTGCTGTCCTGCCCTGCTCCTCAACACATGTTGCACCTACCCCTCCCTACCAACCACTCCTGGCTCATCTTCCAGAAGGGATTAGGGAGGTATGGGGGCTGCAGTAAGATTTAGAATACAACTATCTGGAATGCAGGTATTACAACACTAACTCCAGATTAATTCTGGATGTTAAGGGCACTTCCAGACCATTGCCATTTTGGGGTGGGGTTCATTTGCATACAAACAAATTCAGTTTGCACACTTATAATTGACTGGGAGGTCTTGTGCAACAAATCTGCTCCTCAAAAATATTGGACTTCTTTTGATAAGTGATGGGGAAAAGCATTAGAATAATTTAATACCTCATAATCTAATCTGCTTGCAAACAGATTTTATCTGCCTGCAAACAGATCTAATCTGCCTGCCAACAGGTAATCTAAAGCACAATAAGAATGTAAGAAGTTACTGGCTGGATCTGACAGAGTTCCCCAGTCAAATGCTCCTGGGAAGCTGACAAACAGGACATCAAGGCAATTCTCTACCTCCCCTCTTGCTACTTGCCCCCCCCCCGGTTATTAGAGGCTCTTTAATATTACAGCACTTAGTGTCAAAGCACTTGGCAGATAAGGCTGGTCAACTTTCACACAACTCTGGAACAAATACCACAGTTTCATCATGATTGCTTAGAATATAAAATATTTTTTCCTAGGTATTGCTAAGTTATGCAAAGCAATGTTCCCTGATACGATGCATTTTTGTGTTATTTTCACTAATAGATGCATTCTTATGCAGATTTTACTCTTGAGCATGAATTTCTGTGCATATTAGTTGGCTGGAGAACTACATTGCAAAATTCAGGAAAGTGCAAATTTTAAAGGGCAGTTGTGTTTCACAAAGTGCATTGTAGGTAGATTCACCTAAATCAAATTTCTCCCCACATCTCTAATCTTCACACAGGCCATGCTGCGCTCTTTAGAGGAGATTCAAACTAAAAAGGACAGCAAGCACACACTTTAGAAGGCTAACAGATTCCTTGAAAAACAGGTTCTCAGCAACAAACAGCAACATGGGATTTTGCTAATCCTGGAACCTATAAATAAACTGATAATGGTAATAAGATTTGGTAATACAAAACAGCTCCCATTAGAGGTTTATGTGCTGTATCTAAAC
>OFHU01003931.1:0-138692 GCA_900245905.1 Lacerta viridis
ACAGGAAGAGAAAGAGGTTATCTGTGGGACGGCCAGCTTTGAGAGTTTTGCTCTCTGTGTGAACAATTGTTGCTGAGAGAGATTGCAAGGCAGGGATGCTGCAGGGCACATTCTCAGGTGAAGGAGGTAGCTCAGCTCTCCTGAGTCAAAGAAACAAGAAGCAAGGTGCCTGGGTTCTCTCCCAAGATTACCCATGACTCACTGGGACACCTGCGGGGGGGGGGGAGAGCTCATTTTTCACCCATCCTGCTCCAGCCAGATAAGATCAGTTACCCCACGGGCACTTGCTGTGAGCATGTGAAGCATTCGGCCAGCCTCCCACCAAAATAGTGTGATTTCCCCCCCCCTAATGTGCAAGTTATGCAAGCTCCCCTCCCCCGGATCTTCCCCGCCCTTAAAATTATCCAAAAGCTGCCCCAGCAGTTCTCTTAAAGTAGATTCGTCAGACACCTAGTGCCTTTATGGGGGGGGAATTTGACTTTTCCCCACCCCCACCCCTTTGTTGTAAACACATTACATGATTATCAGTAGCCCAGGGGAATTCAGGAGCGGGAAATGCATTTGTGCATCCTCCAGTGTGTTATAGATTAAAAAAGGAACTTTTGTGTACTTGGAACACACTTCTGGTTGCACTGCAGATCACTGCAGGAGGACACACACACACACAACACACACACACACACACACACATTTCCACTGTTACACATTGTCTTCATTCTCAGTGAAGTGGTAAACTTATGGCCCCATCTGCACTATACATTTAAAGCAGTATCATAACACACACACCCTAAAAAACCCCCAAATAATTCTGGTGCTCAAATTTGTTAGCAGATATAGGTGCCAACTTGAACAAAATATGTGAGGGGACCCACCTACCCTTATTTCTCTCCACCTCCCTGCACTTCTGCAGAGTGCACCTTCCTCAGCTGCATGCAACTAGGTGCCGGCCTCCCCTTCCTCCCCCACCCACTTGCCTCCTACCCCCTCCCACCCACAATAAGTTTCTGCCTGCTTGCCCAACTCTCACCCCAGCCCACCCACAACTCACTTGCCTCTCCCACCAGCCTTCCTGCCTGCTTGCCTGCCTCTCCCCAGATGCACTTGGAAATTGCGCTGAAAGTCAGGAGGCAAGCCTGGAAAAGAGGACAGTGTCTGGATATGGGGGAGGTGGCTACCAGAGGAAGAGAGGGACCAGGGCCCATAGAGTTGGCGCCTATTCCCCTTTTCAGAGCTACAATTCCCAGAGTTGTCTGGGAAGAGAGATTGATTGTTAACCCACCCTGTGTAGACAATACTGAACTAGATGGATCAGTGACCTGACTCCATATAAGGCAACTTCCTATGTTCCTATTTGGCAAGTGCAGAAGCTTGCCTTGCATGCCAGAAGGCCCCAGGTTCAGTCTCTGGTATATCCAGGTAGGGGCCCACCTGAAATCCTGGAGAGCTGCTGCTAGACAGTGTAGACAATACTGAGCTAGAGAAACAGAATTGCATGCAGCACTGTGGGGAAGCTCTGATAAAGTGTGTATATTAGGCAAAATTGCATATAAAAATGGATCTATTTGGAGAAATTTGCACTAAAATACTGATTAATTTTCACCTTTAAAAAGTGAACTGTTGTGGAAATGTGGAAAACTAAACTTAAGAATAGGAAAATGAGAAATAAGTAGAAACTGGCATAATTGCTCACTCCAAATAACCTTATTGCATCCTGCATGATTCCATGGTCGATCTTTGGAATGTTTTTGTTTTTGTTTTGTACTTTCAAATGCTTTTGTGTTTGTTTTAATATTGTATATCTGTTTGCCTTCCTGCACTCCTTGGGGAGGAAAGCTGTGATATAAATTCAGTAAATCAATAAATCAATCTTAAATAAATAAAGATCTCTTCTTTTGCTAGGAAAAGATGTATATACCCATTTCACAAATCTATCCATTTTCTTTCCTTCAATTTCACATTTTTTGAAATTTAAATTGAGTTCTCCACATTTCTGTAGCAATTGATTTTTTTTAAAAAAAAAAAACTCTCATAAAATTCACAGCATTTTAGTGAAAATTCTCTCCAAATCAATGCATGACCACAGCTTTGACTAATGCACCCATTTTTTGCAAGCCCATTTCCCCCTAATGTAAAGCATTTTTGTGTTATTTCTACAGAGGAATTTATTTTTATGCACACCTTCCCCTAACAGATTCGTTTTTGTAAACATTGTTTGGCTGGAGAACTGTATCGCCAATTCAGAAAAAGTGCAAATTTCAAAGAATGGCTTTGTTCTCACGTTGTTTCGGAAAGCGTGGATTTGACAGTCACCTTTAAATGTGAACTGACAATTCTCCCCCCCCTTCCCCCCCCCCCGTGATGTTATGTGAATGAGAAACTGCGCTACCGGCATCGGATCAGGCCTGGTGCCAGCATTATTTTTACGGGAGGACGGTAATCTGGATGTGTAAAAAAGAAACAACATCTGGAGCGGGAAGCCCCTTCAGCAACCTAGGCAAAGCTGCGGCTTGTTTGTGCGTCGTTTGCCCAGCTGTGTCTTCTCTCAGGCATATCACCTGTCGCCTTGCCAAGGGAAGACTCATCACAACGGGTAAATGGGATGGTGTTTTTCCCCCTGCTAATTATGTGTAAACTTACCACCTCCCGGCTCCGCGGAGCCGGTCGAGGGAGGGAGTTTTGCTGACGAGAGGGAAAAAATCATTTTTCATTGTTCACGGATGCAAATCACTTCGAGAGCGGGCTATGGCTGGGGTTGTGTGTGCTGTGTGTGCGCGCGCGCGCGCGCATGTGTGTGTGGTTTTTTTTTTTTTTTAAGCGTCTAGACATGTGTTTCAATTTCACCCGATTACATGGTGCCTCAGCAGCTGTGGGTGAAGAGAGACGAGAGAAAGGGAGAGGGAGAGGGAAAAGAGCGCCCACCCGTGTTACAAAAAGTCAGCCAAGGCTGGAACCTGCCAGAAGTGCAGAGGTTCTAATTCCCTATCCTGCAATTGAAAACTCTGGGCAACCCATCTGACCCCGTCCGCACCCTCACCCCCCAACACAAACACCTTACTCCTGTCCTGTATTTATCCATCAGTGTGGTGGGAATAAACCTGTCCACCTTCCTGACAACTAGCAGTAGCCCATCACTCTGCAGAGCCTGGATCGGATTAGTCATAGCTTTCGAAAGCCTTTTAATTTGGATTTACACTAATGCGGATTACAGGCAGCATGGCAGGCATTGGTTTTGTAGAAATGTAATTCCCCCACCCTCTTTTTTTTTTTTTAAGGGAAAAGAAAGAAACTGAGAGAAATACATTAAGCTTGTCAGTAATGAAACAGATTTCCAGGCACGCTACCCCATCCCGCCAGCATCAAAGCAAGTGACATGCGAAAAATTCACCACTGGAATCCCTGGCTTCCTGAGCACTAAGCAGAGCAGTTGGGTTTGCTGGAAAATCTGTCTTTGCTTTCAATAGATGCTTCCACATTTTGAAGTTCTCTTTGATTTTTGGAATACCAAATTACCTGAGAGGTTTTATGGGAAAGTGTCTGGAAGCTGTCCTTAAAAAAAAAGGATGCATAAAATTATTTATATGTGTGCAGAACGTGGACACAGAGACGTTTCTCCCTGAGCATTTAACACTAGTACTCAGCTGCATCTATTGAAGTGGAGTATTGGAAGAGAAGAGAAGACTCCCTGGAAAAGACCCTGTTGTTGGGAAAGATTGAGGGCACAAAGAGAAGGACGAGATGGTTGGACAGTGTTCTCGAAGCTACCAACATGAGTCTGACCAAACTGTGGGAGGCAGTGGAAGACAGGAGTGCCTGGCGTGCGCTGGTCCATGGGGTCACAAGAGTCGACACGAAAATGACTAAACAACAACAACAATTGGAAGATTCCAGACAGATAAAAGAAATAATGTATCCATGCAGCACATAGTTAAGCTATGGAAATCACTCCAACAAGAGGCAGTGATGGGCATCAACCGATTCCGGTTTGGTGGAGCTGTAAGGCCACTTCCGCATCAGCAGGAGGTGGATTTGTGGTCATCACAACCCGATCACATGCTTAGGGGCTGAGCCCAGCCCCTGCGCGATTGGTAGATTATTCCTGCGTCTCATGCAGGCCGACCAATCTGGTCAGCCTGGGGGGGGGTGTCTTAGTCTCTTTAAACTAGTGATGGGTGGGAAGCTCGCCCTCTTTGTCCCGCTTCCCCCAGCTGGCTAGGTTTAGCTGCCCTTAGATTTAGCTTCGACCTTGCTATGGACTTCAGTTGGTCGCCTTGGTTGGCTGGGGGGCCTGGTAGGACTTTTCCCAATTGGACTAGCCAAATGGGTTTTTTCACCTACCTCGTAGCAATCGTCACAACTCTTGGTTTGGCGGTTAGGCATTGGAAAATTTCCATATGAAGTGGAGGGGAGGTAGCGTCATCAACTGCCCCTCAATGGAAGGGTATTCCGTTAAAGGATTCCGGGGGCGTGGCCCTGTCCGAAGCCCGGGGAGCTGAGGGCCTAAGGCACGCCCCTAACGGTGATCACAGGGGGAATTCCGGGCGATGTTCATCACTGGGGTTCCTTACTGGTGGTTAACAGACTTCCAACACACGGGTTGGGGTCGGATATAGCTGATAGGGTCCAATGCCTAAGCCAATACCTCTCAACATCCGTAACCAATAAAGTTGTGGCCTTTACGCCCATTAAAATTTGCATAACGTGTCTGTGTCATTAATTCCTCGGGGAGGGAGGGACATTGCCACGCAATTGAATGCCAGATCAGTCCATAATACAGCCATCCTTATCTATTATCAAGACCAAGGGGTTGATCTGGTTATCAAGACCAAGACCTGGCTGAGTGAGCCAGGTGAGCCTGAGCTTACCCAGCTGTTCCTATCTGGGTACTTGGTACAGTACCAGGCTAGACTGGGTGTCTTGAAAAAGGCAACGTGGTTCTTTTAAATTGAGATTCAGAAGCAATACAAAATTCACAAGTGAGTGAGAAGATTTAAGATTTTATTCCAAAACAGCAAGCAATGTATACATTATCAAGCATGCACTTCAATCTGCCACTTGGAAGCCCTCAAGAAGCAATGAAGTTACTCCCCCAGATAGCCTCAATTTACAAAGCCCTGCGGCTGATTAGTCTCCACGAGCTTCAAAGAAACTCTGCCCAAACTGCCCAATTTTATAGATAGCCTGTGTGGCTTCCAAGACTACGTGCATATCATCCATTAGCCACCCCCTCCCAATGCCTCACTTTCTCAAAACAATGTCCAGCATCAAAGATGGGACCCAGCACTATCTCCACAACTGATTAAGGCAGCTGTGTGTGGGGCTTCACCTCCTCCCAAAGTTCTCAGGATATTAAAGAAGGTTCTCACACCATCAAAAAACTCAACAAGACTAAGGGAGGGGGCAGGAACAGAGGCAGGAAGGGCCCCATGTTAGATCACTAACTACTTGATGCAATTTTGTCTTCCGGATGCATTTCCCATACACTGTAGTTTTGAAGTCAGGTGTTGCTATTGTTCACAAAAGCACCATCTCCTTTACTAGAAAACATCTTTATCTTGTGACAGGCTTAGTTGGTCTGCATCTGGTGAGCCAGAGAGATAGCCTGGGGATTCCTTATCAGGCTGAGGTAGTAGCTAAGCTAAGGTGTCCTTGGATGGCTTCAGTAGCCATGCAGAAGCTGTCCAATATATCAGCCAGGACCATAGCTGTCAACTTTTCCTTTTTTTGCGGGAAATTCCCTTATTCCAGTGCCGTTTCCCATTGCAAAAAAGGGGGAAATTGACACCTATGGCCGTTTCCCAGTGCAAAAAAAAGGACTCCCTTGACATGTTCACTCCCTTGACATGTTCAGACCATTATCTGGTAAATTTTGGACTGGCAGAAGCAATTCCCTCTGTTTGGGTAGTGGACCCCCCTTGAATAGCCCACCCTCAGAGACAGATGGAACCTGACATGTTCCTGAATGCTCTGGGGATTTTCCAGAGAAGAAAGCTGATGATCCTGTTGAAACCCTGATCTTGTTATGGAACAGTGAGAACTTCACTGCATTGCCTCCTTGAGCTACCTGCCTCTTGTAGTCATCTCAGAGCAGCACAAACTCTTGTACATGCACAAGTGTAGGGCCAGGAAAAGGGGGGTGAGTGGTCATCATATTTGACATTGTCAACATTTATTTTAAAAAGAGCCTCATAGCACAAACATGACTACCAGGTTTACAGTGGCAGAAGATTTTAGAGTCCAAGGATGAACTGACCCAACCATGTTATCTCTCAGTTTTTCCCAGTTTCATTCCACAGACCCCTCTGAATCATGTGACACACACAGTAGGGGAGGCTGGTCCATTACGGCTAATGGAAGAAGCCCCCACCAATCACATTCTGCCCATAGCATGCTTTGTTAGTTACAACCAATCTGGAGGTGGCTCCACCTGCCATTGGCTCTGGTTCCATCTACTGTTAGTCTCCCTGCCTCCTTTCCCACCAATCCCCATGGACACCAGCCACTGCTGCACACCACTATCCAGTGGAGGCTTGTTCATTCAGGCAAATACCCCACCAACCTCTGTCTGTCCTCAGTCACTGCCCATCTGTCTGCCTTCTTTCTTACAACTAGTCCAGGAGCTGGCTCTGACTATCAGCTTCCTCCTCCTCCATCTAAGGGCTACCCTTGTAGAACTTGGTAGGGAGAAAACAGGGATGAGTTCGCATGTTATTACCTCTGGCACCACCTAATGTTGGGCTCCCTGACTTCCATGCTACTGCCCCCATGGACACCAACCCACCACTGCACACCACTAGGACAGAAGATGACTCTACAACAGGTAGTAAACTGGGTCATGGAGAAGAAACTCTCCTCTCATCTTGTGAGCTGCCGCCTCCTGCTTCCAGAGGGCTCACCGTAATGAGTCAGTGTTTTGGGCTTGCCAGCAGTGGGCGTGGGAAGCCTCAAGGGCCCCATCCTATCGTCAGAAGTCATCTAAGTTGCCTACAAAAGATTGCTAATGCTTTTTCTTTCTTTCTGAACCTGAGGAGCCTGTCATTTTCTAGGCACCTGTGTGGGATCAAGAGCCACTCCAATCAGCAGGATCAAACCCCCAGAATGGCTCTCCTGAATGTCTTCCCTTTGTGTTTGACAGATAACCATCAACATTTGCATTGGAAACCAAATGTCAGGCCTACTTCTTCCATTCATCTGGGTTGTAGCCAACTGAGTTTGCCTCATGTCAATTGAACTTCTATGGGTCTGCTCTGAGGAGATCTAGCATTGGTGACAACCCTTTGTTTCCTCAGGATCTCCCTTGCCAATGCTGATGGCCCTTTTACTTTAAGAAAGAATGGGGAACCACCAAAACGCTACAGCTGACTGTGCAAAAAGGAGGGCTGCAAAAGTTAGAAGGGAGCTCAAAGCTCATCTAGTCCAACCCTGTTGCTGATGAGAGAAATCTGCTGCTACAGCATCCCTGAATGGCCTCTACTTAAAAGTACCTAGGCAAAGGAACTGAAGCACTCAGTTCCACCTGTCAAAAAGCTTGTGCCATCAGGAAGTTCTTCCGAATGTTTCAATGGAGTCCTTTTCCTCATCATTGGAACCCATTGCTTTAGGTTCTTACCCTTCGGAGCAACAGGAAGCAAATTAGCTCCATTGTCTATATAACAATCCTTCAGATATTTGAAGATGGCTATAATATCATCTCTTAATCATCATCTCTCTAGGCTGAACATACAAAACTTCTTAAAAATGTCCTCATAGGATTTGGTCTCTAGGCCCTTCAGCTTGTGCTAGAGCTGGGGTAGGGCATTACTGCATTATTGCAGTTGGGGGGGCATTTTTTTTGGGGGGGGGACTTGACAATTTTGTGGTTTTAAAAATAAAATATAAATAATAATCACAAACCTACGTGGAAATGTGGAGAACTGAATTTAAGATTGGAAAATATGAGAAGCCTACAGGTATTAAAATTGACAGCTTTGCCCAGAAATTACATTGACAGATTCTAACATGGTTAGAAGCCTCCCAGTGATCAGTGGTTTTCAATTGCAGAAGGCTTCTAAGCACGTTCCTGCATTCACCCAAACACCTGATTAGGGCTGAAGTTCTGGCCGCAGAAGGCTTTGTTGAAAGCTTTCCTGTTTCATCACCCCTTAACAGTCTCTTTGGCAAGTATCTCCACTCCCTCCCTCCCTCCCTCTCCCTCCTTCTCCTCTCTCCTTGGTAGCAGTATATTCTCCAGTATATTCCAACCATGTGCTGATTTGGAATGCACATTCCAAAAGCAAAGGATAGGAAAAACAAGCTGTGTGATACGCTGCCATTTCCTGCTGCACCTGAGAATCTTGGAGGAGAAAAGTAGACAATGGGCTGTGTGTTGGAAGGCATCCCATTCAAGTGTGAGGTTGTGCAATCTACCCCAAGGAAGAAAACAGCAGCTGGGGTGCGGAAAGGGGGAGGGAAGGAGAGAAAGAGAAGAGAGAGTTTTTTAGGGTTGTATGGGGGGTGTAGGGGTGTTGGGGGTTCCCTACCCCTTCATGGGTGCGGTGAATTGGGAAGGGGCATTTCAGAGAAACACAAGAAGCTGCCTTGGACAAAGACATCATTGATGCAATCATAGGGACTTTGTGCTGAATTCATACTAGACTGATAACGCATCATTTCCACTTTATTGGTTGCTCCGCAGTGCTTCTGCAATGTTAGCACCCTATTGCCATATGGTGAAGCAACTCTTGTGCTATAGCACAACAAAAGCATGAGAGAAAAGAAACTAGAACATTTGTGGTATTAAAAACAACAACAACAACAACAACAACAACAACAACAACAACAACAACAACGGGATTTCTGCAGGAAGTTACAGGATGTGCACTAACTGGAAATCAAGCAGCATAACCACCCCAAAGCTTTTGTTTGTTTGTTATTTAATAAACAAACAAACAAACTGCTTATACACCAGAATGGCTTCTGATAAAACTGCCCTGATGCCATTATGAGCACAAATCATCATGAATGCATAATAAAAAAGGATGCCAAGAGAAGCTCATTGGTCCATCTAGCTCAGCAGCATCTACACCAGTTGCCTTCAACCTTTTCAAACCCACCATGAGTCCAACTGAGTACTTGGGGACCCTTTTCTCAACACTTTGCTGTATATTTGCATGGTGGTAGGGGCTGCTGTTGCGACCTGCCTTTCATCAGGCTGTGACCCAGTAGTGGGTCCCAAACCACCTGTTGAACACCACTAGCTTACATTGATCCAGCAGGGCTCTTCTTCTGCCCTTACCACAGAGCCCTTCCTCAGTTCACCTTCATCTGCTGCCCCTGAGCTCCTCCTAATGCAAGATGACATCAAGAAGAAGAGCCATTCCTTTGTGACATTTTGGTGTGTTTTCTTGAGAAGTTGGCTCCTCTGGATGTGGTTGGTTCTGTGGTCTATTGAATTGTGATACATTCAGCGGGAACTGGTGCCTATTGGGATGGAAGGCCACGAGCCCAACAATAGGTGGAGCTACAGCCTATGACAGACCAAGCCATAGCCAATCAATTTTAGTTTTGTCCCCCATCTTCCTCCCTGCAGAATTTTACTTGGGAAACACTGAGACTGAGGAGAAGAAAATTGACAGGCAGTGCCACCCCCTGGACTGGTTGTAAGTAAGAAGACAGGCAGGTGAGCAGTGTCAGAGTGCAGACTGAGTTTGGTGGGGCAGCATCTCATTTACCCAATTAGACCAGCCTCCACTGGATATATGATAGCATTGCAGTTTGTTGTCCACTGCCTAGGATGCCCAATCAGGCAGGGTGGCGACATGTAGAAAATGTAAATAAATTAGATACACGAAGGCAGGAGCGAAAAGATTTTAAGAAAAGAGCCTTGTCAGACGTACAAGTAATTTAAAGGTTCGTATTGCTCCTCCAGGGCTTTGGAATTCATAAATACTCCTCAATGCTGTTGGTTGGTTGACGGTTGCTAAAAGAAAAAAGGGGGGAGTGGAATGAGATACTTATCTCTATATTGTTAATGCATTAAACCTGGCAATTTATGAGATTGGAGAAGACTTGCATTAGGAACATTCTTTCCAGTAGCACCTTAGAGACCAACTAAGTTTGTTCTTGGTATGAGCTTTTGTGTGCATGCACACTTCTTCAGATACCACTTATCTTAAGAAGTGTGCATGCACATGAAAGCTCATACCAAGAACAAACTTAGTTGGTTTCTAAGGTCCTACTGGAAGGAATTTTTTAATTTTCAATTTTGTTTTGACTATGGCAGACCAACACGACTACCTACCTGTAACTCAAATATCAGATGAGAGATTATCCCATGCAATCTAGAACCAGTGCCTTTAATAACTCAGTCTGCTGATGACTCCCAGCTAAACCACCGTGACTTGGTGACTCTTCTGCTGGCAGCAGCACGAGCAGAGATAGCCAGCCACTAGAAACCAGTTGGGTTGTCTATGAAAGGCTGGTTGGACAAAATATGGCGTGCAGCATTATCAGAAAGATCTTCTTACCAGAATCAGGTGCTTCAACTAAATAATAATAATAATAATTATTATTATTATTTTATTATTTATACCCCGCCCATCTGGCCGGGTCTCCCCAGCCACTCTGGGCGGCCTCCAACAAATACCAAAATACAATACAAAGTCACAGTTTAAAAACTTCCCTAAATAATAATAATAATAAGGATTTGATGCAATAATGGTGGCCTTTCATTTCTTATGAAATGAAAACCAGGTTGGATATTTACTACAACTCCCAATGAGTCAGGCTACATTGTGTAGGGCATATTTTAATAGCCTATATTCCACTTAAGAACTTTTGCTTATATTGGACATACACTTTAAATTTATTTATGACTCACTGCATGCTTCCTCAGATATTCTGTGATGTGAACTTTTGTAATACCACTCCAAAGGCGGCTGTAGAAATTACTCTAATGTGTCTACATTGTTCTATGTTTATTGCATGTTTTCTAAAACATAATAAAATCAATTACTAAAAAAATAAAGATTGGTGTTTGAAGGAAGCTCTCAACAGAGAATTATCATCTTTTTGGGGGGGTTGGGGGAGTTTTGTGAGTGGTAACAAATTTCAGCACTGCTTGAGCTCCTCCCAGAAGCTGCCATTTTCTCCCTCTCCTAAGGCCCCCTAGAGGGACATGAAACATGGTTGCCCCACCATATGTTGCCACACCCTCCAAGTGTCCATTTTCCATGGACAGTCCTGGAATTACAGAAGCTGCTCCGATTTCTGATTTGATCCCTGAATGTCCCGGTTTTTCTTTTTCCTCCCCTCCACATTTCAGAGAACAATTAAAAGTGCTGTGGGTGGGACAGTGGGTGCTGTTTATCCTGAAAATAAAATTCTTGCACCAAATAAAGGCAACGGTGGTTCTGGCATATGAAGCCCTTCCTATAATTTTGAAGGAAAAGGTCACCAATCCACTTTAAATTCTTGAATTGCAATGCTTCAGCAGCCAGCCATTTCTTAGGAAGCACAGGGAGTGTTGATTCCTTTATTGTAAATGAACCTTACAGTCTACTCAGAAGTAAGTCTTGTATTCAATTGAGCTTACTCCCAGGTAACTGGGTAAAGACTGGACAGCTTTAAGTCACTGAGTTCAATAGAATTTACTCATCTCACAGTTGTTGTTGTTGTTGTTGTTGTTGTTGTTGTTGTTGTTGTTGTATCCCACCTTTCCCCCTGACAGGGACTCAAAGCAGCTTACAACTAAAATTTTATTTCATTCCATTTATTGGTGGAATTTGTTGTACACGATCCCTTCCCTTGCTCATTTTCCCCCCCACAACCATCCTGTGATGTGGGTTTGTTGGAGAGGTTGTAATTGGCTCATGGTGACCAACAGGTATATGGCACCTATGCATTTGGCAACATCAAATGCAGGAGAAGCTTCCTAATGTAGAATAGAATGTCCCTATTTTCATCAGAGAAATGTTGGAGGGTATGCACCTAACATGCCTGACTTTTGCCTCTGCTGACTGAGGCTGATGAGATTTGGAATCCCATTGACTATCCCTGGTGCAGGTCACACTCATGCCCTGCATTTAAAGCACTATGATAGCACTTTAATAATCCTGACTGAGAGTTGCAGTTCATTAAGGGTGCTGGGAACTGTAGCTCTGTAGAATGCATAAGTGTATTTTGAAAAAAGAAAGAAAAGCAGATTAACATAGAAACAGGTCAGAAAGGAGTTATGGGTAAAAGCATGTCAAAGTGGCATGGCTCTCCCTCAGGTAAAATAGCTGAGGAATTCCAAGAACAGAGGGCGATGGGAGTCTTGATAAGACCAATGAAATGCTAAAGATATAATTGCTAAAGCAATAATTCTAACTTAAAAAAGTTACACTAAAAAGGTGCTAAAATGGAGAGAGGTAATAAAATTTATTAGTATTGGTGTTTACCAGCAGATCTCTGGGTGAGTTATGAACATTTTAAATTTACAACAGTTAACAGAGGTGAAACTAGGCTTTATTTCACTCTGGTCAAAGACACAGTTTGGCACAGACACACCCATGAACATTTGCACGCACGCACGCACGCACACACACACACACACACACACATGAGCTGAGACCCTTAATGGCACCCCTCTGGAGGCTTCAGCCAGGGCGAAACCCCAACTACGCCCCCTCCCGGTAGCTCTGACAGGTAAAACAGGTTAAAATTGCAAGTGTATAGGGCAGACCTAAATTTTGGGGGCCCTGAAGCTTGAACTGTCATGGGAGCCCCTTCACAACCAGCAACGAGGTCTGGGTAACCACTGTTAACATCTTCAGTGGGGCTGTCCCACGACAGATCACCACACCTTTACAAAATCTGTGCTACTGACTCTCAAACTTTGTTGAAATATATGCAACAACAAAAAATCAATTTGAGTCCTGTGACTCAATATTCTTAAGCAATGTGGACTAAAGTTGTTTCTGGGGGCCCTCTGGGATTAGAGGCCCTGAAGCTTAAGCAATCATTAGTTTCATAGTTGACCTGCCTCTGGTACTGAACTGTTATCAGAAGCCACTGGGCCCAGAACCAGGAAGGGAACCTTGTCTGTGTGCATGACTGCCCCATGTGGTGAGCCATCAGAAATGAAGTTGGCAGAGCTGATGGAGTGAGCTCTGCTTCCCACCTCTCCCAATGAAGCAGCTTGATGGCATCACAGTAGGAGCGATGTTGTCAACTGCTGAGGCGATATTTTCCAGTCCTTGTGAAGCTTAAAAGAGTTGAAGGACAGGCCCAACCAGGCACTTGATCTCTTTGGGTTCCTCCAGCTGACATGTTTATTGAGCATCAACCCTGATCTGCTTGCAAAAAGTTTAAACAGAGGTCTTTATTGAGCATCGATTCAGATTTTTGTGGGGGGCGGGGAGGTTATATAATGAGTATTCGTGTTGATTCACTTTCCTGTTACTCACACACTTCCCCCCCATAACCTTCCCAACAACAAAAAGTCCATTAAAAAGTGGTCACATAAGCAGTTAAGGACAGCCCTGCAGGATCAGGCCAACTGGATGCCTATGGGGAGTCCACTAGCAAGACCTGAGCACAAGAGCACTCTCTTCTCTATTTTCTAGAGACTGGTATTCAGAAGCACTCTTGCCTCCAACCGTCAAGGAAAAGCATGGCTAGTAGCCAGTGGTAGCCTTTACCTCCATGAATTTGTCTAGTCTTCTTTTTCAGACCATGGTGGGTGGCCATCACCTCCTGTGGGAGTGAGTTCCATAATTTAACTCTCTGCTGTATGAAGAAGTACTTTCCTTTATCTGTCCTGAATCTGCCAACATTCCCCTTCCACAAGTTCTAGTATTATGGGAGAGGGAGAAAAACTTTCCTCAATCCACTTTCTGCATGCCATGCATAATTTTATACACTTCTGTCATATTGCCCCCTTTCTCTAAACTAAAAGCCTGCAAATGCTGCAATAGTTCCTCATAGAGCAGTTGCTCCGTTCCCCTAGATCATTTTGGTTCATGTTTACTGGTTTTGTTATGCTACGGAGACAGAGCACTTTAATCTGCTTTAATTGCACAAACCTAAATTCCTGGGATGCACTTAAATACTGCCTGCAAAATACCAGCAGGCTGGAGGCAAACTTTGTTGAGCAGACTAGGCTCAGACAATGTCTGGTCTCAGCTCACCAAGTGAACATCAGGGATGTGAACCCAAGTCTCTCAAGCCAAAATGCTAAACATTACATCACCTTGTGGTTGGTTCTAATAAAAAGGGGAATCGTACACTGCTTGGATAGTTCATTACAAAAAAGAAACTAGTTCTAGTTCAAACTCAACCTGATCCCACTTCACAAATAGCTTTGTTCACATTCAATTCACAGTTCAATTCAAGTTCATCCAAATTCTTCTCTCTCCCCCCCCCCCCAAAATGGAATATTATAAACTTCTGGTCAACCAGTGAGGATTTGAACCTGGGTCTCCATGGTCCTAGTACAGTGGTACCTCGGGTTACATATGCTTCAGGTTACATACGCTTCAGGTTAAACTCCGCTAACCCAGAAATAACGCTTCAGGTTAAGAACTTTGCTTCAGGATAAGAACAGAAATCGTGCTCTGGCGGCGCAGTGGCAGCGGGAGGCCCCATTAGCTAAAGTGGTGCTTCAGGTTAAGAACAGTTTCAGGTTAAGAACGGACCTCCGGAACGAATTAAGTACTTAACCAGAGGTACCACTGTATAATACTTTTCAACCACTATGCCACACTGGCTAAGGCAGAGACTAAGGCTATGTGCACACATCGCTTTTTAAAGCACAATGGAAACACATTCTTTCCCTGAAAGAATTCTGGGCACTGCAGTTTGCCTATCATGAAGCTACAATTCCCAGCAACCCTTAACACACTACAGTGCCCAGAATCCTTTGAGGGAAAGAATGTGCTTTGAAAGTTAGAAAACACCAGAACACAGAGTGGAATGTATTAGTTAATTATTTTGCCCCAATAATTATGGTATTGAAGAGAATGAAGAGAATGAACTTGAAGATGTACTAGAAATTGTTCCAAGTTTTAAGATGATGATGATGATGATGATGATGATGATGATGATTTCCCACCATTTCCTCCAAGGAATTCAAGACGATACACATGGTTCTCCCCCTCCTCATTTAATCCACACAACAACCCTGTGAGGTAGGTGAGGTAGGTTAGGCTAAGAGATGGTGATTGACCCTGGGTCAAATCTAGTGAGCTTCATGGCCAAGTGGGGATTTGGACCCTGATCTCCCAGGCCCTAATCCGACACTGTAACCACTGCACCACACTGGCCACCCCAATTCAATTCAATTCAATTCACCTGTGAAGTGGGATTGATTGTTAAGCCACTCTTTGAATTGTCACTTTATGTCTCCTGACAACTCTTAGCATCCTTCACAAACTACAGCTTCCAGAATTTGGGGGGTGAATCCATGACGGTTTAAAATTGTATCAATGTGTGTTAAATGTGAGGTTTGAATGTGGCATTGGTGAAACTCTTAGCTTGAACACCATGGTTCCCCAATCTGACCACTAGGAGTATCCAAGAACATTGACCATGATCTACACTATCTAAACACGACAGATTTCTTACATCTGAGTAAAAGAAGGAGTCGTGAATAGCCAGGGTCTTCTTGCTGCAAGGAAACATGTACCGGTAGATTCTGCCAGATTTAAAATTTAAAAATGGGGGGGGGGAGGATGTGGGAGCCCTACCGCTTCAGAAAGACAGGAAATCCAAACAAGCTCTTGGAGATTGGGTTAACAGTTCTTACAGTAATAATTTTCCATGTTGCCCCACATGGAGAAGAATCGCTCTTTGCTAAATTGCTTCTGCCCAGGAGACCTCCACAGTACTGTTAAATTCCCAATCTTTGGTTTTACTGTGTGTCCCCCACTCCCCACCCCACCTCCTGCACACAGACCTATGAGTGATAATCTACAAAGGGCAATTTGCAATTCCTATGGAAAAGCTCCATTGCAATGGCTTCGGAAAACAGTAGCCAATAATCTCTGTGGGGCATTTTACACACACACACACACACACACACACACTCACACACATTTCCTCCCCCCCCCACCATCTGCCTTTATTGTTGTTATTAAAAGGGAACAATTATTTCCATCTTCAGGCCCAGAAACATGGGATTTATTTTTGGGGTAGAGCTCTTTAAACAAACAAACAAGTTCAGGCCATTTTGGCTTAAAAATGAGAAGAAAGCCTTTCCTGTGGCTTTTATTTCCTAGAACACTCATTGATTTTCTTTTTGGTTCCATTCTGAATGTCTCATCAATCACCCTCATAAATAAGTAACTATTAGCCTTTCACGTTCTGCACTTTTTACTCCCCGCTGCATCACCTCTCAGAACAGGCTTGGATTCAGCACGTGGCATGCATCAGCAGCTGGCAGACCCCCCCTGCTGTGGCAGTGTGGTCCCCCCCCCCCAGTGCCAGGAAAAGTGCTTCCTGCCGGTTGGTAGTGTCATGTTCATGACAGAACCTGTGTGGAAAGAGGCAAGGCTGGAGGACCACGGACAGCTCCATGTGAGCAACTTGCTCTAGGAAAGACTGGGAGCAGAGACATTTTAAGCCTCTCGCTCCAGACTCCCTCCTTGAGGCTCCATCGCCCTGTGGAGAATTTCAGAGCCTGAAAGGGCATGAAGATGGGCACTCCTCTTTCATCCCATAGTCTTCCTTCTGGTGATTGCAGTGGGAGGCACCTGGTTCTTCAGGGCCAAGGGAAGATGTCTGTGAGGGTCCAGGCTCTGGCCCTATAGGCTATGGTGGTCTGGAAGGTTCCTCTGGGAGTTATTGTCCAACTGCCTCAGGTGCATCCTCACTCAGAAGTTCTCTGCATTTCTTCCCTGTTCAGAACAGATGGGAGGGTGGGTATCCAATGAAATGTTTGCATGTTTAAGGGGGCAGGTTCAATGTAGGAGAGGCAGGGCCAGTGGAAACTGGAACTGAGCAGAAAGAGCAAATACTCTATAAGACTGGGGATTTTGAGGGATATTTACTGGAGGCATCACAAAAGGTAATGGTAGGCTTGTGAGATACGAAGGGTGATGGCCAATGGTGAGATATGTTCTGCCACTGCACCAAGATTTACAGTAACAAAACAGGGCTTTTAAAAAATCGCCATGCAGCCCTATTTTCAAGTCAAAGGTTCTCCAAGAACTTTCATCTCAGCCCTAGTAATACACATTTCTTGAAATTCGATTGGTTAAATGCTTGATTCAAAGGGAGATAAATATACTCAACTTAGTCTGAGACTACAAAGGAAGAAGCTGTCAGGAGTTTGCCACCCCCTGAACTTGTTGTAAGCAAGAAGGCAGGCAGATGGGGTCTGAATGGGGGCAGAGTGAGGTTAAAGGAGCAAAGTGAGGTTGGTAGAGTGCCAAGAGTCCTTAGGAGACCCAGAGCTCCAATTCCCAGAATGCTTTAGCAACCAATCCCTCTTCACAGGGAATTCTGAAAACTGTAGCTCTGTGAAAGAAACAGGGACCCTCCTAACAACTTTCAGAACCTTTAATAAACTACAGCTCCCATAATTCTTTAGGGGATGCGATGACAGTATAGTGGTGCTTTAAATGTATGGTGTGAATGTGGCCTAATTTCTACTGAAATTAATAGTTCTCAGTTCTATCCATTATTTTCAATGGAGCTACATAGAACAGGACTACCATTGACTGCAAGCCACTGCCTCTTTCTCTTTCCCTGGTTTCAACAGAAGTCATTATTATTATTATCCTTTGCATTTGGGGTGCTTTGCAGGAAGGTTAGCCAGTGGGGTCATCGGCACGCCACCAAAATGCCTCTGGCCTTACAATACCACTCCAGACTTCAAAAGAGCCGCTCACATTCCTCAGCCATGTCCCAATAAGCACTAATAACACTGAAAAATGAAAAGCAAAACAGATGTCTCCAATTGCATTGATCCTTATTAGCCATCCACAGCTATCCTTACACCTCTAGGCAAAGCGCAGCCAAAGCCCTCTCATCTTGTATGTGGAGGTGCGTTTGCTCCCGAGTAATGGCTTAGGAATGTTCACCTTGGATTCTTCCTTCCTCTCCCTCCCTCCTGCCCCACCAGATCTCTCCCCAATCCCTGTTTCATTCCTGACAATCTGTCTCCAGCATAATCTTGAGAGAAAAGCTGTTGAAAGTGTCATTTAAAAATGCACCCAAATATGTTAAGGGGGGGGGGAGAGAAGGCTGCTTTTACTTAATGAAGCCAGCTGCTGATGAACACTGGCTGAGAGGGAGGGGGGAAGCAAGTGATTATGCTTTGAACTTCTTCTGGATCAGATGCTGGCTGGATTCTTTCTGCTTTTTGACCACCCTGCAATGATGTTCAAAATATTTATGCTATGTAGAGGGGGGGGGGAAATATTTAACAAGATTCATGTACTGCTTCATTTTTTTAAAAAAAAGATCCCTAAGTGGTTTTAAATAAAACATTAAAAAAAGGATAATGACGAAATAATCGTTTTGAAACATTGTTGGATTGGTTCAGAAGTAATGTCAAACCATGTCTATGAAATTCAGCCTCAAAGAAACTTCATATGTTGTTGTTGTTGTTGTTGTTGTTTTATTTGTACCCCGCTCAACTGACTGGACTGCCCCAGCCACTCTGGGCGGCTTCCAACATATATAAAAAACGTAATAAAACATTACACATTAAAAAGCTTCCCTATACAGGGCTGCCTTCAGATGTCTTCTACAAGTCAGATAGTTGTTTATTTCCTTGACTTCTGATGGGAGGGTATTCTACAGGGTGGGCATCACTACTGAGAAGGCCCTCTGCCTGGTTCCCTGTAGCTTCACTTCTCACATTAAGGGAACCGCCAGAAGGCTCAGTACTGGATCTCAATGTCTGGGCTGAATGATGCAGGTGGAGATCCTCCTTCAGGTATATAGGGCCAAGGCCATTTAGGGCTTTAAACACTTTGAATTGTGCTTGGAAATGTACTGGGAGTCAATGTAGGCCTTTAAGGACCGGTGTTATTTGGTCCCAGTCACTCCCAGTCACCAGTTTCTGGATTAGTTGTAGTTTCAGAGTCACCTTCAAAGGTAGCCCCACGTAGAGTACATTGCAGTAGTCCAAGCAGGAGATAACCATAGCATGCACCACTCTGATGAGACAGTCTGTGGGCAGGTAGGGTCTCAGCCGGCGTACCAGATGGAACTGGTAGACAGCTGCTCTGGACACAAAATTAACCTGTGCCTCCATGGACAACTGTGATTTCAAAATGACTCCCAGGCTACACATCTGGTTATTTAGGTGCACAGTTACTCTGTTCAGGACCAGGGAGTCCCCCACACCCGCCTTTCCCCGGTCCCCCAGAAACAATACTTCTGTCACCAGGATTTAGTCTCAATCTGTTAACTGCCATCTATCCTCCAACCTCCTCCAGACATTCACACACAGGACAATCACTGCCTTCACTGGTTCTGATTTAAATGAGAGGTAGAGCTGGGCATCATCCGCATATTAGTGAACCCACCCAGTCCAACTCCCCTGATGATCTCTCCGAGCCACTTCATATAGAATGGGGGAGAGGATGGAACCCTGAGGCACCCCACAAGTGAGAGCCCAGGGGTCTGAACACTCATCCCCCAACATCACTTTTTGGACATGGCCCAGGAAGGAGTGAAACCACTGCATCACAGTGCCCCCAGCTCCCAATCCCCCTAGGTCCAGGAGGATACCATGATCAGTGGTAGCAAGTTGCTGAGAAATCCAGCAGAACCAGGAAACAGCTTTCACCTTTGTCCCTAGCCCACCAGAGATCATCAACCAGCATAACCAAGGTGGTTTCAGTCCCATGACGGGGCCTGAATCCTGACTGAAAGGGATCCAAATGGTCCACATCCTTCAGTCATGCTTTTATGAGCCAGGATGAGCAAGGGTCAGTGCTTTTTTTCTTTAAAAAAATGTTTAAGGGTACTTTCATTTTCCTACTCATATTGAAATTGTTGTTCAGTCATTCAGTCGTGTCTGACTCTTTGTGACCCCATGGACCAGAGGCCAAACTTAGATTCATAAAATGTTTAAGGGTATGCATACCCCTGCGTACACCCAGAAAAAAGCACAGGCAAGGATCAAGGAGACAGGTGGTTGGTTTCACTCATCCAAGCAGCCTATCCGCATCCTTGGAGGTCACAGATTGGAATTGATCCCATACAACCCAACTAGACAGAGCTCTGGCACTCTCCTACCCCAGCCCTGCCCCCATGGTGGAATCTACCTCCCTCTGAACCTGAGCGATTTTATCTGTGAAAAACTTTGCGAAGTCATTACAGGAGATTTTGGAGTCCTCCCCAGACCCTGATGTGAAGGTTGATCTGTTAAATTCTGGACCACCTGAAAGACTACTGTTTTTTGTGGATGCAATAGAGGCAGTGAAGAAGGTCCTCTTCACCATCACTATCACAACTTGGTAGGCTTGATGTTGAACTCTAACCCATGGTAGCATGACCTAGTATTCAAAGGTGTTAAGTTGGCCACCAGTCATTTCAGCGGTGTGAATCTGAATGCCACTGCTGACAGAAGACTCCTTGCATGGAATTTGCCCTTTTACATCCACTGAACATTCAACAGTTTATAAACATTCCATGAAAACTCTCCACCCTGGCTGATAATGTTTGGTCCAGGTAAGCATCTTAACTAGACCAGTGAGCAGGACAGGGTAGAAGAGTTTGGATTTTGATATCCCGCTTTATCACTGCCTGAAGGAGTCTCAAAGCGGCTAACATTCTCCTTTCCCTTCCTCCCCCACAACAAACACTCTGTGAGGTGAGTGGGGCTGAGAGACTTCAAAGAAGTGTGACTAGCCCAAGGTCACCCAGCAGCTGCATGTGGAGGAGGGACGCGAACCCGGTTCACCAGATTACGAGTCTACCGCTCTTAACCACTACACCACACTGGCATGCTAATGCTAAAGTATTCTAAAGACCAGCTCATTTTCACCAAGCCATTTTAAAGCTGCACCACCCCTAAATGCAGTCTTTAAAACCACAGCCTAGGTCCTCGCTGAGAAACAAATCAGATAACACTACCCTCTGCAAAATGGCATAATTTTCCAACGTTGCAATAAACTGTCACACCCAGAGGCAACATCATCTGTGACAGGGGCGTGCTTTGCCGTCCAGTCATTGCACTGCCCAGATGAAGAATGCCATCGGCCAGCATATCATGCCACCAGATCAATCGCACACAATGCGCTGCTGGAATATTAAGCATGAGCCTTCGATGCTGTGCAGATCTCAGCAGGGACCCTTCTAGTTGCTGCAGGGGAAACGCATTTCGCATTTATTGTCTTCCGTGCCACATCAGCTGCATAATGTGACTTTCCAGAGGAAAGTAACACAGACAGAGAGACATCGTTCAAAGAAAGAAAGAAAAACCCATGTCTTATCTAAATTTTGGAGAAGGATGGCCATTGGAGTTATATTTAGGTTCTTGCATGGAGTTATGTTAAGCTGAAACCCATGTGTTGCTCAGAAGCTTATCAGCATTTTTGCATGATTAGGAACGGTGCAAAAGATCAGTGGAGGATAGTTCACTGGCACTGCCCCACCAATCACATTTTGCCCCCTGCCAGCCCCCACCTGTCTGTCTTATTAGGCACCTGCCTTGTCAACTTCCTCCTCCATAGTCTCAATGTTGTAGAACTCAGCAGGAAGGAGCAAGGCAGGGGACAAAACTAGAATTAGTATGACTGCTATTGGCTGAGCTCCTTGCCTTCCACCCTACCAGTACCAATGGGCATCAGCCACCATGGCCCATGATTTCTATTTAGTCATCATAGCTAATAGTTTATGATAGACCTCCATTCACATTGTTCCTAGGGCTCCTTTCAACACCATGCTGCATGGAGGGACAAGATTTTTTTAGCCTGATGGCCACATTATAATCTGGCCACATTATAATCTGGGCAACCTTCCAAAGGCCACGTGACAGTAGTGGGTGGGGCCAGAGGTAAAAGTGGGCAGAGCAACACGTGTCAATTTTAACTCTATAAAGTAAGCTGTTTTCTATATACAACCAAGCAGACAAAATCATCGCTCAGCCATGAAGCTCACTGGGTGTGACCTTGGACCAGTCACTGCCTCTGATCCAAAGCTATACATGAGGAAGATAAAATGAGGAGGAGGAGAACCATGTATGCTACCTTGAGCTCCTTGGAGGAAAAGGTGGGATATAAATGCAATAAAATATATAAATAAAAAATCTATACACTTCAAGCAGGCAAAAAACACTCATTGGGCAGGGTGGAGCCAGTGAGGGCTGTGGTCAGAGGACAGTAAGGGCATCTTGGAGGGGATTCAGAGGGCCAGAAAAAGAAGCCTAGGGTGTCGGACATGGTCCTGGTTCCCCACGCACACCATGTAGGAATGGGGATTCAAAATGTGGGATCAAGATATGTGGAATTAAGGACCCTCAAACAGGGGGCTGCATCCACTGCTCACTTCCAGACCTTGCCTGAATATGCTGTTTGCCCCCTTTCCTCACAGCCAGGAGCTGTCATATCCAGATATATCCTTAACTCAGCAGTAAAGGGCTTGGGTTTAATTGGCAGTCCCTTTAAGCATGTGTTTAATTCCATCCTGTGGGGAATACAGACGCTTGCCTTAAATAATTGAGTGGCCACAAGATTGGTTAGTTCTGTTTTCATGGCCCATATTGATTTAAGCGTAGTTAATCCTTTCAAGGATCCATGTCACTGTATGGGCTGATGGCTCTCTTTAGAGCCATAACACTCTTCCTGCTAGATTATTTCACATCAAGCATTGTAATGTCACAATAAATCCATCACGTCGTCCTCGTCCCCCCACCCCACCGCTTCTCAAAGCAAAGTACCAGATGGGGACCAACTCTCTTCCCATTAAACTCCTCATTTTACCAGGCAGAAGGTGAGCAGCTTAATATGTTTCATTAATTTCTTTTTCCTTTTCTCTCCCCTCTCCCCGCCCTTTCCTTTTGTTCACTCATCCATAAACAAATGCCTTGGCAGCAACACTTAAATAATTGCACACACAATTAAACCAGCACATTGGAAATCAAAACAAAATCAAAGGCAAGGGACTGTCCTGGCTTTGTTGTTTGAATATGGTAGGAAGCATTTGTGTAAGGCACTGAATTCACCTCTACCAATGCGCTCATCAGGGTGGGGAACTGAATCCAGCCAGACGGATCAGTGCAGGGTGAAAGGAAAAGGCACCAAATTTCAAAAATGCCAAATTCAATCTGTGTCTCAGATGGAAGACTAAGGAAATCATCTGACCCCCAATTTAAATGTGAGACATGTCATGTGTAACCCTACTGTAGGGTGGTCAAATCTGTCAATTTAGGATTCTCCCAGTTTCTCATTTTTCCAGCCTAAAGATCAGTTCTCCATATTTCCACTTCAGTTTGCTCTGTGTGTGTGTGTGTGTGTGTGTGTGTGTGTGTCCACTTGAAAATTCACCAGCATTTTAGTGTGAATTTTGCTTTATAATTCATTTAACTGTGCTAATATATTAATTTAAATGCACAATTTACCGTAGTCTATGGTTGTTTTTTTTTACCACATTACTTGGATGGATAACTGCATCGCAAAATCCAGAGAAGGATGGGCATGCATTGGTTTGCATAGTGAGTAGTGGAAGTTCAATTTGGGCATGCTTGCTTTTCAACATGAATTGAATCAAATTTCCCCACCATCCCTTCCCTACATGAGTAAGTTTCCCAGAATCCCTTTTAAATTAGATCTGAAATGTGAATCAATGAGAGCTGAGGTAGCATTTCAGAGACTTAGTCCTGAAAGAAGATCCTGACATGAACTCCCAACAAGGGAAATGATGAGCTCTTGTTAGGATAAGGGAAGTTTTTCCCCAAGAGTTTGCCTGAGGCTCTTTGAGCTGAAAATTAAGTGTCGTCCAGACAGTGTTTTTCAACCTTTTTTGGGCAAAGGCACACTTGTTTCATGAAAAAAATCACGAGGCACACCACCATTAGAAAATGTTAAAAAAATTTAACTCTGTGCCTATATTGACTATATATAAAGTAATTCTCTTGAATTTTTCAATTTTTCCCACGGCACACCAGGCAACATCTCGCGGCACACTAGTGTGCCGCGGAACAGTGGTTGAAAAACACTGCCAGACAAGGTTTTATAAAGATTCACTTGGAATATCCAGCCCCAACAAGTTGCTAAGATTATTTAACACAGCTATAATTTATTTATTTATTAGGGAGGGGAGCTTTTGTTTTGGAAGGAAGGAAGGAAATAAGTAGTAAGAATGAAAAATAATAATTATATATTTATCTCAACCACTAGTTGAGATGTTTAAATTGTGAAAAATTTATCTTTTTAAAAATTGTCATCACTACATCCCACAGTTCCCAGAGTGGTTTAACAACCATTCACTCTTCCTTGGGGAATGGTAGCTTTGTGAGGGGATGAGGGGGTCTCCTAACAACTATCAGTACCCTTAGTTGAGTGTTGTTACAGTACCCTGACTCCCCTCTCAGAGCTTCAATTCTCAATAGTGGTTTAACACTTAATCCCTCTTCCCAGGGAACTCTGGGAATTGCATTGGTCCAGGGAAATACTCATTTCCTAACAGCTCTCAGCTGTTATGGACTACAGCTCCCAGGATTCTTTGGAGGAAGTGGTGACTGTTTGAAGAAGCACGGTATTGCTTTAAATATATGATGCAGATGGTTCCAAAACTGTTTGCTTGTTGGCAAACTTCCTTCTTTCTGATTTCCATCCTTCCCTCCTGTTTTTTGTGTTTGCCAGAGAACATTCACATCTGCCTTACCTGTCTTTCATAGCAGCCAAATTCCACAAATGCTGAGAAGATGCCAGGGGCTGAGACATGGAATCTTTCTGTTTTACCCATTACAGATGCATCACAGGCTCCGGGCATATTGTGTTGAATGTGAAGTCATCATTACTGGGCTTATTTCAAAGGAAGCCAGTTTGCAATCCCTTACTTCCTCCCTCCCTAAAAGTTGCAAGGCAGCCAGGTTATGTTTCCTGGTTAAGAGGTGGGGTCCAAAACAGATCTTGTAAGTGCAATCCACCACCCACTGAAAGTGGGGTGGGTGAATCTCTCCATTTCTCATTTTTTCCAAGTTTCAGTTCCCCAAACATCTGCCTGAGATTGAAAAAGAAGAAGAAGGAAAAGTACTCGGAAAATTCATCAGCATTCTAATGCAAATTTCTCCTAATGTACAGATTTTTTGCAAAACATTTCACCTAATACAATGTGTTCTTAAGCACATATTACCTGAGTGCATGCATATTTATTACATGTGCATACTTTTCTGCACCCATTCCCATCTGAACAACTGCACTGCAACATTCAGAGCAGTGCAGAATTTGAAAGATTGCTATGTTTCAGTTTGTGTGTATCATTTTGGAAAGTGCAAATTAAATAGGATGACCTTGAAATGTAAACTGAATCAAATTTCTTGCCTGCATCACTGTATTATCCAAGATTTGCTGGAGGTTCAGCATTCCTAATATATACATTTTTCCATGCAATTTCCCCCAATATTCTCATTTTTGTAAGCATTTCTCTCTAATATAATGCATTTTTATACAGTATTGTCACATGCGTGTGTGTTTGTGTTTATCCACACTTTCCTCCAATGTACAGATTTTTATATAAAGTTTACTCTGACTGGTAGTGGCTCTCTGGGGTTTCAGCCAGAGTTCTGCATGGAGATTCCTGGGACTGCTGCATGCAAAGCATGTGCTCCACCACTGCAATCCATTTGAAAATAAAGCAATGTTTTAGTCCTTATAGGTTTGAATACACGGGCTGAACATTGAGAACTGCCTTATACTGAATTAGATATAAGGTCCATCTAGCTCAGCATTGTCTGCACTCACTGCCATCAGTTCTCCAGACTTTCAGGCAGCATTCTCTTCCACTAACCCTACCTAGGGATGCTGGGGAATGGAATTGAATCTGGATCAGTGGAATTGCATCCTTTCTCTCTTTTTTTTTAGCCCCTGGGCGGGGGCATAGCGTACAAGGCCAACAGAACCTACCACACCAGTCTAGCCCACGTCACCAACGCTGCTGGGCATTCACACACAGGACTTGGTGGATTCACAGAACCTGCGCACCAGCTCACCCCTGGCCACTAGAGCCAAGTGGGGCTTTGCTGTGGCCCTGCCCAATGAGGAGCCTGGCTGGCCGATGTTGGGCAATTCCCCCCCCCCATGCTGGCCAGGCAGCCATTCAGTGAGTGGGCCAGGCATGTGGCAGCAAGGCCAGGCTGGGCTCCAGTAGCAGGCAGGATGGGACGGGGATCCCTGCGCGGGGGCAACTCGCTCGTGCCTCCTAAAAATCATGTACCCAGGTTCTGCCCCCCTGGTCTCCCCATGCTACGACCTTGACCTGGAGACCTTCTGCTTGCAAACAGATACTTTACCACTGTGCTATGACACCCCCCACCCCACCTCCCAAAAATCAGGGATACTATGCACTTAGGGACATAGGAAGCTGCCTTATACTGAGCCAGGCCATTGGTGCATCTAGTTGAGTTGCCTGCACTGGCTGGAGATGCTGGTGGATTCAGCCTGGGAGGGAATGAATGGTTCTGGGCAGAAAGTACAGCAAAGAACTCCAGTTAGCTTGCCCCCTGCAAAACCAGGCACCCCACCCTGAAAACCTAAAAGAAACGGAAGATATAACTCCCCCCCCCCAAAAAAAACCCAGCACAGTGTTCTGAACATTTGGCCTAGACTTAGAATCCCCCAGTCCTGACTCCCAATGGGTTACTTAATCAGGCATAAAACTCTGTTGAGACAACGTGTTGCCTGACAGTCAAAGACAGACATGCACACAGTTCAGGGCACTACAGCTGCCTACAGCTATAATTAATTGGCATGCCCAAGCAAGCTCCAGTCCCCCGTTCCCAAGCTGGAAACCTGCGCCTGGGCCAGATCTTGAAGGTGCAACATTTTCCAAACTCCCTGCCTTTGGAAAAGTTCTATGGCGCTTCCTGTTGTTTTTAGTGATATGTTACCCTTTTTTTTGGCAGGCAGGTGAGAAGGAGGACACTGAAATATGTAAGAATCTGTGGGTGACTCTTAATAATTTTTATGATATGGCCCATTGGGAGAGCTAACTAAGCGTTAGAAGTGCAGGTGCTGTTGTCTGAATCCGTACCAAGCCGCCATGAATCATTTTTCTGTTCTAAACAGTCAGAATAACTCACCACCATGTAGAGAGCAGGCTTCCTGGTTGGGAAAGTAAAATATGTTTGAGGGAGCTGGTTGTGGATAGGACTACGTGTGGGAGGTCTAAGCCTGTCATGCCTAGGCCTGACAAGGTACTAGTGTTCTGAGAGTATGAACCAGATGTCCCGCAGGTTAAGGTACTTGAAAAGCAGGCCAGGTCTCCCAGCACCAGCAGTGAGGATCCTCTTGAGGGCCCTCTGGAGAGAGGCCTACTGCAGAAACTTTGGATGTATCAGAAAAAGCAAAGCCATCACCACCACCACCACCACCAGTCCTCAAGAATGCTGGTGTCATAAGGTCTGGGTCCTGAGGATACCCCCAAGCCTCAAAGTCAGTAAGGCTGCTAGGGAGAGACCTACGGACAGATTTGCTTCCCGCCCCCGCCCCCCTCAATCACACCACTTCAAACAGTCCTGGCCTTCCCAAAGAATCCTGGGAACTGTAGTTTGTTAAGGATGCTGATAATTCTTAGGAGGCCCATATTCAAAGCTGCTATTCCCCAGTGTTCCTTGAGAAGAGGGATTCATTGTTAAACCACTCTGGGAATTGTAGCTCTGTAAGGGGAATAGGGGGTCTCCCTACAACTCGCAGGGAAAACACAATCTGGGGTTTCTCGCTAAACACCTAAGCCCTGCCCCTTCCTCCTGTGCTCTCCCTCTCTCTCTCTCCTCTCTCGCTCTCTCTCTCCTCTGCTTCTGCCCAAGGCAGCCCTGAAACTACTTCATGATGCAGACTTAGAATCCAAAGCCAACCCTATGAATAGGAAGTAACTGTATGTAAATAAACTTTGCCTTCTTTACCAATGGGAGTTCTGTATATTTTATCTTAACTTTTTAGTTATGCTACTGATGTGTGAATGAGATAGACGATAGGTGGTCAGTTAGCTCCAAATAAATTCCTACCAAACTGAACAGAAATGTTCAGGGTCCTCCTTTCTATCGAATGCTGTAATGTGATTTTCTGCAGTGACCAAATTCCATTCCTCCTCCCCACCACCACCATAGGAAATGTTCAAGTTCTGCAGTATTTTCCATTGGTGGGCAATAGAAATCATCCTGGCTGCTGCCAGAATCCATGTCAGTATTATTATTATTATATCAAATGAAACATGCCAGAATAAAACATTACTGAAGAAAGTCAAATATAAAGCATACAAATAAAAACAACATAATTAACAGGAAGCTAAAATATTATCTTAAAGAATTTTTTTTTTTAACATTACAAAGGAGGACAACCAGTGGCATAGCGTGGTTTGCCGGCACCTGGGGCTGGCAAGCCGCTGACACCTGTGGAGTGACCCCTCCACCAGAGCCAAGCAGGGCCATACAGTGGTGCCTGCCTGCTTGCGCAGGGGGGAGCCCAGCCAGCCAACGCAGCCCTTGGCAAACTAATACCCCCGACACCCATGGAGAGGAGCACCAGGCCAGGCTGCACTGGGATCGCCCCTTGCCCAGCTCTCTCTATCCTCACCCACTCACTGTGGGCCTGGGCTTTTCCTGCCACCATCCAGGGCGTGTGGCATGCTGAGGAGTGAGTGCCTCAGTGAGTGCCAGCCTCTGCTGGGGTCATGGAGGTGAGGCCAGTCCAGGCTCTGGGGCCCAGATACTCCAAGTGGCAGGAAGGCAGGTGGGGAAGGAAGGATGGGGAGCAAGGATGGCTTTCATAATTCTGGTACTGTCCCTGGAAATCAGGACACTTGGGAGCGTGCGCAATGATAGTGCATAATGATGCACTTCTATTACATCAACAACACATTGTCAGAAAATGGCATGATCAAGGGGATGGAGAAATTCTCATAGGAGGAAAGGTTGTAGTGTTTTCGGACTTCTTAGTTAAAGAGAACAAGTAAGTGAGAGGGAACATAATGGAAGTTTGTAAAATTATTGACGACATGGGAAAAAATGGATAGGGAAGAGTTTTTCCCTGCTCTAGAACTTATGGACATCCAACGAAAAGGAACGTTGGAAGATTCAGAACAGATAAAAGAAAGGACTTATTCACACAGTGCATAGTTGAATTACGGAAACCCCCCCCCCCTTTGCAGGAGACAGTGGTCGTCACCAACTTGGGTGGCTTTAAAAGAGGAATGAATAAATTAATGCAGGATAAGGCTATCAATGGTTGGCAATCAGAGGCAGTAATGTTCCTGAATACTAACTGCTAAAAGCCATAGGAGGGGAGAGTTGTGTTGTGCTTGGGTCCTACTTGCAGTTTTCCCAGAGGCATCTGGTTGCCCCCTGTGAGAACAAGATGCTACCTAGATGGGCCATTGGCCTAGCTCAGAAGACTTTTCTTTTGTGTTATTACGTTGCAGAATATGTCTGCAGCCATAACCCCAGTCTGGAGGTGGACTCTGATCCTGATTGACTGGAACTAAAGGTCCCGAGTTGGTTCTTTGGTGTTTTTTACACCAAGACTTATGCCTCTTATGCCTTGGGGCCTCCAAGTTTTTTTTTTATTTAAAAAAAAGACGCACACTTTGTTGTGTACTCAGACACACGGATATACAGAGCATTCCCTCAAATGCCGTCTCCGATGACACCTCGACATGCCTGCCGTTCTCCGTGTAATTAGCTCTGGCGGTGAGAGAAGACAAGAGGAGAACTTGTTAATGGGATTAAGAGGCTCTTTTCTCGACACCCTTTGAGCGACAGGAGCTGCGTTGGCTCGTCACCCATCAAAGCTCAGAGAAAAGAGCAATGACACCATCTCCCTCACCTCTCAGAAGAGGCGCGCAGCAACTAGCCTCTTTCAAATAGCAGATAAGGGCAATCCAGACAGATCATGTTCAAAGGCGCTAGTCCAAAGAGAGGGGAAATTCCCATCTTTCTGCCAGAGGAAGAGTCTGGCCAAGGCTTGCTTTGTCCAAGGAGGTCTGCTGTTGGCTATCCTGAGGCTGGCAGGCTGCAGAGTAGAGGGAGAGGAGGGAAACAGGGCTATTCCATCAGCTTTGCTGACAGACCAGCTGCCTCTGGCTTTCCCCTCAAATGCCACATTATGTAGCAGTCATCATTCCATCACGCTACAAAGTGGACAGAGAGAAGGAAGCAGGTCTATTCCATCAGCTTTGCTGAGAAATGAGCTGGCTTTGGTTCCCCGTCAACCTAGCAGCAGCCTAGCAGTGGGCATTACATGTGGCTGCAAAGCCAAGGGAGCAAAGGGAATCAGGGCATTCCATCGGCTCTGCTGAGAGACCCACTGCCTTTGATTCTCCCTCAACTTTCAACTACCAATAGTCATTTGATCCAGCTCCCTGAATGGTTGCTATCTCAGTTGGTCTTTATAAGAACTGTAGCTTTAAGAACCAGCTCCCAAGTTTTATTTCCCCCTTCCTACCTCCCAGTTATGCTTACTTTTTGTGTCATGTCTTTTAAGTTGTAAGCCTGAGGGCATGACTGTCTTGGGGTGGTAGTTGTTTCATTATTGATTTGTGAGCTACTCTGGGAGTCTTTTTGGTGTGAAGAGCTGGGTTACAAAACACTTTCGGTAAATACTATAAAAGTCCTTAACAGGCCTGAAATTTGTTGACATGGGGGAGGAGAGACATATTAGGGACCACTCTGGGCCTCCATTACAACAACCTAAAGACCTGGAAGTGCATTATCCTGCTTTTTGAACTAGAAGGATCCACTATAAGGCAGCACATTAGTTCATTGGCTTTGCCCCATCAATGCTTTCCTGCCTCCAAGTGTTGAGGCAAAGGTTTGAAGAGAGAAACCTGCTCTACAATACCATATATTATAATACTGCCTCCACTGGCATACTGTACCATAATATAGTATTATAATATCATAATAATATCTTCATATTGAATAGTGTGCTTCTGAATTATTGTTGCTGGAAAGTGCTGGAGAGAAGAGTTGCTGCTAGGCTCAGGTCCTGCCTGCAGAGTTCCCTTTCAGGCCTCTGGCTGACCAGTGTGAGAACAGGATGCAGTACTAGATGGTCAAGGGGCCTCATCCAGCGGGCCTCTTTCTTATGTTCTTACTAGAACCTGAGCCCAACCAGTGAAGGTAATTGCTGGGAGATTCAGGATAGACATAAATAACTACTTCCTCCTGCAGCACTAGCATTCGCTCGCACAAGAGGGACGAGGTTATGGTCTGCCTTCGAATGCCAGTTGCTGGGAATTGCAAGTGGGAAAAGTGCTACTGCCCTCATGTTCCGCTACCCACGTTCTGCATATACAAGATCAACTGAAGATTCAGACTATCAATAAAAGCAAACTAAATAATTCCCGTGCATCCATTTTTACCCATGATCAATGTGACATGTCGGTAGCCTGCTAGGGCCTTGTACAGTTTAGGCCAACAGGACAAAACAGGGGGAAGGGGTTAGCTGTGTCGACAATAAAATATTTGTCCGTGAGAAAGAAGAAAGAGTGAGGTGCGACGGTCACCTGGGGAGCTAGCGCATAATCCAATCTGCAGGAAAGGCAGCCCAAGAAAAATCCCAGGAGTCCTGCAGAGAACATATTCTGAGGCTGCAACTACCTTCTCTCCTTGTCACTATTTTCGGTTCTTTTGGTGTGATAGGAACTGTGTAGTTGCTGGGAAACTATTGGCCGACGACACTGCAAATAACATTGGGTTCAAATTAAATTCCCCTTCCACCCATCCACCCCTCAAAAAAAAAGAAAAAAAAGAAAAGAAAAGAAAAACATATCTGAGAAAATCCAGAAAAAGCTGCAAATAAACCTCTGGAATGTGAGACTTCAAAGCGCATGAAAACATAGGATGCAAGAGCACATGGGCAGCGTCACTGTCACTAGCTCCTGGGTTCCTCTCTCTCCAGATCCCTGGCTAACTGGAAATTAATACCAGCGTCGGTGAGTTTACCATGCTTTCTCAAGCTTTCTCCCCCAGGGCTTAAGGGCTAGAAACTTGCTTATTTAAAGCTTGCTAAATTGCTACCCAGTAGTCATCACTAAACCCTGGCTTCCTGTGTGGAAAGCTGCATGCTCACTCTACATGTCCACGATTGCACAGCCCAAGGGTAAGATTTGACATCTGCTTCACATTTTTTTGGCCACCTTGAGATTCTCAGCTATCTAGGCGCCAAAGTGTGTAGGGGATGTATCGCCCCCAAAGATAAAGCACTACAAATCCTGCAATGGTGTGCAGTGACATTCTTACATTTGATTACATGCGGCAGAGGTTTTCAACCCTTTTGAGTCCACAGCTCCCTTGACCAACTACATCCTTTCTGTGGCTCCCCTGTGTGGAAACGCGCTCCAAGCCTCAGGAGCCTAGTTATGTCACCCGCTGCTTGCAGAGCCGGCAGCCCCTCAGCCCTTTTCGAACACCCTCCTTTGTGAAGTGTTCCCTCTCCTCTCCTTTCCCCTCTCCTTGGGAGTCCTCCGAGCAGCAGCTGCCGCCACCCCTGCTCCAAAGAGAGCTGCCTCCTCACAACATCCCACAGGGGCCTGGGAAGAGGACCCCCCCAGCCTTAGCAGCCCTTAGCAGAGACTGGCCAAAGATGAATGTGACACTAGCATCTTACCTTGAGAGGCAGCAGTAGTAGCAGGAAGCACGGCGGAAAGGCTCCCCTCTGGCACCAGGCACTCGGCTCCCAGGCAGGCCTTGCACACAGCAAGCACAAGAAAGGCCAGTGAGGTGCCTGCCTGCCTGCCTGGCCTCCCATTAATCTGTCCATTCCCAACAGCAAGGGCTGGGCTACCTCACCCACTTGCTTGCTTACTCTGAGGCCATCTCAGCTCCTGGCAACCAGCACCCTATAGCTAGCCCCAGAGGCACCATTCACCTGAGGCGCTTGTAGCCAGGGCCACTGGGGGGGGGAGGAGACAGCTGTCCCCCAGATCAAGTAAAACAATAGAAATACTTAACTAACTGACCAATCATGTTGGTTCTGACCCCCGCAACAAAAGTGCTGCCCCCTCCACTAACGAAAGTCTAGCCCCCTCCACTAACAAAAATCCTGGCAACACCCACGAGAGCCACTGCAACAAACAGCCATTCAAGCCTTTGAATTGAATAGCTACTAAAAAAACAACAACACACAATCTAAGCACTGTTAAGTTCATGCACACCTATTCCATGCCCTCATGACTTATAATCTTTCAAGCTAGTCAGTTCATTAACATACGCATAAAATACACATAATGCCCTTTGTTAAGCCAGCTCAGCCCGATGTTCCGCCAGCTGGGGTCCTTGGGTGGAGACATTTGGGCTCTCAAGCCTGCCACCAGTGGTAAGCTGGATGTTGACTCCAGGTAACCTCCCAAGGCACCATTGATGAGGAACTTGCCCCTGTCCCTCCAGAGTGGCAAGTTGTAGCTGCACTCAATGTATAAGCTGACCAGGCGGTCCAGCAATGTATCCATGCTCAGGATGCTCTCACTGTGCCACAGCCCATCCATTAGAACCTGCTCCAGCTTCTTCAGCCACAGTTTAGCCAACATGGTGGTGGTGGAGGAGCTGGCTGTTCAGGGAAGTGAGTGGGATGACTAGAGTCCAACAGCCAGGAGGAAGCGGCCATGATAAAGGCGCTGAAGGAGCCTGGCGGCCTGGATGAGCTTGCAGCTGCACCTCAGTCTCGGCATCCAGGCCACTGCCCATGGAAGGCATGAAGTGGAGGGCTTTGGCCAGTGGGTCTGTAGGATGAGATGTGGGGGTGGGGCGAGGAATTGTAGATTGTGAAAATGGGGGTGCTTCCATCTCCATGTCCTCAGGCTTGCTCAGCTGTTGCTCCTCAGGCTTCTGAATGAATATTTTCACCTGAAGAATCAGCAGGGAAAGCCTCCTCCCCCCCGGCCAGGCCAGTCTGGGTCAGTGCAGCAGCACTTCCAACTACAGCTAGGGCCTCACAGCCAAGCAGGGAAGTGGGGTCCCCCACAAGGAACTTGCATAGGGCATTCAGAGGTTTCTTGGCTCCCACAGAGAGCTCTCTACCAACGCTCAACTAAGCTCACTCAGCCCAAAAGAGGCAACTCAAAAAGGCAGGACAATTAGATTTTATAAATACATCATTAACTCTGGAAGAAACATGTTATTCGCTTTGAAACTGGTGGAGGATCAGTGATTGTGAAGTCAACAAATAGCTGCTGAGCTGGAGTGGGGGGCAGAGTGTTCAGCAATGCATTAGGAGTATGTGTAACTCTTGGCAGAAAAATCGAACTGTTACAGGTATATCCCCATTTTCATCTCCACAATGTTGGGTCTGAGACTGAATGCAGTGAAATCTGGGAATCTATTGCCCTGACTGACAATAGATAAATCTCAGATAAATAGCATTGCATCGCCTTGCATTACAATGTTTCTAGACTCAGAAAGGTATGTGGTTCTTGAGACATCAAAAGCTTATTCCTGCCTTGTGTGTTTTCGTTCTTAAAACCACAGGGTCAGATGTAATATTGCACATTCCCCCGCCCCTTGCACGCTCCAATACATGCTCCTGGTCCAATAAAGCAACGCTACAGAAGTCATGTTTCTTCCTTCTGTTGCTATAGCAACCTGCGGGAAGGGGAGGGATGTCGGATGACCTGCCTGGTAGAGGCGACTTCCCAAAAGGATGCCTCTCAAGGCCAAGAATGTGCGATGCAAGGCCACAGACACAAATCGTACATGTGCAGAGCATTGCGCTCAAAGCTCTGTTAATTTTGAAACCAGGCACAGACCCATCTGTGCAGCTTTGCAACGCATCACTGCTAAGAACTGGAGATTTGAGAGCTGGTTTCTGTACAGTGTAAGTGTGGAAGATACAAATACAGCTGCGGGAGACGCATCCCTGTTAACTTTTATCAAGCAGATTCCCCATCCTCCATTGCCATTCTTTATTCTTTTTCTTTGTCTGTTTCACTCTAGATCTGTGCTGAAATTTCTCAGCTGATACTTTTTCTGATAACATTTCTGGGCTCAATGGTGGAACAACGTGTATCATTGAGAGTGCTAGACTTTCTGCAAGGGTAACAGATGCTCCACCACTCAGCGGCGTAGCTAGCCACTCGGGTGCCGGGGGCAGCACCCGCGTCCTGCAGCCAGGGGCAGGGCAAGCCGACAATGGGGGTAGGACATGCTACGTGGAGCCTCTATGCTGCCTCCCCCTCAGCTGTAGGGCGGCTGAGGGAGAGGCAGTGGGCAGACACAAGTCCCACACTGCCATTTCAGACAGCGCAGAGTCTGCAGGCGCCCAAGCCACTACGTCACTCCCAGGAGAGATGCGTGGCTCGGGCACACTGCAGGCTCCGCGGTGAGTGCCAGCCCCCGCAGTGTGGCGCCCAGTGCCAGCCGTGTTTCGTTATGTTTGTTGACTGAACTAAAAAGTTCCGTGAGCCCAATTTTTAATTTTTTTTTTAAAAAAACAACAACTCATGTTTTTGAAATTTTGTCATCTCAGTGATGATACCCACAGCCCCTGTACTCCCCTTCCTCCGCCACTGCCACCACTGAGCCATGATGGCCTTTACCCAGGAATGGTAAGTCTTTAGGTAGATATAGCTTCCAAAGCAAATTTATATATATATTAATTTATTTAAAAAAAACCCAATTGGGGAATAATTGTGTTTTTTGGGGTTTAAAAAAAAATTAACACACACACACACACACACACACACACACACACACACATATATATATATAATACCTGCACATTTCTCAATTTGCTTTGGAAACTATATCTACCTAAATTCAGGGGGGAAAGCAAATTTAGAAATGTGCAGGTTTATTTGAACTCTGAGCTTGGAATTAACTACCGGTAATTCCAACTAACTAATTCCCTGAATTATTATTTTTTAAATCTCTGAATTCCACCTAAAAGTAGTTCCTACAATTTCTAGGGGAGCTGAACATGAATCAAGTTCTTTTGGTGGTAGAACTTTGGGTGATTTTTTGGGTTTTTTTTTTTTTTTACTCAACTCAATTTTGATTCAATACAAGGGTTTCATCACACTCAACTCTGTGCTTGATTGTGGCTGAAAAACTGATGCTGCTGTTTAAGCTTAAATATAATGATTGTTGGGGACAATAAATAAAACAATTGTTCACATTGCACTGCGTGTACTGATATTGTCTTAGTCTTCTTAACAGGATTTTTTTGTGGAATTACTGCCTTTTTTGAGAGGGCAAATTTGAACTGGAGCAAATTCTGATTGGGAAAGGGCATACTGAAACTGGAACCAATTTCTTTTTAAAAAATTAACTTTCCAAGCACTGAGCAGGCTATATGCCATCTAACAAGATTTCACTCTCCTAAATGGTGTGATACTACGGTCAGATGACAAATGTTGTAGAGTTTGTCAGTTCTCCATTAACAATTATCTATGCTTTCTCTGTCATGTATAAATCTGTTCTATCCATTTCATAAAGGTATCTCCGAAGTTCATTTCTTGCAATACTCTAAACAAAAATTTGGACATTTTGCATTAAAAATTTGAACTTGTGATATCTGGGTTTGACAGGTACTGGTTTATAGAAAGTAGGGTGTGGATGTTTTGAATAACTTTCTAATTAAAGCTGACAGATAAAGAATCAGAAGTTCTCCGTTTTTCTTTTCTTTTTTCTCTCTTTTCTCTTTCTTCTTTCCTTTGTAATTTTCATTTAGTTTCTTTTATTCTAATATATATATATATTGATTATTTGATATTAACTTTTGCATATCTTTTTTCAAACTCTAATAAAATCTACTGAGGGGAACAAATGTAGAGTTTGTAAAGAAGAGGCATGTGATCAATTGCTGTAAACCATGTCAAATCACAGTGAGAATTTCTTAGAATTTTATAAGAATTCCCAAACAGAGGAAGATATCTGGAACATTCCCTTGTTCCCCCAGGGAAATATTTGATAAAATGGACACGACAGTCCACTGCAAGCAAAGAGAATTGTTAGGGGAAAGCCAAGTGGAACCCACCAAACATTGTGGTCTAAAGCTTCCATCATCCCTGACCATTGGCTATGCTGGCTGGGGCTGATGGGAGTTGTGCTCCAGAACATCTGGAGGGAATCCACTTTCCTTCCCCTGTGATAGAACCTTCATGTTCTGGGACAGTGTACCTTTGATCAGAGTGGCTGAAGCAACCACTCTCTTGAAATGGTCACTGCCTGCATAACTCAGTTGGTTGGAGCACAGCGCTGATAACGCCAAGGTTGCAGGTTCAATCCCTGTGAGGGAAAGCTGCATTTTCCTGCATTGCAGGGGGTTGAACTAGACAGTCCTCACGGTCCTGTCCAACTCCACAATTCTATGATTCTATGATTCTTCCGAGTCACCCCAGGAGGCAGCTGGCTGGGTATTTTTACCAACATAAATGTCCGACTAGGCAGGCCTTTGGGAAATTCTTACATTCTGTGTTTTCACAGTCCAAACAGATATCTCCTGATTTGATTTTAAAAGGCCATCTCCTCTGAAAACAAGCAAAACTTTCTCCTTCAAAAGTTGCCATAAGAAAAATAGTTATATAATTTAATATTCTTTCTTGGGGACTAAGAAGAAAACATTGGTGCAAATATCAGCTACCTTCCAGGGCAGACTTTTTGCCTTTAGAAAAAGGCCACTCTCCCTCCTTCCTTCCTTCCTGCCTTCCTCTCCCCCTATTTCCATTTTATTGTTTCCTTAACATATTCTTGCTCCTGGTGCTGAAGAAATGAATGCCAGCAAAGTGTCAGAATTGCTTGTCAGATTGTGAGAATCCAAATATGTGTATTTGTCTTGCCCAGTAATGAAAATTTCCTCATACTGGGTTATCCAATATGAATTTAAACAGTTGGACCCTGTTCCAAAGTTCCTTCATGTCTTCTTAATTATTGACATTCAGTTCAGTTGGAAGAATGAAGATCACTCTAAAGTAGTGGGCACAGTTCCATTGACCTGGGTTTGAAAATAAAGAAGGAAATGTAGAGCACAGGAAAAAAAACCCGACAAACAAACATGGTCTTTAACTGCACATAGAATCATAGAGTTTGAAGGTACCCCAAGGGCCATCTAGTCCAACCCCATGCAATGCATGACAGATGGCCACTCAACTTCTGCTTAAAAACCTGCACTTCAAGAATCTCTTGCCCACTATGGGGATCAAAGCTACAACCCTGAGATTAAGTCTCATATGGTGCATGACTGAGCCTTGAGCCATGATCCTCTGGCACAAGATCACAACCAGCCATGTCCTTTGCCAGGATACCCCATTCCCCTGTTTCTGATTGTTGAGAGACAGAAATAACAGGGGGGAAATAACAACTAGTGAGCATTCATGGAATCACAGAATTGTAGAGCTGGAAGGGATTCCAAGGGTCATCTAGGTCAACCCCCTGCAAACTTAACTAAAGCATCCATCACACATGGCCATCCAAACTTTGCTTAAAAACCTCCAATGAAAGAGAGTCCACCACCTTCCCAGGATGTCCATTCCACAGTTGAACAGCTCTTACTTTCAAAAAATTCTTCCTGGTGTTTAGTTTGAACTTGAAGCCACTGATTCGAGTCCCACCCTCCAGAGCAGGAGGAAACAATTTTGCTCCACCTTCCATGGGACAGACTTCTAGATATTTGAAGATGGCTATCATGTCTCCTCTCAGTCTCCTCTTTTCCAGGCTAAGCATATTCAACTCCCTCAGCTGTTCCTCTTAAGGCAGTTTCCAGACCCTTGATCTGGAAGGTTGTCCAGGCCGAAAAAAGGTTCCGCAGCCACGCTTTAGGCAGCACCACACCATCTATGATCTCTGTTGTTGAGTGCTGCTGGTGTCTCTTTTCAATACATTTATTTTTCTCAATCAATGTATTATGTTGGAGCCACATGGTCTATCAATGATGTCTTGAGGTCCAATGACAATTAATATCACACATCATCATGTCACCTGATTCCATGTGCTGTGCAATTATCTCCCTGGTGGCAGCATGGTTTGATTTCCAGAAGCCAGGAGGGGTGTGTGTGTGTGTGTGTGTGTGTAAAATCAAGTAAAACCAATAAGTTTTCTACATGGTCTTGGAGTGGCTCAATACATCCAAGTGATCTTATTCATGCAGGCATTGTCAGCAATGGAGATGAGGCATCAACCAGCTTTGAAATAAACACAATTTTTTTTCCCAAACAGGAAACTGAGGGTGAGACAACATAGGATTGTACTTTTGGAAGGGTTCTTGTTGACCACCTACTCCTGGGCTCGCCAGTTCGCACTGCCATACCTTGTGCCCACTAGTACCTCCTATGACACCCACAAAAGATCTCAGTAGATGTATAAACACACAAATCCACACGGTAGGAGACCTTCTGCTCTTCTGGCAGATGGGGTGCACCTGCACTATACATTTAAAGCAGTTTAAACAGTCACCACTTTAAACAGTCATATCTCTCCCCCACCCACCCACCTGAATATTGATAAGTGCAATTTGTTAAGGATGCTGAGAGTGGTTAGGAATTCCCCTAGTCCACACACACAGCTACAGTTTCCAGAATAGTTTAACAGTCAAATCAACCCCTCTTCCCAGGGAACTCTGGGAACTGTAGCTCTGTGGGGGGAATGGGGGTGTCTCCTAACTACTCTCAACAATCTGCACAAACTTCAGCTTCCAGAATTCTTTGAGGGAAGCCAAGACTGTTTAAAAGTGGCATCATAGTGCTTTAAATGCATGCTGTGGATATGACTTCAGTCTTTTGAGGAATGTTATGGCTGAGAGAGGGATTCCACCCACGCCAAATTCCCAACAGCAAGTAGCCAGTGGCATTGAGAGGAGGTGGGAAAAATGCACACCATCATTACGTTGCAACATAAATAATCACACAAGTTTGAGGGGAGAACGTGATACCATCATGCCATTTATCTGTGATGTGTAGTTCCATGCTCATTCATCAAAGAAAAAAGTCTGCATTTTTATTAGCCTGCTTTAAAAGAGAGAGAGAAAGAAACACCACAACATTTTGGCACGGATCTCCTGTTTACTTAAAAAAAATGCCTGTCAATAGCTTTGCCTACCTACTGCAGAGATGGAAAGTGACGGAGAACAAGTTCAGACATTTTGCTACAAACTATTATCTTGAACTGGATATCTTGACCTGGATATTAACACAACTTTGGCAGCCAAGGAACTCAGAGAAGGATAAACATTTCTTACATGCTTATTCAAAGCTACCTGCCACTCATGAGCTTGGATTCTAAGCCCTGAAGTCAATGTATTGAGTCACTGAACAACCTTGCCACATGCCCACATATCGAGAAGCTGTGCTGTTAAACCAGGGATGAGGAAGATATTCAATTCAGACCATGCTTAAAGGTGAACCTACCTCAATCGCAACTGTAACCATGGAGATCTATGAGTGCCAACACGGTGCAGTGCTAGGACCTGGAAGATCAGGGTTCAAATCCCCACTCAGTCTTGAAGCCTGCTTGGTGACCTTGGGATAGCCACTGTCTCCCAGCCAAGCCTAATTCATGAGGCCCTTGAGGTAGAAAGAGTAGGGAACCACTTTTGTCACCTTGAACTCCTTGGAGGGATGGTGAGATAGGAAGGCAATGCATGAACAAATCAGTGCCATGTCTGTTTTGTGCTGTCATCCCTATCATCTGCTACTATGTGTGTCTGCTTGCAGTTATGTAGGAAGGGTCTGGGTTGTGGGGTCCTCACCTCCAGCCCCAAACAAAGGGACATGAGAGAAGAGGAAGAAATGCCATCCAGTTTGCGGTTAAAAGGGAATCTGACTAATTTGTACTTTCTGAAATGATGGGTAAAACGAAATTCAGCCATCCTTTGGAATTTGTACTTCTCTGAATTTTGCAATGCAGTTATCCAGCTAAGAAAAGCACATTAACTATGGTCAAGTGCACCATTAAATGCATATATGAGTAAAAATAACATACAAAAATGTCATATGGCAGGGGAAACAGTTTTGCAAAAAAAAATGTGTACATTAGGCAAAATTGCATACATAAATGTGTTCATTAGGAAATGTGCATACTAAAATGCTTTCGAATTTCCATTACTTTAAAAAAGTAATATCACAAGTTGATATAGAAATGCGGAGAACTGAATTCAATATTGAAAAAATCAAAACCTGAAACTCAGCTCCTCAAATGTCAAAATTCTTCAAACTCGATATTGTAGGAACACTTCCAAATTTGCTAGTAAATATTCAGGAAATAATGTTAAGTGTTAAGGTATAGTTTTCCCAAAATCTCTTAACTGGATGTGGAGAACATTTGCCCCCTGTCCCACTATTCACAAACTACAGTTCCCAGAATTCTGAAAATTCTTAGGGAAGGTGGGGGATTTGCTTGAAATGAATGCTATCTATATAAAGCCTAAGAGAAACCCAAAATGACAAATTCATTGTTCCATAAAATCAGCCCATCAGTCTATGAAGAGCATCTCTACCTTGATGGAATGATTCACACAAGCTAGATGCTCTCCAGAAAACTTAAGAAGAATCCAGGATCTATCCCACCCGTCTGCCAGTATCCACAAATCCATTTCATGAAAGCTTGATTTCCATTGGACCTGGCTGTAAATGACAAGGCTAAATAGAAAAACATCGTTTAACTATGAGGGCCCATTTAACCATGTAGCTACTGTGTAATTACACTGTGATAGCATTATAAATCCACAGTAATTGCATGTTCCTGGAGAATGCCTTGTAATTATATTTGATGTCACCAAATAACTCCAAGATTAATTGCCCTCAAGAATGACAGCAGCTTTTCTCTCTCTCCCCCCACCCCCGCCATGATGTGATAACACCTGATAAGTGAGGCGGAAATTACTACAGGTTCAAATCAGATCTGAACATTGCAGGGGGTGGGGGGAGCAGTTTCCAGCCTAGAAAGTTAGCCTTTGTTTTGAATTAGCCAATAGCAAACTCGGCACACAGAACCCTTAAGAGGGATTCTAAACACATTTTCTAGAATTAAAAATTCATTTAAAAAGGAAAAAAAAACCATGAAAGTCTTTAGTTGCTTCACTGTAATTCTGCTTGTGCAATTCTTATTGTTGATTAAAACCCTTCAGTTTCTCACTTGAACTTCTTGTGTGCTCTTAATACTTCCATAAATTAAACTGGGAGCTACACACCCCTTTTACAGAACCGTCATCAGTAAAATTACATTTGCTTTTCACTATCTTGCAACATCAGCCTCTACCTGCTTTGGTGCTGGTTCTAGCTCATTGGCTCTGACTCTGTCCACTGTGGGTCACCCCCTTACCACAAACTTATTTCCCTCTTGAAATCTGAGGATGAGGAGAGAAGCAATATATTTTTATTTTCTATATTATTTTAATGAACGTTGAATGTTATTTTATTTGCATATTGTATATTGTATTATGCATATTGTCTTATTTATATGATGTTAGCTGCTTTGAGCCCGGCTTTGGCCAGGGAGGGCGGGGTACAAATAAATTTGTTGTTGTTGTTTTATTATGTTTTGATATATGCTGTAAACAGCCCTGAATGGCTAGGGAAACCCAGCCAAATGGGCAGGGTATAAATTATTATTATTATTATCATTATTATTAACCACCTTCCAGATGGTATTAATTTTGGCCTGAGGGCTTCCCAGTTCACACACTGAAAGCTTTGCTATGTGTTACATTCTCCAGGTGAACAGGTGCCAAATTTTGACTGTTCCAGGTGGTAAAAAAGAAAAAGGGGTGGAGGCTTGATTTGAAGTCAGATTGCGAAGGGAGGAAATGCTGCTGGCTAGTGGACTTTCGCTTCTGTGACTCTAGTTATTGCAGGGCCGGATTTAGGTTTGATGTGGCCCTAAGCTACTGAAGGTGATGGGGCCCTTTATATGTCCTGCTGTCCTTTGTCAACAACAAATTGTCACTGTTTTTTTGTGTTGAATATATGCTATATTTATGGACCTAATTGGTATCTAAAGCCATTTGCACATAACAAAATATGTAGTAATTGTTGAACTGAAATACAATTAAGAAGAATATATAGTGAAATACAACCCTATATATAGAAATGAGCAAACCAGTGATATTTTAGGGAGCAGGCTAGCAGGCGGGGCCCATTACTTACACACAACACAAAACACTGCTGCTGTATGTAGGTTTTATTTTATTTGTTTTTTTATCTCTGGGAATTGTAGCTCTGAAATGTGAACTGGGGTTTCACAACAACTCTCAGTGCCCTTAACAAACAACACGTTCGAGGGTTCTTTGGGGAAAGCCATTCCTGTTTACGGTGGCATCATAGCACTTCAAATGTATAGTACGAATTCAGATGCACTGTAGTCTAATCTCCCCATAAGCTCTGTGCAAGCAGATCGACACGAATGCAAAGTGAATTGGAGCAGCCTCAGTGCAGATGCCTACAAACCAGTTCTGCAGTGCTCAAAATACCATTATTGTTATCATCTGTTCTTCCTCTACCGACGTGTTTCCCCTGTTTTAAGATGTAGTCATAAAATAAGCCGTAGCAGGATTTTTTCACATTTGCAAAATATAAGCCATATCCCGAAAATAAGCCATAAGTTCTGGAAGGGTGCCAAAAGCCCCCACAAAGCCCTCAAAGACCCCCCTCCCCGCGCCAAGAAGCATCTGCCCTCCGGAGCCGGTGGGGATGGTGGAGGTGATGGGGGCTTTGAAAGCAAAGGAGAGTCCTCTCTTTCTCTACCTGTGCTCACCAGGCCCCTCTGGAAAATGCCCTCCTCCCCTCCTGGTGAGGGGTGAGCCGGAGGCCGGTCAGCTGCGAGGCGCAGAGCATCAATTAACACCTGTACGTATCATCATTGATATTTCATCTGACTGGACCTATTTTCATCAATATCTACAGGAGCCTGGCTAAAGAAATTTAAAGACTGAGATTGTCCTGTTGCACTAACTTGAATGAGTTTTCTGTTTGTGGCTTCTTTGTTAGACTTCTTGTATTGCTCTCTCTTTGGTTGGACTACCAATATAGAATTCAGAACGTGGAATGGTTTGGTAGATTTGTGTGCGCCGTTTTTGTGCTGCTTATTGTATACTGATTTACCGCGAGGCGCAGAGCAGGCAACTCACCTGTTGTCGCCTCAAGGGCGCCGGCACCGCCGGCTTGGAGAAGAGCGAGCGAGAGTGAGCAGCCCTTCGGAGGAGCTCCCTTCCTCCCTCACCAACCGCCACTCCCTCCTCTCAGGACATCCCCGCACCTGCCCACCAATAAGGAGCCCTCTCTCTCCCACCTAATGTCTGCCTGGATCCAGCCCCAGCCACCCGCCCACTCTTTCCCCTCAGGCAGCCTTCTCTATCCCGCCAACCTCCGCAGAGTCCCTTCAGGGGACAATCTCAACCTGCCGTCGCTGCCTCCTTTGCTGGCGCGCAGGGAGCCAGCGAACCAGTGAGAGGTGCGAAAAAACAGACGCCTCTCGCCCGAGTCCTGGACCACCTGCTCCTCACGCGCAGGGAGCCAGCGCGAGAGAGGCGCGCTGCTCCTGACATAATAAAAAACAAGACATCCCCTGAAAATAAGACATGCTGTGTTTTTTTGAGGGGGGAAAAAAAATAAGACGGTGTCTTAAAATAGGGGAAACACTGTAATATGTCCCCTGCCCCCATGTGAAACAAAGGAAATGCAACTCTCAATTTCTTTCCTTAATACAGGCTGTGAGTCATCTCCTTATCCCTCCAATGCGTGTGCATGCGCACACACACCCCTTCCTTCCTTTTACTTTTCCCTCAGACCTATATAATCTTGGGATGGAGACAGAAGCCTGAGATTAAGGCAATGGGAAATTAAGGCCAAGATAGGTCAGCTCATATATTACGCCTACCAGTCTAAATTTCAAGGGACTCTGAGGTATGATACACTTGATGAAAGTCGGCCTGCCTGTGCTGCACACCGCATCTCAGACCCTATCAGCACATAAAGGGATGCTCTTTATGTTAACCTCTTCATGCCAAGCCAAGTTAATAACTTTCCCTGTAACTCGGAGGAGTTGGCATTAAGAACTTGCTGCTTCTCTCTTATTTCCAATAGGGCTAGGGTTTCCGTTTGGTGGGTATTTGCTTGTCTTCGTTGAATTATGTCCTTGGGCGATTTGGATGACTTGAACTTCTGAATCTGATTGTGTGGAAGATAATTAAAGTTACGAGAGGAGTCAGGAAAGAAAAGCTGCTAAACAGGCTACACTTGAACATGGTCACTTTTTTGTGCCACATTGACAGTTTCTGTTTTCAAAGATCTATTGCTGTTTATGGTTGGATCCAATGCTGCTCCTTCTCAGAGCAGAACTATTGAAATTAATGGCTAACTTAAACCCATTAATTTGAATGGGTCTATTCTGAGTAAACTTTAGTTGAATACAAGCCACTGTTTCCCACACTGGTCAAATAGATGCTTTTGCTTTGAGCCCACAAGCAGAAATCAAAGGCTTTCCAACAGAAACAAAATAAGTTTGTTATCAAATTCATTTGTGTATTTTTATCATGTACACCACTTGGATTTCCTTGTATTGTGAAGTGGTCTATACATTTCTTAAATAAATGAATGGCTAAAGCTATATGCACCTCCCCCAAGTGGTGAGCCATTGAACTGCAGGGGACAGAATCTCTGAAAGTACATTCAGGGCCCTGGACTGACTCCACCCACAGAAATTGGCTATTTGATCCTTTCAGGCAGGAAGGAGTATAATTGGCATCCTGTTAACAAGCTAGACTTGAAGACAGACTTCTCTGTCATATTTCTGTCTATCTATATCTATATCTATCTATCTATCATCTATCTATCATCTATAGGTTGCATCCAAGTTTAGTATAAAGTAGATTTTTTTAAAGCCCTCATGAAAATTCACCAGCATTTTTGCGCAAATTTATCCTTGTATACACAGTTTTTCATGCACTTTTGTATTTTGGTTTCTCATATCCACAAATGTGTGCATTTTAAAGCACACTTTACTGTAGTATATGCATTTTTGTTGACTTACGTTGGCTGGAGAGCTGCATTTATTTATTTCATAACATTTATATACCAGATGACTGAAAGAAAAAAACCTCAAAGTGGTTTACAAGAAGGGAAAACACCTTGGGGGTGGGCGGGCTATGGAATAGAGGAGGCAGGGCGGGACCCGCGGGCCCACCCATGAGGCAAAGTGAGGCCAGGCAGCAGGATCCACAGGGGCAGCAGATATGGCCTCCAATAAATTTATCAGCCATGGCCATCCGGCAGCAATGGCTGTGGCATGCTGCTCTCAGTGAATTGGAAGCACTGCTGGTCTCCTCCCACCCTTAATCCTGATTTAGATCTTCATTCACCCCTTCTTCCTTGCCCAGGGGAGGGCCAGCCCTGAGAGGAGGAGTGCCCATCTTCAGGCCAGGGGGTTGGCCCTTTAAGACCTTGAAGTTATCCACAAGGGGTTGGAGCCCTGAGGAGGTAGTCTGGAGAGAGAGGCTCAAAAGGCCTTTGTCCACTCCCAAGCATTTTTGGAGCAAGTGGCTCACTTGGAGATAGCCATGGTCTGGCAACCTTCGGCCACCCTTGCCTCCCCCCCCCCGCTGCATTCTCCTTCACCAGAACATGGCACTCCTTGTATGTTTGTGTTTTGTCTGGTCCTGGGGATTCTCTCCAGACCACACCCCTCACCGACTCTACTTTGCACCTTCCTCGTGTGTTATCAAGTGACTGGGATGTGTCCTTCAGCCCTGATAATCCCTTTTGCCTTCCTGTATACTGATTAAAGTCCTTCAGTTTGTCACTCAAGTTGATTCCATGCTCTTAATACTTCTATAAATTAAACTAGGGGGCTATACCAATTTTACTGACACCATGATCAGTAAAGTTGCACCTGCTTCTTACTGTCTTACGATGTCTGACCCCCATCTGCCAGCCTGCCTTCTTGCTTACAGTTGGTCCGTCCAGCAGTGCCACCCCCGTCAGCCTCTTCTCCTTACAACTGAAGCCAATTAAATCCTACTCAAAGTAAACCCACTGAAATTAACCAACGTAAGGTGTTCATGTTCAGTCACTTCAAAGGGTCTTCTCCAAGTAAGACTAGTACTGGATGCAGTCCTTGGGACAAATCTCAAATTACCCACCTCCACCTGTTACAAGCTTATATCTACACATGCACAAGTGTTTGTGTGAAAGAGGATACCCTTGTTCATTTGCACAGCTCAACTAGTTCTGCATGAAGTTCCACTGCCCATATGCTCATTGGACATAACATGTGAACTACTTTATCAGTCTATAGCTCAACAATTTTTGTAGATAGGTTGTACATTCATTGAAGGAGGGATCTGAGCACCTCTAAACAGTGCTGGAGCTTCATGTTCTGGCACCGGGGGCGGAGAGCAGGCGGGGGGCATGGCTGGCGCACGTCCCGGGGGCGTGGTATGCGTCCTGGGGGCATGGCGCCCAGAGTGGGTAGGGGGCAGCTGCCATGGCACCCCACCGGGACCACACTGCCAGGGGCGGCGCACTCCCCCCCCCTCTTCCTCTGCCTGTGCCTCTAAAGAACCGTGAGAGAAGAGGCACATCCATCAATGGTGAGCATCTGAACATCAGACTGAGCAGAGGCTCATGGGGTCATCTGGACTCTGACTTCCTATGAGATGTATTGTATATTCATGAACTTGCACCTCTGCATATTCGCAGCTATACATGCAAATTAGCATGTGCAAATATTATTCAAATTGATGTGCTCTTTCTGCTCCCCCCCTCCAATGATGCATTTGGTGAAATGTAAATCTGGAAAAGGTTCAGAAAAGGGAAACCAGAATGATTGAGGCGATGGAGTAACTCTTCTATGAAGAAAGGTTAAAACAGTTGAGGCTTTTTAGTTTAGAAAAGGGGTGAGTAAAGGAGACACGTGATGGAGGTATATAAGATGTGATGTGGAGAAAGTGGACAGAGAAGTTTTTCCTCCCTCTCTCATTGTACAGGAACTTGTGGGCATCCAACCAAACTGAGTGTTGGAAGATTCAGCAAAGACCTTTACACAGTACATGTTATTATTATAAGGTGTAGTAATGGACATCAACTTGAATGCCAAATTCATGGAAGATGAACTGTGGTTATTAGCCATAATGGCTATGTTTTTTCTTCACTGTCCAAAACAGTATGCCTCTGAATGTCAGTTGCTGGGAATCACAGATGGGGAGAATGTTGTTGCACTTTGGGTTTCCCGCAGGCATCTATCTGGCTGGCCACTGTGAGAACAGGATGCTGGACTAGATGGGCTTTTGGCCTGACCCAGGAGGGCATTTCTTGTATTCTTATGTGGTGCCTCTTCTCACCCTACAGACATACCTGCATGCACAAGTCTGGAAGACTTCCCCTAACCCTAAAAAAAACCCCAAAAAACCAAGGCCTCAACGGAAGAGGGGAAAGCGTGGTCCATGTTACAGTGAATAAAGCAGCCCAGCCATCTGCACTTCCTCTGGGCATATTAACAGTTCTTTGCTAATCATCATATATATTAAAACTGAACCCATCTGTTGAGTTATGACACTGGCATATGCAGCACAATATCGTGGACATTCAAGGTGGCATTCCATGGGCAGATGTATTCTTAGCTTAATAAACCAATGCTTGCATGTTTGCTGAAATGGGCATAAGTTTAAAGCAAATGTGGGAAACCTTTGGTCAAGATGTTGCTGAACTTCAACTCCCATAACCATCCCTGATCACTGGATACATTTCCTTGGTCTGGCGGGATTTATAATTCAGCAACATCGGAGGGTGTGGGGAAGATTACCCATTTCTAGTTTAAAGAGAAGTCAGAGCAAATTCATCACTTCTAGCAGGAGCCTAGGTTCTGCTGGGTCAAATTTGAGCATTTCCTTCTCCTCAAGCTTTTTAAAAGTGCTCCTTGTATGCTTATTCATTCGTGTGTGTTTTTACAATCAAGGGAACCATTTTTAAATGAGTTGCAACATCACTAGGATGATTGGCACAGAAGTATTACGGTATGCTTGTAAGTTCTAGCCAGTCGGCACTGCCCACAGCCAGTTCTGCTGTAAACTTGCAGGACCAGGTGGTGACCTTTTCTTTCTTTCGGAATCTGTCACTGGAGAGGAAAAGGTATGTTTGTGCTAATCATGGTGGAGCAGGGGGCACTTCCAAACACACACTCATCCTCCAAAGCTCTACAGCCATTTGCCACTCTTCATCCCAGGTTTATTTTCTGTTTTGACTCAGCTTCCAAGGAAGTCTTATTAAGATGGCAGCCTCAGTTTTGCATCCGTAAAACGGGGGCATCAGTGAGTAACCTGGCAGCTTCCAAGGAAGTCTTATTAAGATGGCAGCCTCAGTTTTGCATCCGTAAAACGGGGGCATCAGTGAGTAACCTGGCAGGAGCATTCTGGAATTCAGTAAAATAAGAGCAGGAAGAGATATCCAAAAGTACCTGTGAGGTGATAATACGTGGTGTTAAGCCAAGGCTGGCGCCTTAACAAACCTGGCAGTGCTGACAGAGGTTCCAGAGCTTTCAAAACAATATCTGTACACGAGATTTAGAGATTGTGGCTTTTCATTAAAGATGGTTGTTTTGCAAAGACAAAGGCCATGAAAAAGGCTTTTATCCGTTGATTTCTGTCTGCTTATTTGTCAAAGGGCGGGTAGTGTGTGTTTGTGTGTGTGGAATTGGCATAAATAGTGGTGTGAGCAGTGCTGGAGGAACACTTCAGCTGTTTTATGTCTCGACAATAGTTTTAAACAATAACATTCATATCACAGAACGGTGCAGATAATATCGGCTATAAAACCGGGTCTTTTATGTTCAAATTCAGACAAAGCCAAGAGAGGGGTTTGATAAATGAACCATGGCTGTCTCTTTCTCTCCCTCCCTCCCTATCTCTCTGCAGTAATGTTATGAAGGGGCTCCCTCTAGCTTAAGGTGTTGACCTTGTGCATCTCTTTCCCTGAGGTTGAGCGTCCTTTTTTAGGAGGAGAAGGGAGTTTTCAATAATTGCATGCATTTTTTCCTTTACTTTTCTTTATTAAAAAAAACATGGTTTTTTGAATGGCATTCTCATCTCATTGATCACTAACAAATCTCACAGTGCTTTTTAAAGAGCGACATCACCACAAGTATTGGAGAAAACATCCCTCCGCTACACAGAATATGGCTGAGCTTATTCATATCTTCTGGATCACAGATCTTCCATTAATAGCTATAGAAATATAATCAGACTTCTTACATTCATACAGCACTGGAGGCCCAGCAGATACTGTCCCTGAGCTTGTACTAAGATCCCATTTCGGATGTCCATCTTTCCAGAACAGATATATTTCTAGGTCTCTGATCACAAGAGGTACAAGCTGACAACCACTTTCTCCCATTCTTCTTTTTATTCTTTTTTAATTTGAAACAGATGAGCCCTCTCTTCTAAATCGTAAATTATAGCTGGAGATAATTTTTTAAATAAATAAATAAATAAAACAAACACAGCTTAATAGTGCTTTATTGATATGCCATCTTGCAGAAATGCTAATTTTTTTCTCCCAGAGATTAAGGAGACGTTTTCGGTAGAGTAATATCCCCAAATCTATTTAAATAAACTGAGAGATGATAAGCAGTCCAACCGCTAGAGGAGAAGCGTTAATTAAAAATCTCCAAGGTAACTTAACGTTCTTTGTTAACAAAATACAAATGTCAGGGGATAGATACAGTACCTGTAAACTGACCAATCCACAGCAGCCTTTTCTTGCAGAAAGAACTAAAACTAATTTATAGTGCTGTGGTTCTAAATATTCCATCTTATAAATGCATTGATGAATTCTGTCCTCACCCCACCCATCTTTTCATTTTATAAATGCCAGCCTCTGCATTTCCATTTTATCTTTACAGTCACCCAGATCATTTCATTTTTCCTGCTAGTACAATTAAAAGGAAGTTTATTTATACAAATATTTAAAATTAACAACCTAAACCACCTCACTGCAGAGTGCTAGGGAAGTGGGGCAGGCGAGAGAGAGAGAGAGAGAGAAGCATAGAAAATCCCACAAGGAGAGGGAAAGAGCAAAATTAACTATTTATGAAATTTGGGCTGATAAATTTATAAACCTGTAGCAAATAGAGCTGATAAAAAATCTTTAGGGATGAAAAATGTGACTAGTGCCATTTCATTAATGAAGTATTTTCTAGTGAATTTCAACGGGAAGAGCCTTAAGGGTGACCATGGATTTTTTTGTGGGGGTTTTTTTTTTTTAGTCATTGTTAAGCTTATTGTTCAAGGGTTAAACAGAGAATCTTTGAAGACCATCCTTTGGTATCATCAGTTATATGTTTCAGTTAAGGACATGAGAATTGTCTGATGCACATCTAATCTGTTTCAAAACAACAAGAGCCATCTAATCTGTTTCAAAACAACATTGGTTCAAATGATGCAATGCACAGCTCTAGCGACCCAACCTCTTATTAAATGTACTAATTAGTATCAATTAATTAATCACATTTTACCTGGCATGGGACTTTTTTAAAGGTTTGCATGGCATATTTACACCCAGTTCTATTTTTTTTATTTTTTTATTTATCTACTGATATTAATAACAAGGCATAGGCTGCTCTCACATTTCAGCTTCTGTGGGTAAAAAAGAAGTAAATATAAGATAGTGAATACACCGTTTTCCTGATCATCCTAGCAAATTATACTCAAATGTATTTCAGACACAGATTTTTCTAGCTGCTAGGGATGGAGGAGTGAGGAATATTCCATCCAGTCTGCATTTAAAGGCAAGCTTACCTATTTACATTAAATTCACATTTTATGAAACCATACTCAAACTGAAACATGGCTGCCCTTCAAAATTCACACTTCTCCCAATTTTGCAGCTTTCCATGCACATACTGGGGTAAAGCATTCCTAAATCTGCATGTTTTAATGAAAAGAACACACCAAAAATGCATTAAATGAGTTGCAGAATTGCATATATGAGGCATAATTGCATACAAAAAAGTGTTTATTAGGGGAAACTCACACGAATTGACACTACTGCTACTACAGCAGCACCTGCACTTGGAACTCCCTGCCTATTGACATCAGGCAGGTAACTTCACTGTACTCTTTTTGGTGCCTGCTAAAAACATGTTTTGTTTAGGTTAGTCTACCCAGACATGTAGAATGCTGATAGATGTTTTGATCTGTCTTCAGTGTTTTGCTGATTTTACAGTATTTTTTTTAATGTTTTAAATAGTTGTTTTAAACTGATAATTTTATTTTTTATTCTTTGTAACTTTTTGTGGTTTTTGTTTGTTTGTTTGTTTGTTTGTTTGTTTGTTTTACAGTCAAGAAGTATATAATTTTTTGGAATAAATAACTAATAACAAAAAGCTGATGAACCTTCATGAGGACTTTAAAAATACTCGCAAACGGATGCAGAAATCTAGAGGACTGAATTTAAGACTGGAAAAATGAAAAACATGGCAAAACCAAAAGTGACAGCTCTGCCTATCCCTACTACAGCCCAGCCCTATTTATGTTTACTCATAAGTAAGTCCCGTGGATCTCAATGGAAGTTATTTCCTGTTAAGTATGCTTAGGGTTGCAACCTTACAGAATAATCCTAGGCAAGTCTACTCAGACATCACCCGCACTGAATTAAATGAGTTTTACTTTATATGAGTTTGAGATTAGGGTGCACAGGATTGTGGCTAAACAGATAAGAGACGGATGTTGGAGCCTTGAAGAAACCAAATCAAGTGCTTTAAGTTATCCATTGGCTGCAACAGATGACTTGTCCTTTGCAACGAGGGCACAGGTAGGTATTTTATCTTATTCTCGTGGGTGAGAAAAGGCAGAGCATCACATCATCAAAAGCCAGTTTGATTTATTGCACGAAATGTATATATATATATATATTTTTAAAAACAACCCAACACAAGCGTGTCTCTTGAATAATCAATTGCCACGGTCTCTTTGCTGTTGACACAGAAGCTGATTCTATCAAACATCCCTGAAGCAGCAGCAGCAGCAGCAGCGGTCTGTTTTCCAGAGCAGAATGCTGAGAGGAGGAGGAAGAATGAACCGAAAGAAGGAGAGAAAATAAAAATGTGCTCCTGTTTTCACGTGTCATATTTTGATCTACAAACCTCCAAAAATATATATGGCAGTTGGTGGAACATTATGTAATTCCAATTTCCACAACCTATCCCAGATAGAAAGGGATAATTTTTTGCAGGTAAGCACAAATGTTAAAAACAGAGAGGGGCGGGGGACACACACACACAAAGAAACAAGCGTCAAAATTTATTTCTATTGCTGCCTCAAAGCAATCTGAACCAGAAACAAATATAGTCACTCTCATTAGCAAAGACTTCCTGAGCCTGTTTTCATAAAATATGGTAATAGCCACATCTCCCCCCGCCGCTGCCTGTTAAACAAAATAAAATGATTACTAAGGATTTACTTGCTTGTCATTTTCATTCCTTTACCACTAACCTTTTCTTTAGCAGTTATCTTAATTATAGCAAGGCCTGGCTCAATATATCCCCTTCCTTTTCTAGGATTTAACACAGGAAAAATAACTTTATTCCAAACAATAATGATTTTCTACTTACATAAATAATTCAGTCTTTCAGTTTAAACACACACACAAAGCCTTCAACGTAAAAGAAAGGAGACTGGAGCAATATACGGTAAGCCTCTCTCTAACAGTATAATGCAGGCAGTGTTGGGGGGGGTCAATCAAAAGCATAATTTGTAATATATGTTGGAGGTATAAATAATTCTCCCCATAATAAAAAGCATTTTTGCTCAGATTAGGAACCAATTCATGTTCACAGCAATATATAGATATATGTGGTTGCCATAGTTATTGAGCTTTTGTTAGGAAGACCCCAAAAATGTTGAGCTTTCTTGAGGGGAAACCCCCCCCCCATAGTGATTTTAAGCTTTGGGAGCTGTTTCTGCTGCTTTTTCCAGCGCCTTGCCGTACACACAGGTTTTCCCTGACATTTTGCCAATTCGGCAAAATTCCCTGACACCATTTTTATACCTGAAAACTAGGACATGTCAGGAATTTTCCTGATGTATGGCACGCACGCACGCACGCACACACACACTTATTTATTTAAACAAATTGTTAAAAAAAAACACAACCAAACCATTTTAATGCAATGTATTTGAATTGCATAATACCAATCAGACACTTAATCCTCAGAGTCTTCTTTTTCATTATATTCAACTTGACTGTATTTTATATTTTAAATATCCATTCAGCAACCACATCCCTTTCTCTTGGAGAATCCAGATGCCCCTATGAACGGCAGCTTGTTTTTTGAGTGAAAGCGATGTGGTTATTACTTTGTTATAAAGCGCCGTCTTGACAAGGCAGCTCTCTTTTAATATATACCATCAGCATAAAGCTGCAATTCTCTGGCTTGCAACGGAGGTGGGTTTTTATCACAACAAGCCTGCCATTCGTCTGATTGAAAAGGCTACGGAGAAATGCAAATATGATTTATTTATCCCTGTCAAGCACTCGGCTTCGCCGAAAAGGGCTTGCAGGAGCTCTTTGATAGAGAGAGGAGGCCCAAGAGTTGAGGACCAAGTGTCAGAATAAAGGGCTCATTCCAAAAATTGAGTTATCCAACAATCCCTGGTTGTCCTCTTGCAGTGGTTGCTGGGGTCCATTGGGACTGATAGGCCCAGAAGGCAAGGAGACCAGCAGTAGGTGGTGCCAGGGCCAATGACAGACAGAGCCAAGTCAGTCTAGTTTTGTCCCCATCATCTTCCCTGCGGAGTTATACGAGGACAACACTGAGATGAAGGAGGAGAGAGAAACTGGCAGTCAGGGCCACTGCCTGAGAACATTGTAAGAAGGCAGCAGGTTGGGACTGGCCCAGGCCAGAATGAGGCCGGTGGGTCAGTGCCCAATTCTAACTAATGGACGAGCCTTCTCTGCAGATGCGTAGCAAGGTCAGGTGGTACCCGGTGTGGAAGATTTTTTGTCACGCACACACATTATCAACTGCTCGGGGTAGGCTTGGGAGTCACGGGCGGGCGGTGTGCCGAATGTCACCCCCCTCAGCAATGACACCCAGGGCGGTCCACACTCCCCCCCCCACTCCCCCTTCCTACTCCTCTGCTTCTCTGTTCTCTTCAACCCTAATTCTCTCACATAACCCCATCATTGAGATGCTTACCCCACCTCAAAAAAAGAGATGAATGTTATTGAGTTGGAAAGAGCACTTTTCTACAAAAGCACAGGGTGGCCTGAATGGCTCTCCTCCACCTCCACTACCTCCATTTTATCCAAATAACCTGGCAAGATAAGCTAGGCTGAGAAACAGCAATTAGTCCCAGGTAACCCAGTGGAGTGAGTGTCGTGGCTGAGTGGGAATTTGACATCCAGTCTCCAGGGGTGGCTGGTGCTCTTTAGGAGTGATAAGACAGAAAGCTGAGGGATCAACAGGAGGTAGTGCCAGAGCTAATGACAGGCAGAGCCAACCAATTCTAGTTTTGTCCCCATTCTTCTCCTCCTCCCTGCTGAGTTCTACAAGAATCAACACTGAAATTAAGGAGTAAGATAACAAGCAGTGTTATCCCCTAGGCAGTCAGGTGGGGTCTGGCTGAGGGCAGACTGAAGTCAGTGGGGCAGTGTCCAATTTGCCCTAATGGGGTAGCCTATCCTACTAGTCTCCAGGGTCCTAGTCTAATACTTTAACCACTCCACAGCACTGCCTCTGATAAATGTGGTGCCCTTTCACAACACCCAACATCAGCAGCTTAAGACAGCACCGCTACTCCGAAGGCCACGTTACAGATTGCAAAGGAGATCCACGACAGGATTGCCTGACGTGTTTATTTTCATATTAAAAACAGCTGAGGAAGGTTTCCAAACAAAAATAGAGCCATGGCACTATGGAAGAGGGTGCTTTTCCATGGTCTAATGATGTTTCTAAATTATTGCTATCTTTGGGTGGGATTCAATCCCATGCCAGCAAATTCAGATTGTGAAATTCTAGTTGATTGTGAGTTCTTGCACAACCTGGAACAACTGTGAAACTTGTAGATGTGGGTGAATACACATACAGTGGACACTCGGGTTGCGAAAGTGATCCATGCGGGAGGCACGTTCGCAACCCGCAGCCCCGCGTCTGCGCATGCATGGATTGCGATTTGGTGCTTCTGCGCTAGCGCTGAAACCCGGAAGTAACCCGTTCCGGTACTTCCGGGTTTGGCGTGCTGCGCAACCTGAAAACGTGCAACCTGAAGTGTCTGTAACTCGAGGTATGACTGTACATTCATTTCTGAGAGGGATATAAAGCTTTGTATGTCACTCAGAGTTACAATATGCTTAATCAAACGTTAATAGATCACATTCCAACAGGATCCAGGAAGTGTTGGGGATCCAGGAAGTTATTCTCAACAGCTCCCTGAGCCTGGGCCACTTCCAATAACTGCAGTTGGTCACAGTGGGCAGTGCAGAACTAGGCTTGCTCAGTCAAGCACAAAAGTAATTCAGTAAGTGTCCACTAGGATCACCACCGATACCAACTAACAGTTGCCTGTTTCCTCCCACCAAAACATTTACTCCCTGACTACGGTATATACATTGCTCTCAGTTTACATGCAATTCTTGGGAGATCTATTTCAATTAAAACCCTCAAAGCTTTGTTTTTCTTTCTTTCCTGGCAATGGTGTTTCTGTGTATTGTTATAGTCAACTAATTCTTGGGAATAAAGAAAAGAGCAAGTGGGTCTTCTGTAGCATGTGAGAGCAACCAATCCAAATTTTAAAAGGAGGAGGCAAAACAATATCCTGGTTTTGTCGCTGACAAGATCTTCTTCATAAAGAGACACAGAGGAATAAATGTTGATATAAGACTTAATTTTATGAGACTAGTTCCTTGTCAGGTGACTATATCCATGCTACTGTTGGGGTCAGTAGTGTAATGGCAAATTCAGAAGTGCAGGATCCCTTCATGATAGTCACAACCACACAATAATTATAATATTTAGGGATGCATCGCAACGATCAATGCAGATCTTCATGTATTGCCTTTCAGCTAGATCTACTATTTCCTGTGTACATACATGGGCAAATGATTTGGAGTGCTCCAACATATTCTGTCAGAGTGACTTAAGTTGTGTTTCCCCTGAAGTTCCATTGTATTTAACAGAATTTGTACCCCATTCTCTTGAAACTGAAGCACCTTGTGTTTCCATTACAGTGGTACCTCTGATTACGTACTTAATTCGTTCTGGAGGTCCGTTCTTAACCTGAAACTGTTCTTAACCTGAAGCACCACTTTAGCTAATGGGGCCTCCTGCTGCGCTGCGCCACCAGAGCACGATTTCTGTTCTTATCCTGAAGCAAAGTTCTTAACCTGAAGCATTATTTCTGGGTTAGCGGAGTATGTAACCTGAAGCGTATGTAACCCGAGGTACCACTTTATTCCTAAATGTTTCCCATTGGAGCATGCAGAATAACAACTCCTCAATGTTCCTCCTGTGCACTTCTCCTCAGTGGCTAACCCACTCTCCTTTCACTCTGATTGTCTCCAATCATAACAAAGGCTGATAAAACATCTACTCAGTGCCTTATGATGATTGGGTGCCTCTAGCATGCTGGAGACCCTGCTGCAGAAATATTAACAGGTGACCCTACACTACAACACCTCTTGTTGATGTGTATCACCTGTGCCTGGTGACCCTTACACAATGTGCAAAGTACAGGCTGTAGCAGAAATTCTGAAAGAGAACAACCTTGCTGTGTTTGGGGCAACTGAAGGGCCTCATTTTTATTTTTTTTATTTTTTTGCTATAAATCAAGTCAAGTTCTAACGGGGAAAGTCTTGTGCTGCCTGTGAAATGTAACATCCCATCATGTTCCTGAGGGTGTGCAAACAAGCACCATGTGCTATTTCAAATGTTTTCCTCATTTTATTCTAAATAAGGAGAAGTTCTTATTTTGGATGCCTGCAGTTTCTTGTGTGGGTGCATATGCCCTAACTGTCCCTATCGACCATGGGCACTGCCTATTTTCTGGTTTCTCTCTCTGGTGAAAAAAGAGTACTATCCCTAGGTCATATGCAACTAAGTACTATTCAGAGTAAATCCATTGAAATTTATATACCCAAGATACTGATGCTTATTCATTTCAGCAGGTCTACCCTGAGTAGGATTAACAAGGGCTGCAATCCTTTTGGGAGGAGGAAGGGTGGCTAGTGGTCTTAGTGTAAGGAGGATAGCATTGAGGAACCTCCTCCAACTGGCAGGCCACATCTGTACCTGCCCTACCTCCACGGACCAAGTGTGAGACACATTCACCTGACAGCACAATGGAACCAGGGAATGAGGCTCTTTGAAGGCACACTCCCAGCATGCCTTCATGGAGGTTTGGTCCAAGAGCAAAACGTGGCTTCCATTGAAACCACTCCTAAAATCAAAATTTAGTTGGGGGTAGAATGATCATTCTCTTTCCATGCCATTTCCACATTAATATGTCATTTTAAAAATATGCATAAAAATCATATTAATTATTTTCTCTTAAAAAAGCTGTGTACAAATTCATATTAAGGTATTTAAATATATATATATAATTCCAAAAGATGTCTTTAAATATATATATTTCATCTGGATGTATGCATTTTTATAAGTATGTATTTTAGCCTAAAATATTTAAATTGAATTTTAATAGAAGTTTAAAAATCTTAAGTTTTTAACTTAACAATAAAGAAATAAAGGATACTGCTATGTCAGAGGTTTTCAACCTTTTTGAGTCCACGGCTCCCTTCACCAACTTCATTCTTTCTACGGCACCCCTGTGGGGCTCAGGAGCCCAGTTATGTCACCCCATGCCTGCTGAACTAGCAGTCTCTCACCCTTTTTCAAACACCCACCCTTGTGGAGTGTTCCCCCAGCCTCCTCTCCTCTCCCCTCTCCTTGCAACAAACAGCTGTGCAAGCCTTTGGGAGACAGAGGAGGGAGGGAAGCAAAGAGGGACAGAGGCCAGTGATGCCCACAACACTCCTGGCCATCATTCAAGGCACCCCAGGGTGCCATGGCACACTGGTTGAAAACCACTGTGCTATGTGATTTATTGAATCAGTAATAAGATACACCAAGAGGGAAGGGAAGTGTCGTCTATTATTACAAATGGTTCCAGGGTCTACATCAAAACAATTTAAAGAATTGTTTGAAAAAGAAGATTAAAAAGTAACCTTAAATTGTTTGCAGTTAAAATATGCATTTTTGATACATTTCATTATGCTTTCATTTCATTGATACATTTCATTATGCTTTTTGAGTCAGGAAACTGTACTGCAAGATTCATAGGAATGAAAATCTAAACTGATAATTTCATTCTGATCTCACATTAGACTTTGAGGTGCAGATCCAGACAGATAATAGCTTCTTTAGCATTGTGCACACATTATCTCAACATCTTTCAAACGAAACAGCCACCCTGTTAGGCAGACCAATATTACTAGTGTTTCCTATATTGCATATGGGAGAAATAGACCTGAACTGACAGACGTAAATCCTGTTTTCCATCAGGCATGACTTCTGTGGTCTGTAAATAAAAGAGCCATATCGGGCTCTGATTCCACTAATATACACAAATTACCACAAAGCAATTCCCTCACATATAATGCATTTTGCATGTCATTTTCACTCAAATATCCAAATACATGCACACCTTAATAAAGGCATTTTTGTACACATCGCTTGACTGGAGAACTGCATTACAAAACTCAGAAGTGCAAATTTTGACGGTTGCTACGCTTCAGTTCACCTATCATTTCAGAAGGTACAAATTAGCCACGTTGGTCATTAAATGCAAACCGGATGGGATTTCTCCCCCTTTTCTAACATCCAGCAAATGGCTCTGTTAAGGGCTGGACTTCAGGGTGTAAGTCCAGGACTCCACAGCCCAGCCATATCTCAAACAACTGCTACAGGAGACAAATAGGAGCAGATGATGGGAGTGACGGTGGGGGTGGGGTGGGGTGGAGTATAACACTTAGAATTATAGAACTGTAGAGCTGGAAGGGACCCCAAGGGTCATCTTGTTCAAACCTCTGCAATGCAGGGATCGCAGCTAAGGATTCCCTAACAGGTGGCCATCCAACCTCTGCTTTAAAACCTTCAAGAAAGAAGACACCACCACCTTCTGAGTTCACCATCTTATTTATTCATTCCTTGCTCCCTACCCCACCTTCCCCCACAACAACCCAGTGAGGTAGATTAGGCTGAAAGAGTGTGGCATACCCCCCCCCCCCAAAAAAAACATTTCTCCAATGAAAATAGGGATGTCTCATTCCATAATGAAATTTTTACTATTTATACCCCACTAGCTGACCTGGCCACGCATTGCTGTTGCTGCTTTAGTGTAATAGGAAAGGAACATGCAGTATAAAAGAGAAATTGATGTCTTACCATAGGTCTTTGCGTTGAAGTTGAGGTTGTTTTGGTTTTCTTTTCTTGCTCGTTATTGTTTATGTGTATATAACTCATTATTAGTATTGTTGTATTTTCTGATTCCTTTTTTTTGAATTGTTTGTATGTCTTGGTTTGATGTTGTTGATGTGCATTGGAGGGCAGTATATTTGTTTGTACAGTATCAGGTTAGGCCGCCCGAACCCGGAAATGGTGGACGGAACGTTTGCAGCCGGCCTGACTGTGCCGTTGCTTCGCTGTGTACCTGCCGCTTCTATCAGCAGGCTATCTCGGTGTTAGCAGGCGGCTTAGCTTTCCTACCGATCCGTCCGCCCTCCCAAAAGGCGGACGGGACGTTTCCGGGCGGCGTGGCTATGGCGCGGCTTCTCTCTATAGCTGCTGCAGGCGGCATCTAAAAGCCACCAAGGCCAAACTCCGTCTTTGCGGGTGGGCTGCCTTTTGCGGGTGGCGTGCCTGTTGATTGGATGGTGGCAGTGACATCAGGGGGGGGAGGAGGGATCGGCAACAGGTGTTGTGTACTGTGCTACTTAATGTCCACTGGAGGGTGCTTTTTTGCACAAATTCATGGATTTACCTGGGAAAGGTGTGATATTTTTACAATCTAGGTACCTAAGATCCTTCCCATATGGCCAAGGCATGTTGTGTCCAAATCTGATGCCAATCGGTCAAGCGGTTACGGAGAAAGGCGAAAACAAACAAACATGCAGCTTGAAGGATTTTATATATATAGATACACATCTTACTGGGTTGCCCCAGCCACTCTGGGTAGCTTCCAACATATATAAAAATATAATACAGTGGTACCTCTGGTTGCGGACGGGATCTGTTCCAGAGCTGCGGTCAGATCCCGAGGTTTCCCACAACCGGAGGGACTGCTTCTGCGCATGCGCACAACACAGTAGAGCACTTCTGTGCATGCGCACATGGCAAAACACTTCTGGGTTTGCTGCTTTCGCAACCCGAAGTTTATGTTACCCGAGGGTAACGTCAGCCGAGGTGCTACTGTATAACTTTAAACATTTAAAAAACTTCCCTATACACGATTGCCTTCAGGATGGCTCTGGGGTCAGATAACTCCATGCCCCCCAACATTTCTCCAAAGGGTTGTCCTAAAATAGGGTTGTCCTAAGGAAAAGTGGGACATTCCAGGATCAAGCCAGAAACTGGGAAGGCTTCTCTAAACCAGGGACGTCCCTGGAAAATAGGAACACTTGAAGGGTCTGGAGTGGCTGGCTCAAGGCCACACAGTGAGCTTCAGGACCAAGTGGGGATTTGCACCCTGGAATTGCAGGCAGAAGCCCAGCTCTCCGAAACCTGTCCCAGACATTGAATCAAGTCTGTTCAGAATTCACAAACTAGGAGTCATGGGGGCTGTAGTAAGAATGTCACTTGACACACCCCTCCCCAGGCTCCAAGCAAACCACTTCATGGGCCTATTTTCGGGGTGGGGAGGGGGAGAGAGAAACAAAGGCAACTCTCAGAAGCAGCTCAAGTGATGAGGACAGTGTCGTGATGGGTGATTTAAAGAGCTCATAAACAGCTGACAGTGGGCTTTGGAATCGTTTGAAAGCAATAAAGGAAAGGGGGCAGCCTGATGTTGTTTCTTGCAGAAAAACTCGCCTATGGATTTTCCTTATCTGGAATTCCTCCCTGGAGCACATTGGCAGGGTGCATTGTGGGAATTTCCCCCCTTGCCCTGCTGGTTGAGACTCAGCCCCATTCCGCCCCCCCCCCCCGGCCTGTGGGCCTGCAGCCTCCACACGCACAGCGCATTCCCCCTCTTGGTTCCATTGCCCAGCCTCGGGGAGCTTGGCGAGAGTCTAGACATCCTCAGCGAGCCTCTCCTCACCCCCGCTCACTCTCCCTCCTGACATTCTCATGCCAGTGGTAATTTTAAAATTGTTTGGGATAAGCTGTGCTTCTTAGACGCGGGGAGCCAATAACACGCCTCAGTTCAGTGACCTCTGTCAGAGCATCAAAAAGACAGTACTGGCTCCTTCAGTTCAGCTGCAGGTCAGGAATCGCGACCTCTCCTGACCTTCCTTGTAGATTTAAAATTGTTTTGAGAAAGGAGAGAATAATAATCATCATTTTTTTGAGAGAGAGAGAGAGAGAGAAAGGGGCGGGGGGAGACCACTGCAGGCAATTTTTTGCTCCAGCTTCTCATCTTGTACACATATGTAGCAGCGACGTGTTTAAACAGATGCACCACTGGTAGCACTGAAAATGTAGATTTGGCTAAACGCTCCCCCCCCCCCCCCCTCGCCTCCACCTCTGCTTTTTCGTCTTTTCTTAATGGAATGCACATTTCTTGTTGTGTATTGCCCAAAACCTCTAAAGAAAAAGAAGAAGCGGCGGGGCGGGGAGATAATGCTTAGCAAAATTTGCCTTTGGCTGCATTTAACAGAAGCAAGTCCAGAAGGTTGTTTTAATATATATACAGTATTGTACTCAATGAAATGGAAAAGGCCATAGCTCCGTGACAGAGCATCTGCTTTGTGTGAAGGAGGTCCCTGAGTTCAATCCTCCAGCGTCTCTGCAAAGAGCTAGGAAAGATTCCCCCACCTGAAAGCCTGGAGAATTGCTGCTAGTCATTGTGGACAATACTGAGCTACGTATATGGCCTGACTCAGTATAAGGCAGCTTTCTTTCTGCTTCCAATCCTTAACTTTCAAACCTCAGCAGGGTTGTAGCGTTTTCTAAGGCACAATACGGGACAGGTTGTGTGGGTGGGAACTGCGGGGCACATACACTCTTATGACCCCAAATCCTCCCCCCACCCCGTTTGTGGAGGGGGTTTCCCCGTATTTGGCCACCCACTTCCCTCACCACCCTGGCACCTCTCTTTCCCTTGACTCATAGACAGTCAGGGGGCCAATGGTAGATGGTTGGCTCCCATGGGCAACCTGAGCTGCAGCTCCAGCCTCTCACCCATGCTGGAATTGGAAGAGACTGGAGGGAGGAGGAGAGGTCAGGTTGGGGCCTAGTAGTGGTGGACTCGCGCCATGCTAGACTGGTGGCGGTGCTTGAGGAGGGAGGGTGGGGCGAGGGAGAGAAGCTTGGACCTCCCCCCCCCCATTGTTGTGCATGCCAAGCTCCCCATCATCTACACCAACAGTGACACAGCCACTTTTGGAGCCAACCAAGCTCAAATATGGGGAAAATGCATCCCGTTTGAAGTCCAAACAGGGCAGGGGACACTTTTGTCCAAAAACGGGGTGATCGCATTTTTCCAGGGGTGGGTGGCAACCCTAAACCTAGGTGTGGCCTTTCCTCCCAATCTCTCTGCTCTGATAGCTCAAGGAATGCATACTCAGAATTGCAGTTCCCAGCTAACATGTTTCAAATTGCAGCCTAAATTTCAGCCCACCAGCAGCAAATTAAGTTGTTCCGCGTGTGGAGTCTTATGTAGGCAAAGCGGCAGCACCCACACCAAAGAGGAAGGTATCAAAAGGTTCAGGGAATCCTCAGGGCTCCACGAAAAAGAACCTTAAGGAGGCAGAAGGGGTAAGTGAGCAACTGAGTCTGTGAGGCAAACTGAGGCAGCCACCTCAGGCTGCAGAATCCAAGAGGTGCCTCCATGGGCGCTCTTGCCACAAAAGCTGCGGCGCCAGCTTCTGGGTTCCAGTGAACTATCACAAGAGTCCTGCAAAATCTTATGGGACTCTTGTGAAATCTCACTGAAACCTGGAAGCTACATGCACGTTACCCCGATAAGCCAGGAGGCAGGCAGTGTGTGTTCTTTTGCCTCAGGCAGTGAAATGGAACAGGCCACCCCTGCCAGTGACTACTGAGCATGCTCAGTGAGCATGGAATGCTGTTTGACTATTGTGGTGAAAGAACTGAAAAGTGGAGACAAAATCGAAAATTCTTTCCAGTAGCACCTTAGAGACCAACTGAGTTTGTTCTTGGTATGGCAGACCAACATGGCTACCCACCCGTAACTGAGAAGTGGAGGTGGAATATGGAATAGAGCTTAATGGCACACTGCTGAGTCTGAATAACAGAAGCCCTAGTTTTGAATTATATGTGTTTAATTGATCAATTAATTATAAAATTGCAGATAGGACCAAAGCCTTAGCCCAGAGGTCAGCAAACATTTTCAGCAGGGGGCCAGTCCACTGTCCCTCAGACCTTGTGGGGGCCGGACTATATTTTGGGGGGGGAAATGAACGAATTCCTATGCCCCACAAATAACCCAGAGATGCATTTTAAATAAAAGCACACATTCTACTCATGTAAAAACACGCTGATTCCCGGACCGTCCGCGGGCCACATTTAGAAGGCGATTGGGCCGCATCCGGCCCCCGGGCCTTCGTTTGGGGACCACTGCCTTAGCCAAATAAGGCTGCAATCACTAAAGAGTAAGACAAGTTGGTATGCCTAAGATTTCAGGGCTAATTGAAAAATATGGATGGGATAAAATGAAGTAAGACCGTCTTTAAGCCAGTGATGGCCCTAATGATGAAATTGATCATACCAGCTAAAGATATACAGGACTTCCTTATACAGAAAGGCTGAACATTTTCCCAAATAGCTACTCGTTTTAATATGGGATTAATCCCCCAAATATATGAAGGCTTTTCAGATCTCCCATGCCCCAGCTAGAGGAACCAAAGGGGAAAGGTAAAGTGCAAGCCTGTTCCAATGGGGGTTTTTCCATTGAGCATGGGTAGGGAAAGTAAGGGCCGTGGGCCAGATCCGGCCCAATCGCCTTCTAAATCCAGCCCGTGGACAGTCCGGGAATCTGTGTTTTTACATGAGTAGAATGTAAAATGCATCTCTGGGTTATTTGTGGGGCATAGGAATTTGTTCACCCCCCCAAAAAAAATATAGTCCGGCCCCACAGGTCTGAGGGACAGTGGACCGGCCCACGGCTGAAAAAGTTTGCTCACCCCTGCCATTGAGTCATAGAGTGTACTCCAAAATAATTTGCTTGATGTTAAATACAACTTTTTTGAGCACAAGCAACAGAAACTGCCTAATCATTAGTGTGTAATTATTCTGTAACCACTGCAACCACTGGGGGTCACCAGGTTTTTCTTTGGAGATCTTTAAGCAGAGGCTTGACAGCCATCTGTCAGGAATGCTTTGATGGTGTTTCCTGCTTGGCAGGGGGTTGGACTGGATGGCCCTTGTGGTCTCTTCCAACTCTAGGATTCTATGGTTCTTCTACCATCCCTCCCCCACAATAAAATGCCCTTGAATGGGGAATTGGGAAGCGGAAAAATGACCACTGCCAATCTATTTGAGCTGCAAAGGAGTTTCTCTACATTCACACATACACACACACACACACTGCATTCTCCACACTCCTGAAAGAAAAGTGCCCAATTTTGCAACCTCTGAATTAGGACACAAAACTGACATAAGGAGTAGTTGTGAATTTCAGCCCAGCTCAAGTTGACAGCTTCGTCCATCCGTTGTTGTTGTTGTTGTTGTTGTTGTTGTTGTTGTTGTTGTTGTTGTTGTTATATATATACAGTCATACCTCGGGTTACGAACACTGTGGGTTGCGCATTTTCGGGTTGCTGACCATGCCAAACACAGAAGTACCGGAATGGATTACTTCCGGGTTTCGGAGCTCGCACATGCGCAGAAGCGAAAAATGACATCACGCACATGCGCAGAAGTGCCAACTCGCGTCGTGCATGCACAGATGCGCCGCTTCAGGCTGCGAACGCTGCAGGTTGCGAACGTGCCTCCCGCATGGATCACATTTGCAACCAGAGGTATGACTGTACTGTACTGGACTGAATATAAGCCGCACTTTCCCCCAAAATTCTGACCGTGAAATGTTAAAGCATGGCTTATATTCACACACCTTATGATATGTTGCCAGGAGCGTGGGGCAAACAGCGCCAGGAGCGTGGTGAAGCGGCGCCCGCCCCGCTCGTAGTCTCCCGTCCTTTCCCCCGAGGCTGGGAAGGGAGAGAGTGCAAGGAAGTGGAAAGGCCGCCAACAATGCAATGCAGCTCCACCCCCACCCAGTATGCAGCCATTTTAATTTTAAAATGGTGCGTCTTAACCTGAGGTACCACTTTAGCTAATGGGGCCTCCCGCTGCCGCCACGTGATTTCTGTTCTCATCCTGAAGCAAAGTTCTTAAACTGAAGCATTATTTCTGGGTTAGCGGAGTCTGTAACCTGAAGCGTATGTAACCTGAGGTACCACTGTAAGTGCTTTTAGTTTGATTGTGTTTGGCTGGAGCAAGCAATGAACAATCATTGCTCACTTGCATTTCAAAGTGTGTATAGTACATGCAGTAACAACCAATAAACCAAAATATACTGGTTCTTTATTTGTAGTTTGGGGGGGGGTCTCTTATGAGGCATGGAGCGGGGTGGGGGAGAGAGAGAGTATTACCCGATGACTACCTACATCCTTGCTGAGCTTAAGTTTATAATGTTTGCTTAACTTGATTTTTCCACATGCCGTACCTGGAAAGAATGATCAGCATCTGTGTGAGATGTGACTGGTATGTTTTCAAAAGGAGTCAGGGAGGGCATTAAACCAGTTTATGGAGCAAAGCATTCAGAACCCAGAGTTGAGAGAGAAGGTTGAAGTGGGGAGGGGTGAAGAGTAGAAGTCTACATCCTGAATGAGTCATGCCCATTTCACTTAGCTGTGTGAAATCCACACCATACTTTTAAAGCTCATTCAACTCACATACACGGCTTCCCCCAAAGAATCCTGGGAACTGTAATTTATTCCTCACAGTGCTACAATTCCCAACACCCTTAACAATCTACAGTACCCATGATTAATCTACATTTGGACACTGGGCACCATTTTAAATCAATATAATTGACCGGAACGTATCTTTGGCATGACTTCACTCAGCGTTGTGTTAAAGGTCCAAAAAGTGTATCTCTGGAGGTATCATCGCCCAGATTTACGTGACTTTGCCAATTTTGGTGTGAGAGTTCCAACCTGCACTGATTTGGATAACTCAGAAGATACTGTCACTGAGCAGAAGGGTTGTCAAGATGGGGGAGATGGTCTTTGTCTATGTTTTGGACACCAGATACCATGTTGACTCAAGATGACAGACCAAATAAACCCTAATCAAATGTTAGCTCACAAACCGATTCAGGGTTGCATCAGGTGTTACATGGGTCAGGTGGGAACTGCATGCACAGTCCTAAAACTCACAAATTCCAGTACACATATAAAAACTGCAATATGTTTTCATTTCTTCGAATTCCTGGGCAGCATCAGGCACTTCCCGCTAGGTAAATAATAATCCAAATATGCTGTCTCAACCACACAGCAGGGACACAATCATCCCTGATTTGGGACTTGTCTTAAGGTTGTAATCCTCAACTCATTTACCCGGGAGTAAGTCCCATTGAATTCAACAGGAATGTCACCTGAGTAGAAAAGTCTCAGGTTGCACTGCAGGTGCCTGAAATCTTGCCCTCGTCAAGTCTCACAGCCATAAATTTAAAAGATTTCTACTGCTGTGGAGGAGTCCTGGAGCATTGCATTCGCCAGCCTTCCTCAACCTGATGCCCTCCCAGATATTTTGGACTACAATGTTTGTCATCCCTGACAATGGAGCCATGCTCCCTGGGGCTGATGGGAGTTGTAGTTTGAAACATCTGCAAGACACGAGGTTAGAAAAGACCAGGCATAGGCAAAATCAGCCCTCCAGGTGTTTTGGGACTACAACTCCCATCATCCCTAGCTAACAGGACCCGTGGTCAGGAATGATGGGAGCTGTAGTCCCAAAATAGCTGGAGGGCCGAGTTTGCCTGTGCCTGGAAAAGACATTCAAAAAGAGAAATGCACTCTTCCCCCCACCTTACGAAGAAAGCAGAGAACAAAGTATTTGCCACACTGTCATTAAAATTTTCTAAGGGAGATGGATAAAATTGCTTTGGGAGCTGAATTCAGCCTGGGGTTGTGGACTCATCCATCTCTGCCCTGACCAAAGCAGACCCACCAAAGGATCCGATAACCAGCAGCCATTTGAAACAATGACCTTATTTTTATCCCAAAACATTCTTTGGAATAGACCATCGGTGACCAGCTCTTTGATGTGTCAACGTGTGTTCACCAGGGTGTGCAAACACCAGGAAACTGATCCAAGTGAAGGCATTCCTACCCCACCCCCCGGCCACCACCACCACAAGGCTGCATAAAACAAAATGGGGGGGGGGAGCTTTGGTTCTCGCAAAATGCCTCAGAGCTGCAAATTATTAAAGATTACCTGAAATTACTGTTATCCAAGCAGCCAATTATAAGGGAGAGAGAAAGAAGTACTAGGCTGAACTTCCCAGTGTTTCTTCATTAAGAGCCGATTTCATTCCCTACAGATGAGATGTTGCTGTTCCTAAATGGGGTGGGGGGGTGGAATAATAGAGTTATGGAGATTAAAGTAATCACTGAGTCATAAAGAGGAGCCTCACTGAATGGACTGGAGGAGAGAGAAGGAGAGAAAGGTTCTTTGTGTGGAATGATAATGCTTTCATCAGGGTGGCGGGGGGGTGTTGGTTGTGTTCTACAATGCTGAATCAAAATGGTATTCCAGCTCTAAGGGAAGAAGGGTCTCTCTGTACATAATTTTTAAATTATTATTTTATTTAGGGACTACATCCTTGCTCGCACCACTCACCAACCCTGCTGCCATTTCTCTCTGCAAAACCCCTAGTTCTCCTTCCCCTTCTCATGCAATTCCTGAGCTCCCTTTTCACCTGCCCAGTCCCATTTCTGAAGCCACTTCTCTCTTCTGTTCTGCAGCCCTGCTTTGCACACCTGGTTTCACCTTCAGCCCATGTCCATGCCTCCCCCTCCTTTTGTGCAGCCCCCCTCTGTGCACACAAACCACCCCCATGGTAATCCTCCTGCACATTCCTCCCAACACATTGCAACACACATATTATTATTATTATTATTATTATTATTATTATTATTATTATTATTCCCCAGCCACTCTGGGCAGCTTACAGCATATAAAAACATAATAAAACATCAAACATTAAAAACTTCCCTGAAACAGGGCTGCCTTCAGATGTCTTCTAAAAGTCAGATAGTTGTTTATTTCCTTGACATCTGATGGGAGGGCATTCCACAGGGTGGGCACCACTACTGAGAAGGCTTTCTGCCTGGTTTCCTGTAACTTCACTTCTCGCAGTAAGGGAACCAGCAGAAGACCCTCAGAGGAGGACCTTCCACCCAGTTATAAAGCCAATGTGCCCTCCTTCATGCCCCTGGTTTTATTTTTATAAATACAGGAAGCGTCTTTAAGAGGTGCAGAGAAAATCAGACTTCAGTTAAAATGTCTGCTGGAATAAAAGAAGGTAGCCTATCCAGTAGAAGTTGGATGTTGAACAAGGAGCGAGCCTGTCTGATCTCAGCTGGAAGGAAGGAAGTTCTATCAAACTGGGACCACAGTTCTGAATGCACGTCTCCTGGTGAATTGGAGGCAGCAATGCTTCCAAATAGTTGCTGGAAACCACTGGAGGTGGAAATGCTCTGGTGCTCATGTTCTGCTCCCAGGTTTCCCACAGGCATCTGGTTGGCCAATCAAAGGGTTGACATATTTCAAACAGTGAAAATCCAGATTTTTTTTGAGCTCTCTCTTTTTTGTTTTTGTCAAAAACTATTTTTATGGACAAAGATGACACAGCCAACATGGGCTGCCATACGGATTTTCCCAGACATTTTGCCAAATTCCACCCAGACACTGCTGCCGTCCAGAAATTCCGGGCATATGGCAACCCTACAGCCACTGCAAGAACAGGATGCTGGACTAGATGGACCATTGGCCTGATCCAGCAGGCTATTCTTATGTTCTTAGGGTCATGCATCTGAGCCATGGGGAACCATGAACAGTGATTCCCTCAGTGACTGGCCAGAGATTTATGGGAATAGGCTGTCCTTGAGGTATCCTGGACCTAAGCTGTTGAGGGTTTTGTAAAATGATACAAGAATCTGGCCCAGTAGGATATGAGCAGCCCGTGCAAGCTTTTGAGCACTGGAGTTGTGCTGCCAATAATCAACAGTCTAGACGTTTTGAAACAGCTGGAGTCCCTGGATCAGGGCCAAGGTTAGCCCCACACAGAGCACATTTTAGTTGTCTGCTTATGATTTAGAATAACAGAATCGTTGAATTTTAAGAGTTCAGAGGGCCTTGGAAGTCATCTAGTTGGACCGGGAGAGTTTGGCCATAGTAGTTTATGCACTCGTTACTTCAATATTGGATTACTGCAGTGTGCTCCAGGTGGGGCGTCCCTTGTGCTTGTTCCAGAAGCTGCAGTTAGTGCAGAATGCTCCAGCATGACTGCTGACAGGAGTGAGATCTTGTCAGCATAGAATAACTCTTCTCAGACACCTGCGCTGATAGCCAGTTTGCTACTGGGCCAGGTTCATGGTGTTACCATTAGTATATATAGCCCTTAACATTTTGGCTCGCCTTACCCTACATATGCCCACTTGATCTGCAGACGTGCCACTGTTACAGGTGCCATATAATTCTCATTCTGCACTTGTAAGGAATCTATCTCTTCGTGTGGCAGGACCCACATGGGAATTCCCTGCCTATTGATGTCAGGCAGGCACCTTCACTGCACTCTTTTCAGTGCCGGCTAAAAATATTTTTGTATAGCAAGCCCAAGTAGAAGCTGCCATGTGCTTTAATCTAGCTTAGACTTATTGTTGATTTTAATTTTTTTAATATCTTAAATATTTGTTTTGATTTTTTCTTTTTTTACTGATAATTTAATTCTTTTTGTGAACTACTTTGAGGTTTTACTACAATCAAGTAAACATGGGGAAATAAAATAAATAGTTCCAGCACTCTGCTCAATGCCCATTGGTTGCCAGGACGGAGGTTAGAGAGAGAGTGCATAAACCAGGGGTCAGCAAACTTTTTCAGCAGGGGTGTCCCCTGGCATAAACTAACCACACAAAGATAAAATTTACATTGTTTGCTCTGCCTCTCTCCCCAGCCATCACTGCCACGTGGGTCCCAGAAGGTTGCCTAGTCCGAACAAGCCCCCACCACTGACGCGAATGTTTCGGATTCGACACATAGAATCACAGAATCATAGAATTGTAGAGTTGGAAGGGACCCTCAGCATTATCTAGTCCAGCCCTCTGAAGTGCAACAATATGCAGCTGTCCCATACGAGGATTGAACCTGCAACCTTGGTGTTATCAGCACCATGCTCTAACCAACTTAGCTATCCAGTTCTGGTACAGCATTTCCTCGCATTAATTACTGCCTTGTTTCTGTTGGTTACCCCCAATATCTCTCTTCGCTTTCATTCCTTCTCTTCTCTGGCATGCCCAGCCCTGACCTGGGGCCACACACTAAAGCGCAGGCAGGGGCGCCTGAACCCAATGCTGAGGATCCTTTCTATGGATCCTCCAGAGTCTAGGCCAATACCTGATGAAGAACCCCTGGAACTGTCAGTGGAGGTGGTGGGGCTGCCCCCCGAAAGTGTTGACACCCAAAGCAATGGCACAGACATGCATCTAGGGACCCAGCATCATCAGTCTACCTGCGAGTAAGCAATCCTTGATGCTCCTTCACTGCCAGCAGCTGTGGTTCGGGTGTGGTTTAGGAAGCAAAAGTATTGTGAGTTTGTGGGGTAAGTCTGCAAGGTTTAAAAATCTAATGGAGGACTCAATAGTTGAATTAGGCAAGCGTCCTATTACCAGCTAAGTACAGTGAGTTCTTATGGGATGCGGGTGGTGCTGTGGGTTAAACCACAGAGCCTAGGGCTTGCTGATTTGAAGGTCGGCAGTTAGAATCTGAAGGTCGGCGGTTCAAATCCCCGCGATGGGGTGCTCCCGTTGCTCGGTCCCAGCTCCTGCTCACCTAGCAGTTCAAAGTGCAAATAGATAAATAGGTACCACTCTGGCGGGAAGGTAAATGGCGTTTCTGTGCGCTGCTCTGGTTCGCCAGAAGCGGCTTTGTCATGCTGGCCACATGACCCAGAAGCTGTACGCCGGCTCCCTCGGCCAATAAAGCGAGATGAGCGCCGCAACCCCAGAGTTGGCCACGACTGGACCTAATGGTCAGGGGTCCCTTTACCTTTACCTTTTTAAAAATTAAAAAAATAATATTTATTAGATTTTCCAATTATACCCCAATTACAATCAAATTCTACAATCCATTATAACCCAATTACAATCAAATTTCCCCTATCAAATTCTAACACATGATTAAATTTTCCTAACCCCCCTTTCTCTCACCAAGAGGAGCATACCAGATACACCCCCCTCTCACTGGGGTGAACACTTATGATTTGCCAATTTAATCAATTCTAATACACATAACATCTTAACCCCACGGACTTCCCCGACTCCCGCCCGTTGACTCCCTCCTTAAACCTAATTTACAGTTATTACCAATTAATCCCATACTATTTCCTCTCTTTCTTACATTTAACAATATTTCTTACAGAATACTTTTCCAATTTACCAATTATTTCCTCATTTTTAACTATCCTCCACCCTCACTATATTTCTGAGCTTCCATTACTTATTCCCCAATCTATTACAACAACCTAATTAAAATTAAATTTAGTTTCTTCCCCCCTTTATTCCCCATTCGTTTTAAGACCATATCATTGTCCATTTCCAATCCATATGTCGTACCATAATAACAAAAAAGTTTCAACAAAGTTCATAAGTTTTTCAACCCACCCCTACCCTTTCAAAAGCCGAAATTCCAGAGTCCTGGGAAACTGGCTTGTACTCCATTCTTATCTCATATGTCCTTGAGAGTTTTTCAACAACCAAAGTCAGTACCGCCTTCCGCCGGACACTCTTTTTTCCTGCTATTTTCCCATTTTTTCTTCTTGATGTTTTCTTCCTCCTAATTTTTCTACCTTTCCTCGACGGGTTGAGTCCACCATTCTTTCCTCGAATTTTCTTCTCTTCATTGTAGTTTTCTTTATAGCTCTCGCAAAAGGTCCTAAATTCATTTTCCTGCACAGCTAAGTCCACAGCTGGAACTGTCCCCGATAGCTGGTTTAGCTGATTAATTCCTTCCGTTAACTCGCACAAAAGTTCCAAAACTTTAAGTTTGAAATCTTTAGTCCATTTCCTTTTGGGCATCCTCACAATCCATAAAAGTCCATAAAGTCAGTAAAATCCATAAAATCCATAAGGTCAGTAAAGTCAATAAAATCCTTAAGCTCCAACAAGCTTATGCAGTCCAAATGTTATTTCCAAGAGAGTGCAATAATATCTTACAAGCTTCAGAAATTTCCTATTTTCAAAGTCAATAAGTTGCTTCGGAATTCAAAGTTACACTGCTTCCACTTTTTTCAACGTTAAGGGAACCGACTTCCGTTTTTAGAGTTCCCGAAACTTTTCCAATTTAAACTCAATTTAAATCGGTACTTACAGAGTCCAATTGACCGAATTTCAGAAGAATTTGGCGCTCTCCCCCGTCGGCACCGCTACTTCCCGTTACGGAGCTAGCGATAGACCCACAGCCCCCACACCTTCAACCTCGCTCGTCACGGCTGCCCTTACTAGGGCAAACCGGAGAGCAAGGGAGGCGCCCTGGGGGACCCGCCGGATCCCATGGCACCAGGACTCTCCACCTGGTGTTTCTGGGGGGTCGACACGCCCTCCCCCCGCAACGGCGGAGAAACCTCGGACGCGAGGTTTCTCCCGACCGGCGAGGATGGCGCCAAACCGGAAGTCCTTTTTACCTTTACCTTACAGTGGGTTCTTAGTGTAACAAAGGAAGCTGCTCTGTGCCAGAGGGCAAGTGGATGGGCCTGGCTGTCATGTGAGAAAAGAGAAAAGCAAAGTAGAATGTTGTGAACTGGGCTAGTGCAAGCCATGCTTAATTTCTGCTGGAATTCAAGGTGGTTACTATGGGAGAAGCAAGACCTTCTGGGGTGTTAATACTATGAGCCCCTCCACCATAGGCTCAAGTTGTATGTATATGTGTGTAAATAAACAATATAGCCTAAAGACACCGCAGTCTCCACTGTCCCATACTCCAGGGAAATTAACCCTGGGTCAGTACCTGGAATCCCTAGTATTACTGCTCAAAGATTGGGGTGGCATACAGCAGTATTTAAGGCCTCCCTCCTGAGCCTTCCCGTGGCTGGAGATAAGTCATGCCTTTGGTTCCTAGTGGTTGATGCTACACTTCCAGCTGACTTGAGTTGCCTGAATCTTGCCTGAATTCCCTGTCTGAACCTTGGAACGTTGACTCACTTTGTCAATGATTCTCTGCGGTTGATCTGAGTTTACTTGGACTGGGGCAGCAACTGCAATTGTAAACTCTTGCCTTATAAACGAATTGCCAGACAGCAAAATCCCACTCATTTCTACACAGAAGTGGGACTTACTCTTTAGAAAGCACACTGTGGATGGCAGCCTTAATTACAAGTTATACCAAACCACATTAAGAGGTAGAAGATACTGCAATCTATCCAGTGGCATCAAGATCATCAAACAAACTCTAACTGGGAGGTCCACCACCCCCTCGCCCCCATTCCCTCTATTTACTTCATGAACTTGCTGGTGCCTGTCCGTTGTTGATGCATCTAACATCGCATGGTATTTAAGTCCATAATTTTTAAATATTTTTACAACTAGCGTTATTTTTATCACCAGTGTTGTTATTGCTAAGCCAGGTGTGCACCTGCTCAGAATCCATGCCAGGTAATGTCAGGTCAGGTCTAGTCCAGCATCTTTCATGCAGCACATAGTTTGACAAGGTGCCCCATGATATTCTTGTAAAGAAGCTGGTAAAATGTGGGCTAGACAATGCTACCATTCAGTGGATTTGTAACTGGCTGACTGACCGAACCCAAAGGGTGCTCATCAATGGCTCCTCTTCATCCTGGAGAGAAGTGACTAGTGGGGTGCCACAGGGTTCTGTCTTGGGCCCAGTCTTATTCAACATCTTCATCAATGACTTGGAGTTTGCAGATGACACCAAATTGGGAGGGGTGGCTAATACCCCAGAGGACAGGATCACACTTCAAAATGACCTTAACAGATTAGACAACTGGGCCAAAGCAAACAAGATGAATTTTAACAAGGAGAAATGTAAAGTACTACACTTGGGCAAAAAAAATGAAAGGCACAAATACAGGATGGGTGACACCTGGCTTGAGAGCAGTACATGTGAAAAGGATCTAGGAGTCTTGGTAGACCACAAACTTGACATGAGTCAACAGTGTGATGCAGCAGCTAAAAAAGCCAATGCAATTCTGGGCTGCATCAATAGGAGTATAGCGTCTAGATCAAGGGAAGTAATAGTACCACTATATTCTGCTCTGGTCAGACCTCACCTGGAATACTGTGTCCAGTTCTGGGCACCACAGTTCAAGAAGGATACTGACAAGCTGGAACGTGTCCAGAAGAGGGCAACCAAAATGGTCAAAGGCCTGGAAACAATGCCTTATGAGGAACGGCTTAGGGAGCTGGGTATGTTTAGCCTGGAGAAGAGAAGGTTAAGGGGTGATATGATAGCCATGTTCAAATATATAAAAGGATGTCATATAGAGGAGGGTGAAAGGTTGTTTTCTGCTGCTCCAGAGAAGCGGACACGGGGCAATGGATTCAAACTACAAGAAAGAAGATTCCACCTAAACATTAGGAAGAACTTCCTGACAGTGAGAGCTGTTCGACAGTGGAATTTGCTGCCAAGGAGTGTGGTGGAGTCTCCTTCTTTGGAGGTCTTTAAGCAGAGGCTTGACAGCCATCTGTCAGGAATGCTTTGATGGTGTTTCCTGCTTGGCAGGGGGTTGGACTGGATGGCCCTTGTGGTCTCTTCCAACTCTAGGGTCTATGAAACTGTGGAACTCTCTCCCACAGGAGGCAGTGGTGGCCACCAACTTGGGTCACTTAAAAGAGGATTGGACAAATTCATGGGGGAAGACAACCTTGTCTTCCCCCATGAATTTGTCCAATCCTCTTTTAAAGTGACCCAAGTTTGGTTCTGCCTCCACAGCAGAAGGTGGCAATTCTTTTGAATCCCAGTTACTGGAACCTGCAAGAATCACAGAATTGTAGAGCTCCGAGGATCATCTAATCCAACCCCCTGCAATGCAGGAAAACAAGGGTGTTCTTGTTCTGGGATCCTGTTTGCAGGTTTTCCACAGGCATCTGGTTGGCCACTGTGAGCACCGGTTGCTGGACTAGATGGGCCATTGGCCTGATCCAGCAGGGTCTTCTGATGTTCTTATCCTGGTTTGTATTCAGTGCTTGTCCTACTCAAGAGCAGACTCACTGAAATTAATAGCTATGCCTAATGCCAGTCCATTATTTTAAATGTGCCTGTTCTGAGTATAATTTAGTTGAATACAACCTCATGTTTCACTCGGTCCGTTGGTATAAGAGCACAAACTGAGATCAATGTCAATAGCCTTCAATAATAAACAAAATAGTCAAGAATTGGGTTCACCTCCCATAATACATAGCTGTCAACTTTTCCCTTTTCTTGAGAGGAATCCTATTCGGAATAAGGGAATTTCTCTTAAAAAGGGGGGGGGGGAGTTGACAGCTATGTATAATATGTAGTGATGACCACCAACCTGGATGGCTTTAGAAGGGGGATTATACAAATTCATTCTACTAGCCACAAGGATGACTGTGTTCTACCTCCACTGTCAAAGGCATAATGTCTCTGAATAAGAATTGCTAAAAATTATAAGTGAGGAGAGCAGCTCTGTTGCACTCAGGCCTTGCTTGTGGGATTCTCATAGGCATCTGGTTGGCGCCTGGGAGCACAGGAAGCTGGACTAGTTGGGCTGCTTGCATGCTCCATTAAGGCTCTTCTGATGTTCTTCAGCATCCCTAGTCAAAAAGAACTTAGCACCATGGAAGGGACATAGAATGGACATAGCATCTGCACACAGAAGGTCCCAGGTTCAATCCTCAGCATCTCCAAGCAGGGCTGAGAGAGACTCCCTGCCTTAATCCCAACTCCCATTCAGTGCAGGCAATACTGAGCTACATGGGCCAAAGGTCCAACACAGTGTAAGGCAGTTTTCAATATTCAGACTGTTGCAACTTACATTAACATACTTACCTACCTACCTACCTAATTATATTTATATGCCACCATCCCGCAGTTCAAACCATCCTCAATGGGGCTTACAACATGAAAAAATACATAACTACAGCACAACAGGGGACGTGGGTGGCGCTGTGGGTTAAATCACAGAGCCTAGGGCTTGCCAATCAGAAGGTTGAGGTTCGAATCCCCGCGACGGGGTGAGCTCCCATTGCTCGTCCCAGCTCCTGCCAACCTAGCAGTTCGAAAGCATGTCAAAGTGCAAGTAGATAAATAGGTACTGCTCCGGCGGGAAGGTAAATGGTGTTTCCGTGCACTGCTCTGGTTCGCCAGAAGCGGCTTAGTCATGCTGGCCACATGACCTGGAAGCTGTACGCTGGCTCCCTTGGCCAGTAAAGCGAGATGAGTGCTGCAACCCCAGAGTCGTCCGCGACTGGACCTAATGGTCAGGGGTCCCTTTAAAAAAAACCTTAAAACCTTACAGCATAACAAAAGTAATTATAAAAAAAAATAAAACATTAAAAAATAACACAACCAAACCCATGCTAGAGAAATGCAGTTTGAGAGTCCCAGTCAACAGAGGGGAAAAAAGAAAAGAAAATTTGTTGTTCAAATTTAACATTACGTTATTGATTAATTTTTGAGTCTTGGGTTCTTTCTTCCTCTGCTTCCCATGAGTGATGGAGATAGCAGAAGAAGATAGACCTGGATATCCTTGAGTTTCTATGGTAACACACTCCTCTTGCAAACAGGGAACAGCATCCTCTTCTCACAGAGGCTGGCCTATGGAAAACCAGCAAGCAGGACCCAAGAAAAAGAGCATCTTCACCTCCTGCGATTTCCAGAAACTAGTACTCAGAAGCATCACTGCCTCTCACCAATACATGTAAAAAACCCTTAAATATCAGAAACACTTGAAGAAAGAATGAAAATCATTAATTTAGGGGGGTTTTCCCTTTATTTTCCCCTGTGTGTGAGAGAAAATACGCGGTAGGTTAGATGACATTCATCAACAAATGAATTCACCAAAATAATGAAGAAGAAATGAAAATGAAGAAACCAGAAACAACTGTACAGGGGTACACCTGCCAGTCAGTGTAGAAACTACTGAGCCAGATGTCCCAGTGAATAGTGCAGTGGCAGAGCATCTGCCCAGGTTCCAGGTTCAATCCTCAGAATCTGAAGGTAGGGCTGGGAGAAACATCTGCCTGAAGAGCTGCTGCATGTCAGTATAGACAATACTGAGCTAGATGGTCTGATTCAGTATAACACTGGTTCCCTACATCCCTATGCTGTTTGCCCCCCATGGCTCAGATGCATGGCTCGTAACTACTAGAAGCCATGCATTCAATGTTGTGGGCCCAAGCCTGTGGAACTCTCTGCCACATGAGATTAGACAAGCACTCCTTCCTGAACTTCAGGTGCACGACAAAGGCATTTTAAGGTAGTGATTTGTTTTATGATGCCTTTTTGTTGTTTAGATTCTCCGTGGGATTTATTTTTATGTACAGCGCTTAGAAATGCTAATGATTCAGTTTATATAAAGGCCAGAAAGAAAGAGGCACGGGCATCCCAACAGCAGAGAAACTATCAGGAAATATCATGCCTTGTTTTGGGCAGTCTGCAGTTACCTCAGACACCATCTCCTGATCCCATGAAAAGCCTTGCAACCGAGGCGTGGCCCATTATCCCTGTGAAGGAGCCTTATCCAACTAAGTGGCAAACCTGTCTTAATTGGAAGATTTGCCTTTCAGATTTATGTAGAGAGAGCCGCCTGGTCTAACCGGAAAAGTAGCTGGCTGGGGCGCTTAACAGCAGACCCAAGCGTTGCCTCCAACAGACTCCCCGTCTCTTGCTTTACAATACGCCCATCAGCTGTGGAGAGCCAGGCGCCACAGGGTGCGTCCAAGTGCACCAGGTAACAAGGGTTGTTGTTGGGGTTTATTTGGTTTTTAAAAAACCTCTTTGTCAGCCATCTTTAGCATTTGCATAGAGAGGAGGTGCAAGATCAAAGTGGCAACTCCAGCATCAACAGAGGAGATGGAGGAAGAGAACACCCAAGTGGCGCTTGTTGTACCCACTGTCATGGTGCCAGTTCACACACTTGGAGACAATCAAGTCATCTTTCCAAGGGGGATGACTAACTTTGTGAATGTTATCATAGGAGTCAATCCAGTGTGTGGTGGGGGAGGGGCATATCCAGGGGAAGACTCCTGACTGGGACCCCTGGAAAGCCACTGCCAGTCAATGCAAACCAAAGGAGTGTTCATACATCACATTTAACAAGTGTGCAATCTGTGCACACAGCTAGCTGAGCTATACTGCATTGCAGGAGGTTGTACTAGATCAGTGTTTTTCAACCACTGTTCCGCGGCACACTAGTGTGCCACGAGATGTTGCCTGGTGTGCCGTGGGAAAAATTGAAAAATTACTTTATATATAGTCAATATAGGCACAGAGTTAATTTTTTTAACATTTTCTAATGGTGGTGTGCCTCGTGATTTTTTTCATGAAACAAGTGTGCCTTTGCCCAAAAAAGGTTGAAAAACACTGTACTAGATGACCTTTGGGGTTCCCTCCCAACTCTACAACGCTGTGATTCTACATAGTTATTGGCACACTACGTTCAGTGGAGGTATACAATATGAACACAGCCATGGAGCAGTGCAAATTGATACGTGTGCACGCTTTTTCACAAACACATGTATACGTGCAGAGACAGATTGACTAGATGGACCATTGATCTGCTCCTGCAGTCTGCTATTGTGCCCATAAGTGTGGCAAAACTCACCCACCATCCTTGACATTAGACAGACCACACACACACCCTTCCTGGAAATGAGAGTGTTGCACTCACAGAAAAAGATGATGTAAGGGTGAAGAAGCAATACCTCTCCAGATCCTGTTGGACTCCAACTCTCATCAAGCCCGGACACCATGGCCAATGGGAAGGCAAACTAAGGCTCTGGGGCCAGATCAGGCCCAGTTGCCTTCTAAATCTGGCCCGCAGACGGTCCAGGAATCAGCATGTTGTTACATGAGCAGAATGTGTCCTTTTATCTAAAATGCATCTCTGGGTTATTTGTGGAGCACCGGAATTCGTTCATTTTTAATTTTTTCAAAATATAGTCCAGCCCCCCACAAAGTCTGAGGGACAATGGACCAGCCGCCTGCTGAAAAATTTTGCTGACCCCTGCCATAGGAGGTCTAGTTAAACAACACACCTGCAGGGCCACAGGTTTCTCAATGCCCGTTGATACGTTGCAAATCATGACCCATCCCAAACCTTTGAGAATTGGGTAGGCAGCAGATTTCCATTAAAAAAAATTACAATGGGATCTAATTAGTCAGAGAGTGGGGAGAAGTCTACATGCACCCTCCTGTTCCTTGAACATTTCCCAGGAGCTCACAAGCACAGGCCATAAAAACAATGAAGTGACATTTCCCCATGGCAAACATTCCCGGATGACACCATGATAGCAAGCAGAAGAACAATTTAAGAGTCTGAAATACAAATTGAATAGATTAAGTCACCGTGTAAGCACATTTGTAAGATGCTATCTCAGGTCTGTAAATAGAAACCAGCCCTCAATCGCCAAAACAGATTCCCTGCTTTTGGCACCGTGCTGTAATAAACATTGTTTTTGCATAAATGTTGTCAGTGACACTAACTTACTATGGAGAGAGTTGAGTGAGCAGAAATGGATGAACTCAATTTGTATTTAGGGACGTGTGTCAGGAGAGCATGAGACTTAATCTCAGGGTCGTGGGTTCGAGCCTCACACTGATTCCTGCATTGCAAAGGGTTGGACTAGATTACCCCCGCGTTCCCTTCAAACTACAATTTACACACACACACACACACACACACACACTTGTGTGTGTTTGTGTGAAGGATCAATTGAACACCCTGGTTCCACTATTGCCAACTTATTCACCAGCCCTTGCTGCTGTGCCTTGAACCATGATGACTTGACTGAAGTATGGCGATAAATGCTAGCTGCTCATTGCTGCAGGGCATTCCACTGTTGCAAGGCATAATTACAGGAGCTGGCTGAAAACTTGGCAACCCTAGGTACAGGGATTCATTTATACTTTTGTGCATTGGCTTCTTGTCTGTTTGCTACCACAGTCAAAAGAAAGCTAGTGAATCCTTAAACATTCTTTAAAAGAAATAAAATGCACCTCCTAGAGCATGAGTTTGGCCAAACTGCGGGAGGCAGTGGAGGATAGGGGTGCCTGGCATGCTCTGGTCCATGGGGTCACGAAGAGTCGGACACGACTGAACGACTGAACAACAACAGAGCATGGGTGAGGAACCTGTAGCCATCCAGATGATGCAGGAGTGCAACTCCCATTAGCCCTCACCACTGGGATTGCTGACTGGGGCCAGGAGTGGCCCAAGGTATTTTGGCACCTGAGGTGAACCACAAAAGGGTGTCCCCGCCCCCCTCCCCTGTGCCAAAGATGAAGAGGGGAGTGTAGCTCTATATCAGGAACAAGCAGGGCTTTTTTTCAGACAGAACTCACCAGAGCTCAGTTCCAGCACAATTCAGGTGGGAACCATTGCCATTATAAGAGAACAAGGGAGGCATTCATGGTGAGTTCCAGCACCTCTTTCTCTAGAAAAATAGCACTGGGAACATGGGCAGGGAATAATGATTGACGTTGGGAACAGGGGACATGAGGAGACCAGTAGCACCACTGAGAAGCCATTGTGGAGGCAGCATTGGGGTGGGCTGCCAAAGGGGCAGCAGATCTGGCCTCCAAGGAGTTGAACTGCAGTCATCGTTGCCACTACGACAGCAGCGGTAGGCAATGGATTCCTTGGAGGCAAGTTCTGGCACCCCTGTGTATCCTGCTGCCTGAGGCAGTCACCTCACTTTGCCGGGTGGGACGGCCCTGGCTAGGGTTGATGGGAGTCGGAGTCTGACAGCTGGAGGGCTACCAGGATTTCCTTTACGCAGCTCACATCCTTGCAGAAAATTACAACACAGAGAAATATTTTGCATGTGCTGTTTGCTCCTCTGTGCACACGTAGGGAAGATATGGCTGGCTGAATGTACTCAGAAGCCACATCCCTCCGTATTATTCATATTTCACAAGTCATAGGGAACAGATACTGGATCTGAGATCCGTGGTGTCAGGTTTGCCCATCTTGTAATGCTCTACTGTCTTTTGGGTGCCTGTTGAAGACCTTCCTTGTCCGACAAGGCTTTCAGGGGCAGGGTTTTACACCAGCCCATATCTGAGTTATATCTGTAATTGTTTTTACATATGAAAATGTTTTTAATTGTTTGTATCTACAGAATTGTTTTTCTATACAGAATCACTTTTTTAAATTGTTTTTGCACATGGAAAAAAATTATTGTGTGGTGTTTTTTTTTTAATTGTGTACTGTATTCCTTCCAATGTGCTATAGGGTGTTGTAAGGGGGAAGAGGTTCCGTAAATGGAATCAAATAAATAAATAAATAAATAAATAAATAAATAAATAAATAAAAAAAACAACTCGGTCAAGATATTGCAAGCTGGGCACATTCAAAATATTTCCCCTACCTTCAGTAGGGCGCCTGGGTCTATTTTAATAGCTGTGCAGCAGGCAGAAATTCAAGAGGTGATGCTTTTCTCAGCATGAAGATGCAGTGCAAAGGGATCTCTACTTAGTCCCATTTAAGTATTCAAAGCAACTCACACAGATTTTTGTAAGTAATATTTACAACTCCCCTATAAGACTGATATTATTTTCTCATAATCCTGACAAAGGGCTGAGGTTAGTGGTGGCCCCTCTGTAACCACCCAGAATGTTTGTGGCTGATGTAAGATTTTAGTTCACATTATTTGCCACTATGTTTGCTCTTTTCCCCTTGAAGTTTCTCCCAATGAATTTCTGTCTGTCACAGAGGTATTAAAGGCACAGTAAGAAATGCTATCACAAGGCTACTGTAGAAATATAGGATTATATCCAATGCTATATGCATGCTCATCTATTAATATTAATGGCCATGACTAAGGCCACATTCACACCATATTTTTAAAGCCCCAAGATACCACTTAAAGCAGACATGACTTCCCCCAAAGAATTCTGGGAGCTGTAGTTTGTAAGGGGTGCTGAGAGTTGTTAGGAAAGTCCTGTTCCCCTTACACAGCTATAATTCCTAGATTTGTTAAGTAATCAATCCCTCCTCACAGGGAATTTTGAGAACTGTAGCTCTGTGAGGGGGACAGGGACTTCCTAACAACTCTCAGTACCCCTTACAAACTACAGCTCCCAGAATTCTTTGGGGGAAGTAATGTCTGCTTAAAGTGGTATCGCAGCGCTTTAAATGTATGGTGTGAATGTGGCCTTAGTTCATTCACCTCAGAAGTTCGACTCCCAAGTAATAAATTGTTGGATCCAAACACGGGGATTTTGAAAGGGCCAAACCATTTTCAAATTCAGTGCAAAACGAGCCCCTTTCTAAAACCTAGCCTTTACGAAATAAAAGTATAAATACATGCTATTATTTAAAAGACTCGCTTCTGCTTCCAAAGAAATGAGTCTGGAATTAGGTGAGGCAGGAAGGGAGAGCTGGAAACAAGAGTCTGGGCAACGTTTGGTAAAGGCCGAGACCATCCCAGATTGAGTTACTGACAGAATTACAGCTGACACTAAGAACTGTTTGAGATGACTTGAGGAGGGTGGGGGGGGCAATGGTAGACAATGGTTTGTATTATTTAGTGGGATAAAGGTGACATTTCGGGGAATGTGGAAGACTAAGGAAGGCAGAGCCTCCTTGTCTGCCCCCTCAGATCCAAACATCAGTTGCTCTTGTACTCAAAGCCAGCAGGGATCCGGGAGGGAAAGACAAGCCGCTGTAATCAGTTTAAGCTTCCAGACAAGCCGGCCCCCAGGTTCTGTTTATGCACTTTCCACCTCGCCAGAGACCTCTTGATTTATCCAGGAGATGAACACTGCCTTCTTCTCTCCCTTCTCTTGCCACTCTCTTACGAAACCTCCCAAATAAGATTAAGGAGGGCTTCCTTTTCAATGAATCACAACTTTAAAACATACACACAAGTCCTCATCAAAATGTGTCACCCTGCTTTCTGTAAGCAAAATCCACGTGATGCAGAACAGGGGTGAGGAACCTCCAGCCCAGGAGCCAAATTGAGCCCTCCAGACCTCCATGCATCACCCTTAGAACTCTGCCTAGACCACGTCTCCACTCCCCAGACCACTGGCCCATAGCAAACAAGATGAATTTTAACAGGGATGAATGTAAAGTACTACACTTGGGCAAAAAAAATGAAAGGCACAAATACAGGATGGGTGACACCTGGCTTGAGAGCAGTACATGTGAAAAGGATCTAGGAGTCTTGGTAGACCATAAACTTGACATGAGTCAACAGTGTGATGCAGCAGCTAAAAAAGCCAATGCAATTCTGGGCTGCATCAATAGGAGTATAGCATCTAGATCAAGGGAAGTAATAGTACCACTATATTCTGCTCTGGTCAGACCTCACCTGGAATACTGTGTCCAGTTCTGGGCACCACAGTTCAAGAAGGATACTGACAAGCTGGAACGTGTCCAGAAGAGGGCAACCAAAATGGTCAAAGGCCTGGAAACGATGCCTTATGAGGAACGGCTTAGGGAGCTGGGTATGTTTAGCCTGGAGAAGAGAAGGTTAAGGGGTGATATGATAGCCATGTTCAAATATATAAAAGGATGTCATATAGAGGAGGGTGAAAGGTTGTTTTCTGCTGCTCCAGAGAAGCGGACACGGGGCAATGGATTCAAACTACAAGAAAGAAGATTCCACCTAAACATTAGGAAGAACTTCCTGACAGTAAGAGCTGTTCGACAGTGGAATTTGCTGCCAAGGAGTGTGGTGGAGTCTCCTTCTTTGGAGGTCTTTAAGCGGAGGCTTGACAGCCATCTGTCAGGAATGCTTTGATGGTGTTTCCTGCTTGGCAGGCAGGGTTGGACTGGATGGCCCTTGTGGTCTCTTCCAACTCTATGATTCTATGATTCTATGTTGTTTTGTAGGCTTGCCATACATCAGGAAAATTCCTGACATGTCCTGGCTTTTGGGTGCAAAAATGGTGCCATGGGGGAAACCCAGTGGTAAAATCACTATCTTTGGGTTAGGTTTCCCTTAGAAAGGCTCAACAACTTTGCAGGTGTCAGGAATTTTACTTTATGAAACATGACAGCCCTAGCATTTGTTGCTCTACCCACCAGTGACATGCAGTCCTCAGAAGGTTTCCCAGAAGAGGATGCGGCCCATGAGCTGAAAAACTTTCCCCATCCCTGATCTGGAAGGTGTTCTCCATGGGTTACTCCAAAGTAGGAATGGGGAGTGAATTCTAGTCCATTTGCATTTAAAGGTTAATCTATCAAATTTGCACTTTCCAAAGCAATAGGAGAAGCAAAACTATTTTGCAGTACAGTGTTCCAGCCAACCAGTGTTTATGAAAAATGTGTCTGCTAGGGTAAAGTGTGCATAAAAATGAATATATTCATGAAAATGGCATACAAAAATGCACTCTATTAAGGGGAAAATTTGTTTGCAAAAATATACATATTAGTCTAAACATCATACAGAAATGTGTTTATTAGAAATTTGCACTGAAATGCTGGCTAATCTAATAGAGATTAAAAATATAATAATCACAATTTGTGGCAGAAATGTGGAGAACTGAACAAGAATAAACAAGAAACTGAGAGAACCAAAACTGACAGATCCTTCCATGCCTCATCCAGGGGGTAGGGCCTGATCTAACAGGTTTGAATTATGTGAAGGGGGATCTCAACATTTGGAAGACCTCCCTGGTGGTCCAACAGTGGAGCAGACAGCTCCATGTGATAATGGACTCTTTTCCTTTCCAGGTATTTAAGATTGATGGCCACCTAGGAGGGACGCCGCAACAGCAGATTCCCTGAATTGGCATTGAGGTCAGACTGGATGATCTTTGAGATACCCATCAAAGCTTTGATTCTATTAAATTGCCCCCACAAAATAGCATATCCTCCAACATTTGAACAATAAAAAAGCAGCAATGTAAAATGCCCCTGTTTTGATCATGAGAATCACACTCTGAATTTCATTATTAAACATTGCTGAAAGGTACTAATGTTGCATTCATTTGTTCTGCCATAGCCCCCTGCTCTGCTGTGGGGACAAGCAAGACAATACATGAGATGCATGATCAGATTTCACAGGTCTTTTTTAAAAGGGGAAGGGCTGGAGAAACAGGCATGGGAAAGATTTGTGGTAGCTTCCTTCCTGGACTGTACATAGGATGTGGGGACTGATTTATTTATTTTTTAAAGACAATGGGGTGGAGTGTGGGAGAAGAAACCCCTCTTGTACACCATGGTGTGTATGAAGGAGATACTTTTCATTAGGACCATGGTGCCGGAGGGGAGAATTTTTTTAATACCCCTTTTTGCATGTATCCTGATGAATATAAGAACATACAAAGAGCCCTGCTGGATTGGGCCATCTAGTCCAGCATCCTGTTCTCACAGTGACCACCCAGACTTCCTGCCCCAAGCATATTTTAAACAAAATAAATAAGGGGGGGGAACCACAATTGTGCATTTCAACAATTGTTTAGTTTGCCACGGAGTTAAAAATCAAGGGTGTGGCCCTTTATAGGCTTATCTTCTGTGAATTTGTACAATACTCTTTTAAAACCAACCAAGTTGATGTCTTTAGCTGTTTCATAGGGGAGGCAGGCAGCCCAGAAGTGACTTTGATGGCTTTGGTGTGTGGAACGGCAGGCTGTTATGTGCACAAGACAATTCATTGCATACACATCTGGATATACATCTGTGCACAAGACATTGTGCGTCTAGGGACCCTCAGGAGTTTTTCTCTCTCTCTCTCATAAACACTGCAACTTATGGTCATCTAAAGAAGACCCTCAGGAGTTTTTCTCTCTTTCTCATAAACACTGCAACTTATGGTCATCTAAAGAAGCTGAGTGTTGGAAGAATCAGGACAGATAAAAGAAACTTCTTTTTCACTCAGCACATGGTAAATCTGTGCAACTTTCTCTTGCAGCACGCAGTGATAACTACCAACTTGGATGGCTTTGAAAGAGGGTTGGACAAAGGCATGGAGGAAGAGAAAGCTACAGTATCAATAGCTACTAGCCATAATGGCTATGCTCTGCCTCCATAAGTCAGAGGCAGCAGTGTATTGCAGGAGCATGCTGGTCAGTAATCACACAGTTTAAAGTTGGAGTTAACTCTTTATTACTGAAAACATGATCCCCACAGATTTGGTTGAGTGTCAGCCCTAATGAACAGAGCAGTTCTTTCCCAATGGTCTTACTCCATGAAAATCAGTTTCCAGGACTGTTTATTAAATGGGTAAAATCAATTTACACATTACAGACAGCACAGATAATTGTTAATGGAGAACTGACTAAAACCTGTGAGATACAGAAGAGGACAAGGGAAGGGTGTCCATTGTTCCCATTACTTTTCATTCTGGCCTTGGAAGTTTTGCTTAGAGATACAGTGGTAGCTCTGGTTGCAAACAGGATCTGTTCCGGAGCCCAATTTGCAACCTGAAAGGTCCGCAACCTGAAGTGCCACGTCTGTGAATGTGCGTACGCAATTCGGTGCTTCTGCACATGCGCATGATGTCTTTTTGCGTGCATGTGCGAATTGCCAAACCCGGAAGTAACCCATTCCAGTACTTCGGAGTTCGGCGCGTTTGTATCCCGTGACGAACGTAACCTGAAGCAATCATAACCAGAGGTACGACTGTATTAGACAAAATGAATTATAAGAATGAAGATAAAAAAATGAATATCACAACAAAAGACCAGAAGGTTTTGGAGAAAACAGGGTTTCACAATGAAAAAAATTAAATACTTGGGTGTTACTATGATAAATATGAACCGCTCGTTATTTCAAAATAATTATGTTATGAAAGGGGCTGAAACTTAAAAAGATATGTAAAGATGAGAGACATTAAAATTGTCATTATGAGGTAGAATTTCAGTGATAAAGATGAATGTTTTTCCCAGAATGATGTTTTTATTTCAAACATTACCTATTTTGACGAATGACTTACCATTTAAACAATGGCAAAAAGATTTATCTAAGTTTCTATGGCAAGGGGGAAAACCACAAGTCAAAATGAAAATATTTCAAGATGCGAAGGAAAGGGAAGCACTAGGTTTACCTGACCTGAAATGGTACTTTGTGGACTGTTGTTTAGTGTTGGTGAAGGAATGGGTGACTCTGAGAACTAGAAGATCATGATTTAAGATTTGGATGGCAAGGATATTTGTGGTATGTATGGCAAGATCAAAGCTAATGGGACGCGGGTGGTGCTGTGGGTTAAACCACTGAGCCTTGGGCTTGCCGATCGGAAGGTCGGTGGTTCAAATCCTGTTGCTCGGTCCCAGCTCCTGCCCACCTAGCAGTTCGAAAGCACGTCAAAGTGCAAGTAAATAAATAGGTACCGCTCCGGGAAGGTAAACGGCGTTTCCGTGTGCTGCTCTGGTTCGCCAGAAGCGGCTTTGTCATGCTGGCCACATGACCTGGAAGCTGTACGCCGGCTCCCTCAGCCAATAAAGCAAGATGAGCACCGCAACCCCAGAGTCGGACACGACTGGACCTAATGGTCAGGGGTCCCTTTACCTTTAAGATCAAAGCTAATGTAGATTTCAAAACCATTTTGTTAGATATACCATATTGAGAATTAGGAATAGATATAAATCTAGGTTATATGCAAAGATACCTTATAGATTTCAACATAAGAAGCATTTCATAGAAAAGAGCCATCAGACACTCCACTATTAGAATGGAGTCAGGGAGACTGTAAAATTAAAACAGAGGAACAAGGGAAGGTTATATTCTTCAATTGTTTTTTTCCACTTACAACTAACAGAGAGATTTAAGTTGGAGAAAAAGACATTTGGTATGGAACAAAGAAAGACAGATTTTGAAATTAAGTTGTGTACAGATAATGAACATGTTATTGAGAAAATTTCAACAAAACAAGTTAAATGGGCAAAAATGGGTATGATAAACAGATGGAACAGTGGGAACATATGTTGACTAAAGGGTTAAAATACACGTTTTACAGTGGTACCTCGGGTTATGTACTTAATTCGTTCCGGAGGTCCGTTCTTAACCTGAAACTGTTCTTAACCTGAAGCACCACTTTAGCTAATGGGGCCTCCCGCTGCCGCTGCGCCACCAGAGCACGATTTCTGTTCTTATCCTGAAGCAAAGTTCTTAACCTGAAGCGTTATTTCTGGGTTAGCGGAGTATGTAATCTGAAGTGTATGTAACCTGGGGTACCACTGTGTTACAAAATGATGTATCATTGGGACTTAGCTCCTGATAAGTTATTCAGAATGTATAAAAATGTTCCAAATACTTGCTGGAAGTGTCAAGAACATGAAGGGACATTTTATCATGCTTGGTGGACGTGTAAAAAAGCTAAACAATATTGGAAACACTTACACTGATACAGGAGATTTTTAAGGTCAATTTTCAACTAAAGCCGGAACTCTTCCTGTTGGGACTTATGGATATACAATTAGAAAAGGACTATGGAACTTTATTTCAAAATATATGCACAAAGATGGAAAGATTATTACCTACAGTGGAGGAATGGTTGTTAAAATTACTGGACTTAGCTGAGATGGCGAAATTGATGTGGTTAATCAAAGAAAAATCATTGTCAACATTTACTAAAGATTGAAAACTTCTTGTAGACTTTGTGCATGAAAAAGAAAATGAACTTAAGATATGTGGGTTTGAGGATTGAAGATAATGCTGGTTTATAGAAGGAGGATTTATTGGGTGTTATCTTGGAGTGAATGTATTGAATAATTCTCTATATAGTTGACAGATGAATAATTGGAAGTTCTCTTTCTTTTTCTTTCTTTTACCATCTCTCTTTTTGCTCTGTGTTTTTCTTTAGATTAGCTTTGTAGTCTTCATAAAAATATATCCAATATTAATCATTGTATTTTTTCCCTAAAATTCAATAAAATTTATTCAGAAAAAAATAAACAAGAAGTTGCCAAGAAAGACCCTGTCTCCTCACAGCCATCTAAATCCCCTTCTCTCTAGTGCTTCTTCCAAGCAATTAGAGACTACGCCTGCACGCACCCAACTTCTCCTCTGTCCTTTTCATGCCTCTTCTGGTTCTGGGAGACAAGGGGGGAGGGGAGCTTGTCGCAGCAGGAGAGGGAGACACCTTTGACTCTTCACCAGCCTGACTCATTTCTGCCTCTTGGACTCCCTCCTCCCACTCTCCTGCTTCATTCTGGCTCTGATTCTGGACTTCTCTCTGCCACACATTCTCCCAGCTTACTAAGCCTGTTACCTATTTAGCCTCTGACATCTCCTCTTCCCAGTCTTCTCCCTCTGGACCATTCATCATTGTCCCACTATTGTTCCTTGAGCTCTGAGCCTTCCTCCCTTGTGGTTCCCTGGCTTGCTCCTCCCACCATTCCTCTGCATCAAACCACTCTATGACACAGTGCTTCTGAATCCCAGTTACTGGAAACAACAAAATGAGAAGAGAGGGCTTTGTGCTCAGTTCTTGCTTGCAGGTTTCCCACAAAAGGCATCTGGTTGGCTACTGGGAGCAGGATGCTGGACTAGATGGGCCCATTGCTTGATGAAGCAAGGCTGTTCTTATGAATCACAGTCCTGAGGGGCAGAAATGCTAGCAACTCAAGTTAGAAACATTTTACAAAAGTCATTCCTAAGTGGCAAAAAAGGGAATGAAACAGACAGCGATTTAGCAGTAGCAGCAGCAGCTACCAAAATACATAGGTGGTCTACAAAGGGACAGCTGCAATGTATAGGGCAGCAAGATATTCCCTGGCCCTTTCTTTGAGAGTCCAAAGGGTTGAGGTTTGCAATCAGCAGTCTGTAATTTTATAAAGAAGCTTGTTCAAAGTACTTTGGTTATTTTCCTTCACCTTCTTATTTTGATGGGGTTGTGGTCTCCAAAGCACACCCCATTTTGTCCTGTAATTGATTTTCATTAGAGCACTCCTTTTACTGTCAGCACCTAATTATCAACCCATAATTGACCCTACCTTGCTATAAAAGCTAATGGCAAGCTCTGATTCCACCTCACATCTCTTTCGAACTTTGGCTTGTCCAGTCACCAGCTGTTCTCAGTGGCAGATCCCAAAGAGGCAGCCTGACTCGTGAGACAAATTGGCAAGGTTTCCAAGGATGAGCTGCTGTTGGAAAAACAAACAGGGGCAGGGAGAGAGATTATGGTCTAGATTTAGCAAAATGACAGTTTTACAGAGGCGAGACCTCCTCTTGTCCAAGACATCCCCTCCCACAAAGAAATGCATAAGGGACATTTCCCTGCTTTAGAGAGATACAAGTGTCTTTGGGACAGAGGTCCACTGACAGGAGAAGCTAACCAGACTTTGCCCCTCTGTGCTACTCAATCCCCATGTTTGTTTTTCCTGGGGCCGCCACTGCTGGGGGAAAGGAAGGGGAGCAAAAGGGAAGGAGCAAATGAAATAGTCGAAGGGAAGGGAAGGGAAGGGAAGGGAAGGGAAGGGAAGAGCAAAAAGAAAAGGGATGGAAGGAAAAGGAAAAAAGGAAGAGGGGAAGGGAGGGTAAAGAAAAGGGGAAGGAAAGAAGGGGTAGTAAAGAAAGACAGAAAATGTAAGTGAGGAAGAAAGAAAGAAAGAAAGAAAGAAAGAAAGAAAGAAAGAAAGAAAGAAAGATTCTTTATACATATGGAACTGTTTGCAGCACAATTGTGAGCACATCTTACTCATCTAGAGAAGCGATGTTGAGCAAAGCCAGCGGAGAGACACGCTCCACCTAAGTACCACTGTCAATATTAAATTTATCACAGGAGACCCTTGAAATGGCTCCATTCCAGGGATGAGGTGAATTAGCTTTGCTTGGGAAAGCAGCTATTTTCCTAATAAATCTATCAGGTGCAGGTAGTAAAATGTTCTTAGCCGTGTCCGATGTGTCTCCTGCCTGTAATTAGCTATTAAAACATTACCAGCCTTGTGCTGTGTTAGCGGGTGAGGTTTATTGCATTGCGGATAGGGATGCAGGAGGAACAATTCCCTCCATGCCCTTCCTGGAAATGCTTCTCGACAAGCAAACTGCTACTTTGGGCCATTTCCAGCAGCAGGGGCAGGGGGTTGTGCCTCCTTATAAAATGGGACTCAGCTCGGTATCTTTTAACATGGAAGCATGCAAGGATTTCCTTCTGGGCAACATTCTGCAGGCCAGAGGTAAAACTGGGCAGAGCAACAAATGTGAGTTTTACCTTTTGTACAGTAGGCTAATTTCTACTAAACACTCGCCCCCCTCTCTATCCTCCTTCCAGACCAGCATGATCACATCTGAGGGATGCATTCCAGCCAGGCAACAACACTTGAAGCGGGTGCAAAGCTGGACCTGTAAGGGGACCTGGCTTGGGAGAGAGGGTGTGGCTGGTGAGAGGCACGGGGAGTGCGAAGTGCTGAATATAGGGCCTTGGAGGGCTGAATTGCCCCACCCCAGGCCTGAGGTTTCCCACTTCTGCCACAGAATGAGCTGGACCAGAAGCACCTGGGCACGCAACTCCCTCTGCCCATACCCTGTTAAGCCATAAGGAGGCACCATATAAGGAAAGTAGGGCCCGTTCATTCTCACCAAGGCCACCTTTGCCCCATACATTTAAAATGTTATGACACCACTTTAAACAGAATTCTGGGTGCTCTACTTTATTAAGGCTGCAGAGAGTTGTTAGAAGACCTCATTTCAATCTGGCCTTGTGCCAAGTCATGCTGTTGCTCCATCTCTGGCTGCAGCTCTCCAAGAGGGAAAGAGAGGCCATCCCCAACCCTCCCACTCCCCTAAGGTCATGTAACTTGGAATGCTACAGATTGGACCTGGAACCTTCCCCGTGATGCTCTCCTTCTGAGCTGTGTGGCCTTTCCTAGCCAGAAGGCAAGGGCACTACTGAGGGCTGCCCAAAGCCCTTTCCCAGTGGTGGAGTGGAAGGCAGGGACACCAACAGTAGGTGGTGCCAGAGTCAATGGCAGGTAGAGCTGACTTGTTGTAGTTTTGTCCCCATCCTCCTCCCTGCTGAGTTGCCATATGTCCAGATTTTCCTGGATATTTCACCTGGACACTGCTGCCAACAGCAGTATTCCTGATATGTCCGGGAAATTCCGGAAGTATGGCAACCCTACGGCCTATTGGCACCACTTCCCCAGCTACATCAGGAATGTTTTCTGTGACCTGGGAGGGTCGAAGGTTGCTGAATTTTGTCAAGCAAACATTGGTGGCTTCATTTGGAGGTTCCATGAGGACTCCAAAGAATTGGCTTGGGCCACAACTGTGCCTGGCATATAAAGCACTCTTAGACTACTTTAATCATTCATGACTTCCCCATCAAGGACTGCTGGGAACTGTAGTTTGTTAAGGATGCTGACAGTTGTTAAGAGACACCCTATTCCCCTCATGGAACTACCATTCCCAGGATGGTTTAGCAATCAATCCTTCCCAGGAGACTCTGTAGCTCTGTGAGGGAATACAGGTAAAGGGACCCCTGACCATTAGGTCCAGTCATGGACAACTCTGGGGTTGCAGTGCTCATCTTGCTTTATTGGCAGAGGGAGCCGGCGTACAGCTTCCGGGTCATGTGGCCAGCATGACTAAGCCGCTTCTGGCGAACCAGAGCAGCACATGGAAATGCCGTTTACCTTCCCGCCAGAGCGGTACCTATTTATCTACTTGCACTTTGACGTGCTTTCAAACTGCTAGGTTGGCAGTGAGGGAATAGGGGCCTCCTAAAGATTCTCAGCACCCTGAATGAACTATAGTTCAAGGAATTATTTGGGGGAAAGCTATGGCTGTTTAAAGAGGCATCATAGTGCTTTAAACGTGTTGCCTTACTTTTTTATTTTACAGTCCTAGTTTCTGCCTCACTTTGCCACCAGCAACTCAAATCCTTTTTTGCTTTGATTTCTTCCTACACTTTCCTCTCCTCCCCTCCTTCCTCCTCTCCTCTCTGTTCACAGGCAAGAACCGTATGGACAGACAGCAGGAAAGGATCCCTGCTACCGCCCGGGAGCCGTAGGAGACCTTTCTTCATGTCTTCTGTTTGCCAGTATTTTGACATTGTTAAGTTAAAACAAGCTCGCTCCGCACTTGAGGCCAGGCCTGCAACATTCTCCTTTGATCTGGAGGTCACCGCAGCCATTCTGCCAGCCTCCTAACCCTGCTGGGCTGCCCTGTGGTTTTTACTTTCAAACTGTACAGCGAGAGCTGGGGGGAGCCCAGGCAGAATCCGTCCAGACAAGGAAACCCAAGAGCAGCAAGGAGCGGCCTTAATTGCCACCGCCAAGGATTCGAGTGTGGGAAACACCTCTTAGAGCAAGGGGCGGGGAAGCCTTTTCAGCCCGAGGTCCACATTCCTTTCGGAACAACCTTCTGGAGAATGCATGTTAGCAGTGGGTGGGACCAGAAGAAAAGTGGGTGGAGCAACAGATGTGAATTTGACCTTTTTTTCACAGTAGGCAAAGCTCTCTCTATTCCCCATCTATGAAAGGAACGAGCATAATCGGCATTTAAAGTCACATTTCAGCCAATCAAGGAGGTGCAAAGTAGGGCTTAGTAATCAGGGGTCAGCAAACTTTTTCAGCAGGGGGCTGGTCCACTGTCCCTCAGACCTTGTGGGGGCCGGACTATATTGGGGGGGGGAATGAACAAATTCCTATGCCCCACAAATAACCCAGAGATGCATTTTAAATAAAAGCACACATTCTACTCATGAATTCCCAGACCGTCCGCAGGCCAGATTTAGAAGGCAATTGGCCGGATCCGGCCCCGGGCCTTAGTTTGCCTACCCATGGCTAGAGCAGGGGTGTCAAACTCAAATTCATCGGGGGCCGCATCAGCAGTTTGGTCACCCTCAAAGGGCCGGTTGTATCTGTAGGACTATGTGTCCACTCTTTATTATCATAAATTATTGTCACTGCATTCAATTATGACTGTTTTTTGTAATAATGTAAGTAATAATGTCGCGCGTGCGCACTCCGTCGCTGGGCTCCTGCTGCTGCTGCCGCTTCCGCAGCGACTTTGCGAGCCCTCTGAGTGAAAATGCGGCTTGGGGGGGCTGCCGCGTGCGATCGGCAGCTGCCCCCAAGCCGCCTTTTCATCCGGCGGGCTCGCAGCATCGCTGCTGATAGCGGCAGCAGCGGAGAGCCCAGCGACGGAGTGCGCATGCGCGACATTTTGCGCGTGCGCACTCAGTCCTGACGTTGCGTCGTGACATCACGACGCAACGTCACGACGCCCCGCCCCCAGGGGGGTGCCTCCTCCGCGCTGCCGCCCCAGGCGGCGCGGAGCCTCCCTCCGCCCCTGCGGCCGGCGGCGCTACACGGGCCACATGATGAGGTCTGGCGGGCCGGATTCGGCCCGCGGGCCTTGTGTTTGACACCTGTGGCTTAGAGAGAGGGCTTATGGCCTGGGCAGAGTCCAGATGGCGAGATAGAAAGGTATTGTGGATCACATTTAGGGTTCCCCATTCTCCAGCACTAGAGCTTGTGGACATTCAATGAAGCTGAATGTTGAGAACAGATGAAAGAAATGACACAAAATTACACTATGGAACTTTCTCCCACAGGATGGCTTTAAAAGAGGTTTATACAAATTCACGGAGAAGGCTACTAGCCATATAACTATGTTCCAACTTGAAAGCAGTTTCAAATGATGTAAAAATGTGATGGTTTCTTTTCCCTGGGGGGGGGGGGTTGAGAATAGAAGTGGGGGAGAAAAGTTCGGTTTGGTTTGAATTTAAAAATGAACCAACCTAATTTGGCACTTTTTTGAAACAATATGCGAACCAACCTTCAAAACTGGCACTTCTCTAGTTTTTCAGTTGTTCAATTTTTCAGTTTTGCTCCAACCAAATAACGTATACAGATATGGATACGCTAGAGGGAATTGTGCACAAAAGTTCATATGTTCATGAAAATAACATATAAGCACACATTATGTTAGGGTAAAAATGGATTTACCAAAGCTTGACTATTAGACAAAAATACATACAAAATGTGTAAATTAGGAAAAATATGCATCAAAATACAGACCACCTGGTTTTTGGCACTCAAAGTGTTTATTTTTAGGCCCCGCCTTATTCCTTTAATCATGTTGTTTTAAACTGTGTTAATATTGTGGTTTAATGTTTTATCCAAGTTCTGGAACTCACCAGAACTCTTTGGTGAGTTCCGGCACCTCTTTTGTGCATTCTGGTACCTCTCTAGGTGGCTGTGGGCGGCACAGCACTCTGTGTTGCGTGATGGAGGCTGCAGGTGGCATGGAGATTGTTGCAGAGCGGCAGCAACACTGCAGTGTGGCGGCAACACTCAACAACTTTGTGTGGGTGCCCTGGTTTTAACTTGCCTTGGGACCTTTGGGTGAAGTAACACGTAGGAAGGAGGAAGGGGTGGGAGAGGTAAAATTTCCACAAGGACTTGTTGTTGTTTTTTAAAAAAAAGTCACAAACTGATGTAGAAATTTGGAGAACTGAAGTTAAGTTTGGAAAAATGAGCAAGGGAAACTGAATTTGACAGGTTCATCCATCCTTAGTGCAGAATGTTTCCTCTCTCATGCAGAAGTACCATCAAAGGCTCTGGCAAAGAGTAGAATCTGACTATAAATGAGCCACAACCCCCAGCAAAGTTCCTGTTGTTCCCAAACTCTCCTCCGCCAGGTCGTGGAGCAGCTCTTTGGTAAAATGAGATGGGCCTGCCTTCCTCCCGTGTTTATTTATCTAAAATTATTTAACTTGGTCACCCCACCGAGATCAATCTGCCATTGACAGAGGCAACCTATCCCTGCTGACTCCCTCACTCTCCCTTTGAGTGACTCAGCCAAGTCTGGCCCGCTTTTGTGTGAAGGAGCACTACCTAACACACACACACACACACACACACACACACACACACACCATCACCTCATCCACCAAGTGCCTTCCAAATGCAACCTTACAAATTCAGTGCATATGTTGGAAGCTGGTGCCATCTGATCCAGATTAGAGCCAGGCCCACGCTGGGATCCTCTTGCCGGCTCTTGGTTCTAGCTGTGGTTGGCCACTAATGCACTTACACAGATTTCCTAATGAGAAGGCATCTCACATTTTGATATATTATTATGTCTGAACTTCTTTTTTCTATACCTCTTTGAAAGAATCAGTGGTGGGGAGAGGGGCATTTCCCAACCCGCAAAAGCTGGAGCACCAAGCAAGTCTCGAAAGGTATAAGCCAACTTTCTGTGCACAAATAGCCTTTGAAAAGGCTATTTCTCACCCCAGTTTAAAGGGAAGGGTTTGATTTCAAGCATGGCTCTTCCCTAGAACCCATGTCCAGTATCACAGCCTGTGGGCCGATTCACATATTACGTTGTTCAGCCATACAGTGGACCCTCCGGATACGAACTTAATTCGTCCCGGGGGTCTGTACTTACCCCAAAAAGTCTGTATCCGGAGGCGCTGCTTCTGCACATGTGCGCGGCGAGATAGAGCGCTCCTGCGCATTCATGCACGGCGAAACCCGGAAGTATACACTTCTGGGTTTGCTGTGTTCGTAACTCAAAATTACGTTACCCAAAGGTAACATAACCCAAGGTACCACTGTACTCTTGAAGTTGTGTGCACTCCTACACATGTCATGCGCAATGAACACATTGTTGCTCTGTTGGTATTTGCCTCTGACCCTGTCCACCACTGGTATGTGGCCCTCTGGAATCTGCCCAGAAGAGAAAGAGGCCCCCCAGGCTCAAAAAGGTTTCCTGCCCTTATCTCATAATAAGCCACAGTTCCTTGCTGGTGTCCACAGACTTGCAACATAATGTGTGACCAGGAATCATCTCTGCAAGAGACTGAAGAAGGAACCCAGAGCAAACAGCCCAGCAGACATACCTGCTGGTGAAAGCTGCGGTGAGTAACAGTGTTCCAGTCTGAGCCTGGGAAAGCACATAGAGATGACAGAGGAAGTGGGAAAGAGTGCCCCAAATCTAGTTGCCATTGATAATGCCACTAGAATATGTCACAAGCAGTAATAGACCCTGAATTGCAGCCTCTCACAGGGCAGAGCGGAACATGAGATCCAATCAAAGTAGGCACTCCTGCAACACCCAGAGGGCACAGAACGTGTGGAGCCAGTAGCCACAATGATAAACATTCAGAGTGGGTGTTGCCATGTGTTTTTAGGAATGTTTCCCTGTTTCTAGGAAAAGCCAGGCACGAATAATCTGTTCTGTGCTTGTTTATTTCTTGAAGCCATTCTAGGCCATTGACTCCCATCCTGAAGACACACATTGGAGAAAAATAACAGTACAATCCAGTACATGACTACTCAGAAATTAATCCCAGTGAATGTGACAGCCTAGCTGTGGTCCCATGTCCCCATCTTCTTCCTCCTCCCCACTGCTGAGTTCTACAAGGGGCAATACTGAGACTAAGGAAAAGGAAGCTGACTGGCAGCGCCCCCCCCCCTTGTGCTGTTTATAGGTAAGAAGGCTGATCAGCTTGGAGAAGGGATGGATGAAACTGTCAATTTCAGGTTCTCATTTTTCCAATATTTTGCATATTTCCACATCAGTTTGTGATATTTTCAAAGTCCTAATGAAAATACACCAGCATTTAAGAGCAAATTTCTTCTAATATATTTACATATGTATGTGATTTTGCATAACATACTGTATATTCTGGCGTATAAGACTACTTTTTAATCCAGGAAAATCTTCTCAAAAATCAGGGGTCATCTTATATGCTGGGTAGAGAATCTGCGGTCGAGTATATCTCAAACTCTATATTTTAACTGGAGATGTTGGGGGTCGTCTTATACGCCCAATCGTCTTATATGCCGGGAAATACGGTAAATATTTTTGCAAAGCAACTTTGCCTGATATGACACACTTTCAATACCATTTTCACTGTGTGCCTTTTTATACACACTTCACCCTTCTATATGCAGTTTTCCAGTACCCTTTATTTTGTTGGAGAACTGCACTGCAAAATTCAGACAAGTGAAATTTTTGAAGGATGCTTATGTTTCGGTTAGCGTAACCGGAAGGGTGGGTGGCAACATGAGAACGGGCCCCAGAGAGGCTCGCATGGGGCCTTCATTACATATCTTTAGGTGCCAAGCGAAAACATTTCTCTGTGACCAGGCCCTTGGCTGATCATAGATTAACATTCTATGGCCTTTAAAATGTGTTTGTGGGCTGGTGGACATTGGGTTGTATCTGTTTTATTATGTATTTTTGTTCTCATTTTGTATTTTTATGTTGTGAACTGCCCTGTGATATTCAGATGAAGGGTGGTATACAATTTTAATAAATAATAATAACAACAGGTTTAATTTAAAGCACATTCAAGGCACCTTTAAAACACATGACTTTCACTAAAGTATCCTGGGAACTGTAGTTTCCCCCATCATGGAGCTAGGATTCCCAGCACCATTAACAACAACAGTTCCTATGATTCTTTGGTGATGGGTGGGTGGGGGGAGCCAGGTCCTTTAAATGTGCCTCACATGTGCTTTAAATGTATTGTGTGGATCAGGACTAAGCCTTCCAAGATAAATACCTAGCTTTTCACTGTTGTCTTATGGTTCAGTTAATGTACAGAAACTGCAAATTCTAGGTTTGGATTCTCTTTTTATCTTTTCTTTTAAATGTTCACTGTTGTTTTATTCTTTTGGCACCTGCTGAAGGGCTGCAATTTTATTGATAACCATTTCCTAGCAGATCTGAAGAAGTGTGCATGCACTTGTTGCACATGAAAGCTTATACCAAGAACAAACTTAGTTGGTGCTACTGGACACACACACACACACACACACATATAATCATTTCCTAGCAATTAGCCTCGTCAAACTTAGCAGAGTTTACTTCTTAGCAGACACATAGCTTATACACTTCATAGGATTGCTTTGTCAATAAGTAAGTAAAAGAAGTAAGTTTTTCTTTAAAGAAATAAAAAGTACTAAATCTCAAACCAGCTTGGAAGTTAAATACAAATGTTGTCCGCACATGGGAAGCAAGAGAATGTCTCTGAGCCCACACAAAGCGCCTTTCTCTCCCTGCTACCGATTTCACCATGAGGAAGCCTCTGGTACACTCAGGCTCAGCCCTTCTCTTTGCACCAATTAAAAAGGCCCCTTCAGATGAAAGAAGCCAAGGAAGTTACAGTTGCTCTGAGCAGGTGGCTGCCCTCCAGCTCCAGGCACACCTGGATAAGACTCAGTTCCTAAATCCCAAAAGGTTCCCCGGGCCCAGTTCCAAAATTCAGACACAGGGGCCCCTCCCACTGCGGGGGGGGGGGAGTTCCAGAGACTGCAAATAAGCATGTGTGACAGTTCATATGATATATCAGGGGTGACATCGTGGGGTTGGCCGCTGACCAGCACTAGTCAAAAGGCACTGGCTAGCTGCCGTCCAAAGGCAGTCCCTATTACCTCTGCCTTCTTCTAATACCCACCAATATGAATATACGTTATGTGAGAATGTCAACAAATCAAGCTTTGCTATTCCTTTAAAAGTAATTCTGGGCAACACCAGCTAATTGCCTTTAAATACTTAACTAGCGGTGCTTAGTTGTTATGGAAGCCCATTGTAATGTAGGAATGTAATGTAAGAATAGGTTGCTGGATCACACCAATGGTCCGTCTAGTCCAGCATCCAGTTCTCACAATGGCCAACCAGAAGCCGGCGGGAAACCCTCAAGGAAGACCCAAGCACAAGAGCACTCTCTCCACTTGTGATTACTCTCTCCACTTGTGATTCCCAACAACTGACATTCAGTTGCTGACACAGGCAGTAGACGTTCCCAGTTAGTGGCCATTACGACATCCAACAGTGTATGGAGAACATAGCCACCATGGCTAGTAGCTATCATAGCTAGTAACCAAAGGAAAGGGAATTATCGTTCCCTCTGTTCCTGATGTTCAGGTGGTGAGTGACGTTGTGTTGGTAGCCAAAACAGTGCTGTGTGCACACAAGGAGGAGGAAGAGTCAGCAACCTGTTGGGAGGATCCCCCAAAACAGCCCAGTAGGGACTGCGTGCTCAGCAGCCACAGGCAGAATGCCTGCTGGTGGGGCGGGGGTAAGAAAACTTGGGTGGGATTAGTAAGAATGCAATAAAATATCCCTAAAAACACAGAAGGGTAGCTCATCTCCAAGCTAAGCATACCCAGTTTTGAGTTATTTCCATGCTATCCTGCACATGGTTCCTCTGGCAGCTGTTTCTCTTAAGCATCATTTACTATATTCTTTTAGGCTGGGTGAACGGGGCATTCTTCCACCCTGAGAGCTGCATTCCCTTCTGAGCAGTTTTGGGGGAGCCCACATGCCAGTGGTGGGTGGGGCAGGAGCAAAAGTGGAAGGGGCCATGAATATACTTTTTTTCTTGTCCACAGTAGACTGATCACCGTTGTTGTTGTTGTTGTTGTTGTTGTTGTTGTTGTTGTTGTTGTTGTTGCTGTTGCTGCTGCTGCTGCTGCTGCTGCTGCTGCTGCTGCTACTGTACCATCAACATCATCATTAGCAGCCCAGGGAGACAAACAAACATATGATACAACATCAAAGCATCTCTAAACATCTAAAAGCAATTCCAATATACAGATCCAAGCTAGGAAATATCTCAATTTTAAAAGACTTGTTGGAGAGGAAGGTGTTTAGTAGGCACTGAAAAGGCAACAGAGACAGAGCCTGTCTAATATTTAACATGAGAGAGTTGCAATGGCTAAGCACCACTACACGAAATACCCAGTTCTGATATCATGCAGAACAGACATCTTGCTATATTGGCTTCTGCAGGAGACCCTCACCTGCAGATTGCAGGGGTGGTTGGGGTGCATGAGGGATGGGGTGACTTTTCAAGTGTCCTGGTCCCAGGTGGCATGGGACTTTATACACTAAAACCAGCACCTTTAACTTAGCTTTGAGGGCCACGGGAGGTTAGAATCATAGAGTTGGAAGAGACCACAAGGGCCATCCAGTCCAACCCCCTGCCAAGCAGGAAACACCATCAAAGCATTCCTGACAGATGGCTGTCAAGCCTCCGCTTAAAGACCTCCAAAGAAGGAGACTCCACCACACTCCTTGGCAGCAAATTCCACTGTCGAACAGCTCTTACTGTCAGGAAGTTCTTCCTAATGTTTAGGTGGAATCTTCTTTCTTGTAGTTTGAATCCATTGCTCCATGTCCGAGGTTAATGGAGAGAACTGGGGAGAAAGGCAGAGGCGTAGGAAGGTGAGGTGGTACCCGGTGCGGAAAATTTCTTGTCACCCCCCATTGATCCCCCCCCGCAAAAATGGTTTTACATTATTTCATATTTTCTTACAAAGGAATAATAACAAGTAATAATAATAAAAACTTTTATTTATATCCCGCCCTCCCCGGCCGAAGTCGGGCTCAGGGTGGCTAACATCAGATACATAACATTGGTATAAAATCAAACAATAATTAAATTACCTCCTAAAAACATCTCAAATCAAATTAAAGTCTAATTAGATGGCTTTCCACAGGGTTAGGGTTGGGAACAGTAAGTGCTCCACTGAACTGAAATTTCAGCCTTCACGACATAGGAAAACAGCTATTTTGGTGGAGGAGGGTCAAGATATTAACCGATATGCATGAAATTTCATATATAGCTATATAATCCCTAGTATAGTAAGATAAGACCTTTGGAGCAGGCATTTAAAAAAAGTTTTTTATGAACCGCCCTAGTAGGGCAGTAATTGTTCCTTGATAATTTGTCACCCCCTCCATTATGGAACCTGGGGCGGTCCACCCCCTACGCCCCCCTTGCTACGCCCCTGGATAAAGGGGAAGCTTGTTGTTGGAGGAGTTTATCGCCCAGGTGCAACATCCATGAGATGGGACAGTTCAGGCTGTCTTGGGAGTATGGAGCAGTCCTCCAGGTCCTTGGTTGTACAGGAGCTCCCCATGGCATTCAACAGCTCTTCTTCAGAGGCGATATCAGTAAGTCCTGGTTGCTGAGCACCCTGCTCCACCCTACACCTCACACTGTACATGTTTACTATGAGAAACACCCACTGGCATGAAAAGGGGAAAATAAAACCTCTCAGAGAACTTTTGTCAGCCCTCACCTGGCCTATAACTGTCTCAGTTGTGAAAAAGGGGGCATCACCTCATCCCAGGAGAGGCCTGCATTTCCCCTGTAGCAATTTCATTTGTATGAGACATTTGGGGGCGGGGAGCACACCAGTGCTTTCACCAAATGCACCCCACTGGGCAGAAATTATCTGAGCTTTCTTTAATCTTTGCTGCTGCTGCTTTTTTTTTTTTTTTTGCAGAGTTCACCGAAGGGAAAAGAGAACATAGCCAGGCAGATGCTTAAAGACTACAAAAGAAGCCCGCGAGGTTTTGAAGTCACGCCAGCAGCAACTGGAACAGGCTATAAACTTGTACTTTATTTTTTCCAACAGAAAAAGAAAGGTAAATTGGAGCAGCAATTATTTTTTTAAAAAAAATATATATCCAGGTTGCTAAGAATTACTCAATTGCCAGCATTCACTCTGAAAACAGCAGAGGTCTTGTTGCTCTGATGGTACTGTTTGTTAGCATTAGCTTTTATCATCACGATCATTATCATAAAGTTTGCTGCTGTTATTATTTTTACGACTATTATTAAAAACTATTATGTCAGCTTTGGCAAATATTCCTTTCTAAGGCTGTTTAATGTAAGACTGTTTTTACGTTGCTATGATGGGGACTTCCAAGCAATGGGTGGCATCCAAGTATGTTCTGAGGGTGAAAGAATTAAAATCAATGTACCCATCAGCTCCAGTGGGTTTACTCTGAGTAGGAATAACATTGCCTATACAGCCCTAACGGTTACAAATGTGAGGAAAGCCTGCTAGATCAGGCCAATGGCCCTCCTAGGCCGGCATCCTGTTCTCACAGTGACCAACCAGAAGCCTGAGGGACACCTGCAAGCTGGATTTGAGTACAACAGCACTCTCTCGTCCTGAGCAGGGCCGTCTTACCCATAGGCACTATGGGTGCGGGGTACCCGGGTGCCAGGCTCTCGGTGGCACCAGGCCGAGAGTCCGGGGCCTGAGAGTCGCCCATCGGTCGGAGCACCGCAGTGAGACACTGAGGCGGCCGGCTGGCTGCACCCTCCTGTGCGCCTGGGACTGGGCAACCTGGGGGGGGGGGGCACCAGGTGGATCTTTGCACCCCGGCGCCGCATATGCTTAAGACAGCCCTGGTTCTGAGGTTTCCAGAAACTGGCCCTCAGAAGCATTACTGCATCTGATTGTGACAGTTCAATACTATGCATGTCTACAAGAAAAATTACTTCCATTGTGATCCCAGGCAAAAGGAAATAGGACTGCAATCTATATCAGCAGTCTATATTTAACAATACCACTGCTAATAACAATACTGGTTTTCCTTAGAGGACTGTTGTAAGCTGTACTCAGATTATGCATGTAGTGACATCCTTTGAATTCTTCATTTGCTTGAACAGGTTTATAGGCCTCCTCATGATCAGGAACACTGGCAGAGCAGCCAGATGGGCCTAGAGGCCTGTTCAGACCTTCTTGCTCAACACTGGTGTGGTCTAGTGTGCTAGGGCTTTAACCTATGACCACAAAGACCAGGGTTTGAATTCCAACTCAACCATGAAGCTTTCTAGTGAGCTTGGGCCAGTCACTGTCTCTTAGCCTTACTTCCCTTGCAGGGTGGTTGGGAGGATAAAATGGGTGAGAGGGAGAGCCATGCACAGCACCTTGAATTCCTTGGAGGAAATGCAATAATTAACAAATGTAAATTTAAAACACAAGAAGGTGGAGTGAGTAGGTGACACATTCCCCCCCCCCATCCTCTACACACATTGCCATTCCCTGTTTGACCATAACATCTGAGCAGGACTGAGGTGGTTGATGGAAGATGTATTTGAGCAGGTGAAGGACAACAAACTGTGATGAGGCCTGGTTGTGAGTAGTGTTCAGGAGGAAGAAAAGATGGAGTACCATCAGAATGTAAGAAACACCTAAGTGAATAGAGAGTTCCACAAAAATACTTGCACCAGATAGTAATCAGCATCAGCCAATCCCCTTCCTGAGGGGTGGAGCTATTAAAAATGGCAGCCTCACCACCATAGCGCCCCCTACTGGATAGTACGGTAGTGGCAATTTCAGAAGTGAATGATTCCTTTACACAGTGATCACAGCCACACCCCTTCTAAGATTATACAACCTTGCAGGATTATACAATAACTTTATAAGTATACAACAGGGATGGCCAACTTCCAAGAGACTGCGATCTACTCACAGAGTTAAAAACTGGCAGTGATCTACCCCCTTTTGGGGGGTTCAGGTCGAGGTTGTTGAGCTTTTTTTAGGAAGGAAAGCCATCCATGTTTTGGGGGGTTCGGGTCAAAATTGAGCTTTTTTTTAGGAAGGAAAGCCCTGTTTGGGGGGCTTCAGGGCAAAGATGCAGAGCTTTTTTTAGGGGAGCCAAAGTTGCTGAGCTTCTTTGGGGGGAGCCAGTGATCTATGCCTGATATACAATAATTACAATTAAGCATGCATTGCAATGATCAATGTATGTCTCCATGTGTTGCCTTTCAGTTGGATCTACTGTTTTCTGTGCATGTACACTTGCAAATGATTTGGAGTGTTCTAATATCTTATTTCAATGTCTTGAGTTGTGTTGTCCTTAAAGTTCCATTGTACGTTATCAGAACTTGCACACCATTCTCTTGATCCTGAAGCACCTTGTGTTTTGTGGGTTCCTAAATGTTTAGTTCTGAAGCATACAGCACTAATCCGCCTTAGAGTTCTTCCTGCACACCTTGTCCAGAGTGACCCTAAAAGCTATTCCACATTGGGTGACTCAACTGCTTTCACTCCGATGGGCTGCAATCAAAACAAAGATTGAGAAGACATTTTCTCAGTCGCTAAAAAAGATGTCCTTTCATGCTGATTGGGTAGCTCTGGGACTCTGGAGACTGTGGCACCTGCTGCAGAAATAGTAACAGGTTTTCAACCCTGGACCATTGCACCTCTGCTACTGGATAAAGCTAACAACAGCAGTAGAAAAGCCGTCTTCTTGGATCATGTCAATGGCACGCCTGATGTTAAGCAGTGGGAGCGATTTAGAAAGCCTCTTATTTTAGAAAGGAACTCTTCTCTTTCTCTCCCCCCCCCTCTCTGCACCCACAGAATTAAGCATCAAAGAATGCAGTGAGGGACATTGGCTACCAAAGCTTTATTAAGCTTTCCCTTTCAGCATGGAACCTAAAAAAATTACAAAGAGAAAAGGCAGGAGAAAGCCTTCAGCAGGGTTGGTAGTGGCATTCCAATCTCTCTCAGCGGAACAATATTTCATCCTGAAACATGCACACAGGGACAGGCAATGGTACTTTGGTATGGCACCATTCTCCATCTCTCTCTCCAAAAGCAACTGCCTTGTGGGTGTTGCCCAGGGCTCGTTTCTGCATCTATGGTGTTAAATTGAGCCCCAGATTATTTTTCTCCACCTCCGCAAACTAAGAAGGGGGAGAAAATAAGGAGGAATGAGAAGCATTCTATGTATGGAAATAGCTGGGAGGCCTGTACCCAGATTTCTTTTTCCCTGCCATGCGGGGGGGGGGGGAATAAGTGGAATCTTTTCTTTCTGAATCACCAATACTCAATCAACAGTGCAAGGAGTCCCCAAAGGAAGATGTTCAGCAGGAACAGGGCCTTTGGTCATTGTTGTTTTTGTAGAGGTTCAGCATGTTTGTGATGGTTGGTTAGGGCTCAAATGAGATTAAGGGAACCTCCAGCTGAACATTTTTCATGCTGATAAATGGAAGAGAGGAAACTGCTTGACACATCACCAGCCTTTTATCAGGTGTGGGGTTGAAGTCACCCTTCTCCCGCACTATGCTAATTTAGGCATCCTGGCAAATCATAGGAACCTGCCCTATGCTCAGGCAGTGATGCAGTGTGGGTTGGCACACAGAGGTGGTTGTCCTGGGTGCAAAATTATTAGGGGTACAAAATTTCAAGGGGGGGGGAGAGACTGAAGAGCAGATATAGGTGCCAGTTGCTAAGGGATGTGGGTGGCGCTGTGGGTTAAACCACAGAGCCTAGGGCTTGCCGATCAGAAGGTCAGCGGTTTGAATCCCCTCGGCGGGGTGAGCTCCCATTGTTCGGTCCCAGCTCCTGCCCACATAGCAGTTCAAAAGCACGTCAAAATGCAAGTAGAAAGATAGGTCCGCTCCGGAAACAGTGTTTCCGTGCACTGCTCTGGTTCGCCAGAAGTGGCTTAGTCATGCTGGCCACATGATCTGGAAGCTGTACGCCGGCTCCCTCGGCCAGTAAAGCGAGATGAGCGCCGCAACCCCAAAGGCATCCACGACTGGACCTAACGGTCAGGGGTCCCTTTACCTTTAGGGTCCATTCTGCGCAGGCTTCAGAAAGATACCTGCTGCTAACCTATCCCCCATCCTGCTTTCTGCCATGCTCGACATTCACGGGCACCACAGTAGGTTGCAGAGCTACATATTGCCCCTTTGTTTCAGCCTATCGGTGGGTGGTGCCAAGGAGTTCTGGCCCATGCTGCTGCCCGCTTGCCAGCAGTGCCATTAACAACATGGAATACGAGGGTTATCCGCTGCAGACCAATCAACAGAGAGAGTTAGGGTAAGGGGGCAGTGCCAAGGGAGAATGAGAATCTCCCCCACCCCTGTATCTCTGCAAATGGAAGCTGATATTGGCTCTGTAAAGAAAGCTGGTGGTCTCTGGGGTGATGCAGGGGTGAGGGGGGTGGGGCAAATGTATCAAGTGATTTGGTGTGTGCATGGTAGAGTCTTTCATTGACTTTATTCAATACTGAACTGGTGGAAGGGACTCAGGGAGTGCTAACGGTTCACAGGTTAGGGGGAGCAATACTCGTCTAGCCCTGGGTGATGGCAGCCCACGCTATGCCTTTGTACCCAGGGGAGACTGTTCCATTAGGAGAAGAGGGCACTGTCTCACCAGCCTCTGTCTGCCCTCGGTCAACCCCTCCCCACACATCTGCCTGTCTTTCTTAACTTACAACATGTCCAGGTCTGTGGACTTCCTGTCAACTTCTGCCTCCTCCATAGTCTCAATGTTGCCCTTGTAGAACTCAGGAGGGAGGTGGACAGGGACAAAACTAGAAGGAGCTGGTTTTACCTGAATCCCAGTACCACCTACTGTTTGGTCTATTTGCTCCTTGTCATTTTAAATGGACATTGTCCACCACTGCTTTTGCCAGATCAGAGCATTGGTCCATCTAGTTCACTGTTGTCTGCACTGACTGGCAGCAGCTTACCGGGATTTCCGATAAGGATCCCTCCTAGCTTGATCTGGTGATGGTGAGGACTGAATCTGGGATCTTCTGCATGCAACACAGGTGCAGTGGTATTACTTGCAAGCAAGCCAAGTAAGATTTCACTAGGTGTTTTTATGCCCACTCAACTGCTTCAATTTGCGGAACTTTCACTGTTACTGGTGCCACATAATACTCATTCTGCATTTGTAAGAAATCATTGTGTGTGTGTGTGTGTGTGTGTGTGTGTGTGGCAGCACCCACACTTTGGAACTCCCTGCTTCTTGACATCAGGCAGGCTTCTATCCTGCTCTTTTTGCACCTGCTAAAAGCATTTTTGTTCAGGCAAGCCTACAGAGACATGTAGAATGTCTAGATGCGATCTGATCTGGGTTTTTAACTTATTGCTGATTTTATTTTATTGTTTTAAACAGTTGTTTTTAACTGCTTTTACTAACAATTCTTTTGCTTTATTCCTTTTGTAAACCACTTAGAGGTGTTATTAATATCAAATGGTGTGTGAGTCTTGTTAGAACAAATAAATAAGTAAGCCTTCAGGCTGTAGATTGTGGCCTGACAGGTGCTTGATGGCCCAAAGACCCACACCCCACACCATGTGTTTCATACTCCCTGGGCACAAGCAAAAGCAAGAGGTTTATAAACCTGTAAATGATCAGAAAGCTGAGTTTAAGAAGAGCCCAGCTGTCCTGAAATACTAACCAATCAGCTCCACCAGATGACCTCTTGTTCTAATATTATGAGAGAGAGCAATAAAAGCTGCTCTCTCTTGAAAGCAGGCAACATTTTATACGCCTCTGCCTTACTTGCTTTTTCTTTAAACTAAAAAGCCCCAAACACTGTAACTTTTTTCTCATGGGGAGCTGCTCCAGCCGCTTGATTATGCTGGCTGCCCTTCTTGCAGCTTTTCCAAATCTGCTATGTACAGCAGAGGGAGAAATTCAGTTCTATTTGCATTTAAAGGCAATTCTATCAAATTTGCGCTTTCCAAAACAATCTGTCCTTCAAAATTCACACTTGGCTGAATTTTGCAATGCAATTCACCAACCTATCGAAGTTTACAAAAATGCAGATATGGAGGGGGGAAGTGTGCATAAAACATGATGTATTGGGGATAGTAACTTACAAAAATGCATGATATTGGAGAAAACTGCTTTCAAAATGAGTGCATGAGTCAAAACTGCAAAGAAGTGTATGTTTAAAGGGGGGAAGTCACACTAAAATGCTGTTGAATTTTCACAATTTACCGGTAAGTGTTTTAATGTGCAGCACTAGGCAAGTGGTGAGTACTTCTAATTTCTTTTGCTCCCAAAGCAAAAAAACAAAAAACAAAAAAACACACACACACACAAAAACCCAAACACTCAAATGTGCAGATTGTGGAGAAGTGTTCCCAGAAGCAAAATGTTAAAAATTATTTGGGTCTATGTAGCAGGAGGTGGGGGTAGAGGGAGCCACAAATGACTTGATGAATTTCTTGCATATTAAGCCATTTGCCCAGTTTTAGTCAGGAAGGGACAGAATAGGAGAGGTATGTTTTGACTGTAGAACTAGTGTAATATGACTACATTGATAGCAATACTTACCCACGTGCAATGGTGATTTGTGTTACGTAGCAATATTAACTAGTGTGTAATAGCATGCCAGATATGCACTTTTTAATGGGAAATGTTTTGACCTGAGAACTAATCAATTGTGTGACAGTTTGAGCATATTACACTGATCCTGACCTGACTTCAGTGGCTGCAAATTAGTTTCTGGGCCCAATTCAAAGAGCTGGTTTTGACAATACCTCCTCTCCACATATGAACTAACCCAGACCTTGCAATCATCACCTGAGGCCCTTCATTGTGTCCCTACTCCACAAGAGGTCTGGAGGGTGGAAACACAAGAAAAAGCCTTTTCTGTGGTGGCTCCCCATTTGTGGAATGCTCCCCCAGGGTGGTTTGCCTGGCACCTTCATTACATGTCTTTAGGGGCCAGGAGAAAATATTTCTCTATAATTAGGTCTTTGGCTGATTCTATGACCTTTGCGGGGAAGGCGGTTTATTGGTTGGTTTTTGTATATTTTGTTCTCATTCTGTATATTTATGTTGTGAACCACCCAGTGATCTTCAGATGAAGGGAAACATACAAATTAAGTAAGTAATAATAATATTAGTAATACCTTGTGTGAAATAGCAATACTGACCAGGATGAAATATTGACTTGCGTGATATAGCCATATTGATTAGTACAGTGGTGCCTCGCAAGACGAAATTAATTCGTTCCGCAAGACTTTTCGTCTTGCGGAAATTTCGTCTTGCGAGGCACCGTTTCCCATAGGAACGCATTAAAATTTAATTAATGCGTTCCTATGGGAAAAAAGTCCGGGGGCGCCGGTCGGAAGGGGCGCCGGCCGGCACCGGAGCCGCGCGGCGCCGCATTTTAAGGCTGCAGCGAGCGAACTGTTCGCCCGCTGCAGCTTTAAAATGCGCCGTAGCTAAAAAGGCTTACCTTTTGGCTCCGGTGGGGGGGGTGTTTTCCGCGTCGCGTCCGCCATTTTGGATCGACTCAGACATGCGCAGTCGATCCAAAATGGCGGACACGACGCGGAAAACACCCCCCCACCGAGCCAAAAGGTAAGCCTTTTTAGCTACGGCGCGACGCCGCGTGGCTCCGGGGCGGCTCACAGTGGTACCTCGCCAGACGAATTCGTCTTGCGAAAAACAGCCATAGACGAATTCGTCTCGCGAGTCAACTAAAAACTCGCAAAACCCTTTCGTTTTGCGAGTTTTTCGTTGTGCAAGGCATTCGTCTTGCGGGGTACCACTGTATAGACTAGATGGGTCTGCACTTTGGATGGAAAGCCAAACAATTTGCACAATGTAAAATAGTTGGTCACCAAATAGTAAAAGATGAATATATGTACAACTGTGTATTTCAAGATCAGCAACCGTTGTGTTCCCTTTCTCTCCAGATATTTTTCTCCTGGCAGGGGATACTTCCAGCCCCACAAGAAATAAAAGATCTGTGGGGATTTGCTCCTATCATCCACTCATGCCAAACTGCAGTCTCCATCTGCCTCACTTTATGTGGAAGGAGCAGCAACCGTATCCTTTGTAGGGAATCTGGGGCAACACATCAATCTACCACCATATCATACAGCAGAGGTCGGGAAACCTTTTCAGCCAGTGGGCCAGATACCCCTCTGTGGCGATTCGCTCAACCTGCACAGGTCCCCCAGACGTTTAACGGTCTGTTGATACCTGCGCTCACCACTTTGTTAATTAACCGCTGCCACCAACCAGTCTGTCTGGTATTTACTTCACTCAGTTCAGTCAAGGAGAATATTGGAACAAAACTGTTTTATTTGAAGTTTAGTACATAAGCATGTGGTTTCTGAATAAACAGTACTTTCTTGGTTGTGTTCTTGTTAACAACAGTGCCCAACTATTTCTCCCACCCCTGTTCCTACTCCTTCCCTTGCCACCCTCCTTCCAACCTCTCAATACCCACAACAAGCCCCCAAGACAAAGACCAAGACCCTGACAAAAGACAAGACAAAAGACCCTTCCTTCCCCGGGAGGGGTTTATATAGCCCACATAACTCCGCCCCCTAAAGGTTCTTACTGGTTATTCCTTTTAACTCATTCTATGCCATTCCTTAGTTTGGGTGATTGCCACACCCTCCGGACAAGCCAGCTTTCTGAGGGCTAGCAGTGGGTGGGGCCAGGAGAAAAAAAGTGGTTGGAACAACAATGAACTTCATTTATGGAAAGCATGAAACAGTGTAGGAGTTCAATGACTCTGTGTAACCAGGTGAAAAATACTCTTGGAAGCTGCAAAACAGGGTGTGGTAAAGGATGTGAGTTGGAGAGGGTCCTGAGGACCAAATGGAGATGTCTGAAAGGCTATATTCAGGCTTGGCCCCTAAACACAGGCAAATCCTATTAATATCGCTAGCCAATGCTTTCAGTTCCTCCATAAGGAAGATTCAAAAGAAGATGGAGTTGTTCCCACCTCTCCATATGTCCGCCACCAAGTTCAACAGACTAATGTGAGCCTGTGCTCCGATCAATGCAGATAGGCAACCAGAACAAAAGAAACAGTAAGGCCTCTTCCCGGAGGAAATGTATCGTCTACAGGATCCTCTCCTGGCATGGGCAACATACCTTCACTTAGCCACGGAAGCCGTCTTGGGTTCAAGTATAGGTTCTGTAAACACAGCCAGAGACAGGGCGAGACAGACAGAGAAACAAAGCATGCATTCCCTAAGGAGGATGATTAAAGTTTATGATTAAAAAAAAAAAAAAGCGGTGAGGGGGTTTCCACAGACCCTTTCGAGTGATTCCAAATGCAGGGGTCTGCACATGTGTTTCTCTGGATATTTGAAAACCTGAGCATAAAGCCCATAAGAAGAGCTTGCTGGGTCAAGCCAGTGCCCCATCTAGTCCAGCATCCTGTTCTCACACCGGCCAACCAGTGGGACCTGAGAACAAGAGCACTCTCCTTTCCTGTTCCTTCCGGCGAGTGATGTTCAGAAGCTTTGCTGCCTCTGACTGTAGAGGCATAGCACAGACATTGTGATTAGTAGCCATTGATGGCCTTCTCTGAGAGGAGATGCGCTGGCCATTTTCAAATATCTCAAGGGCTGTCACATGGAGGAAGGAGCAAGCTTGTTTTCTCCAGCTCCAGATACTAGGACCCATACCAATGGATTCAAGTTACAAGAAAAGACATTCCAATGAAACAGCAGGAAGAACTCTTTGACAGTAAGAGCTGTTTGACAGTGGAATGGTCTCCCCTGAGAGGTTGTGGATTCCCCTTCAAGGTTTTTAAGCAGAGGTTGAATGGCCATCTGTCATGCTTAAACCAGCTGAGATTCCTGCATTGCAGGGTTGTTGGACTAGATGACCCTTGGTGTCCCACCCAACTCTACAATTACAAGATTCCTCCCTGAGTTTGTCCAATCGTCTTAAAGCCATCTAGGTTGGTGGCCATCATTGCCTCCTGTGGAAGTGAGTTCCATAGTTTGACCGTGTGCTGCACTGAGACATCCTTTATCTGTCCTGAATCTTCTAACATGCAGCTTCATTGGGTATCCATGACTTCTAGTGTTATGAGAGAAAAACTTTTCTCTAACAATTTTTAGCAAACTGAAAAAAGCGAATCTTGCTGAACAGGTGCAGCCGGGCATTGGCCTTATCCATGACTTCTAGTGTTCCATGAGAGAAAAACTTTTCTCTAACAATTTTTAGCAAACTGAAAAAAGCGAATCTTGCTGATGAGGTGGGCCGGGCTGGCCTTATCCAACCCCTGCATTCCACAGGAGGTGCCTGGGTCCCTTGACCTCTCCTGACACTTCTTTTAATCCTATTTTATAGTGTCCAATTGCAAAAATAACCTGAACTTAATAGGGCTGTTTTTACTGCCTACTAAGAGTGACCGAGCAGCCACTGATAGGAAGAAGCCCCCCGGCCCCATAACTGACTGCCCACCATTGTGCTGGGGAGTTCCAAGAACAAGGTACTAAGGGGTCAGGAGATAATCTCCACAACCATTGAATAATTTAAAGGGTAATTTTGTGGTCAGCAAATGTCAGGCCTCTATAATTCTGCAAACCATTGCCCCAAACGATCCCTAAATTGCATTAAGCAATGGATTTCACACCTCTTCCCTTTTTGCCTATTGATTGTTTTTCCCCATGAGGACATTGATTGTCGTTGGACAGCCGCAATCACTCCAGTTGTTCCAAGAACGACGCAGGCAGCAGCAAGAGTGATGCCACCTCAGCAAAACTCATTGGCAAAAGGGAACACTTATAAATGGACCCCTGTCCTGTTTCAAGAAAAGATCCACAGTATCAAACCCCACTGGAGCTACCCCAGCAGATGCATCAAAATAAATCTCAGCCATGGAAGTGGGGGGGGGGGGAACTGCCTGCATGGGTGCTACCAAGAACCAACAGGAACACTGATGAGAACATGAGTTGCTTCAGCAGGAAAGGAAGACATCACAGACCTAGTTTAAAAAATAAATAGGCGGATCTACTGTATACAACATTGGAATCGAGGCCTTCTGTACATCCCACCTGTTAAGTAGTGGGTGGACACAGCAGACGACACAGTGATTTTCAAGCAGTCTCTTGTTTATTCTCAGGCTGGAACAGAAGTGAGCTGAAGGGCCTCAGCAGCCTGCTTATATAGAACTCAGCTACAAGCAACAGTAACAACTTTCTGTAGTTACCCAATCCCTGAACGTCACTTTCAATCCCTCATTTGCATGTGCGGACCTGAGTGAAAACTGCAGCAGAATGAACTATATACACACACCCCTAGTGGCCTAGGGTGAGAACTTCAATACATAACACCACCTCTTTCAGAAGGATGGTTCGGATTTCAAGCAGGCCCTTCCCCATTCACAGCAAACCTTGCTGGCTAGGTGGCCAGTGGTTTGTAATACTGTAAATAAATTTAACTATTATAGCACCCAAATTACGGAACCCTACTGGGAGACTGAGAGAGCTGGGTTTCGCCCCAATGCTTTGCTTCCAATATAATTTTATTTGACTGAGCTTTCCACAGTGAGAGCCAGATTGGATGTCAGACTAGGACCCAGGAGACCAGGGTTTAAATCCCTACTCACATGTGAACCTTTGGCCAATCACAGCCTCTTAGCCTAACCTACCTCACAGGGTGGTTGTGGGGGGGGGGGGTTGAGGGTTATGGTATATTTTTTGTGTTTTATATTGTAAACTACCCTGTGATCTCAGATGAAGGGTATAGAAATTTAATTAATAATAATAATAATAATAATAATAATAATAACCATATATGCCAACAAGCTTCATAGAGGAAAATGTGGGACATAAATAAAATAAATAGTTAAATAATTAATGTGTTGTATTAAACCTCTACCTTCTTATAAGCTTGTTTCAGCCTACCCGTTTTATACAATGCTTTTTTTTGGCCACTTTATATTTTCTTCATTGTTGCCTTTAAATATTTAGATGCATTTCAGTAATTTTGTAAACTGCTTGGAATTTATTTATTTATTTTTAGAAAAGAAAAGCTGAACAGAAATCCCAAAATAAACAAATTGATGGCCAGCTAGTTCACATATGTTGCTGTGTGTTTTTATGTTGCTCAAAGAAGTAAAAGGAAACTCCCCCACCTTTGGTGGCTACACCCTGAAAACCCCAGCCCAGCATTTTCGTTTTTAAAAATCATGTTTCGTTTACCGTAGAGCTGCAATATCTTTGGGCATTATCAACGGTGGAAACTATTAAAATTTGCTACTTAAATAACAAGAGAAAAGGTTCCTTTTGTTGAAAGAGTCTAAAATGGCTACCGTATACGCAATACACTCCTTGTTAGCCACAGTAATGTGCTGGACTGGTTCTTGTGGTTAAATGTGGGGGGTGGAGAAAGAACATATTTCAACTGATATCAAAAATCTGGATGAAGTTGAGAGGCCTGTGTGTGCTTGAAGTCTGCAGTCAGATCTTCCTGAAAAAATCAAGGTGATCATCACAGCTCCAGTGCCACAGACAGAACTTTCGTATCTCCTCCACCTCAATCATTTCTGCTGTGGAGAGCCTCAAACAGACCACTGAGTGGCATTCAGCCTCATAAAGTAGGCAGAGCTTGCATAGGAGCTTGGATAGGAAACATGTGCCCCTCTATATGTGCCCCTCTATATGAATGGAAACCCCCTTCATCATGAGAACACAAGAAAAGCCTGCTGGATCAAGCCAACGACCTATATTGTGCAGCACCCTGCACTCACAGTGACCAACCAGGTGCCTGTCGGAAGCCTGCAAGCAGGACCTGAGCTTTTCCAGCTTTTGGAAGCATACTGCCTACAACCATGGAGGAAGAGCATAGCCATTGTGGCTGATAGCCACTGATAGCCTTTACCTCCATGAATTTGTTTTTTATAGCCATCCAAATTGCGGGAGTGAATTCCATTGTTTTAACTATGTGCTGTATGAAGAAGCGCTTTCTTTTGTCTGTCCTGAATCTCCTAACATTCAACCTCATTGGGTGCCTCCGAGTTCTAGTGTTGAGAGAGAGAGAGAGAGAGAGAGAGAGAGAGAGAGAGAGAGAGAGACTTTTCTCTACCTGCTTTCTCCATGCCCTTCTTATTTTTATGCAGTTCTATCACATTACCTCTTACTCACATATTCTGTAATCTAAAAAACCCCAATCACTGCACCCTTCCCCAGTAGCGGAGTTCGCCACTGGCCATGATGAATGAGGCTAATGGGAGTGAGTTGGGATTCCCCAGTGAAGGAAAGATGTCTTACAACCCCGGGTTCCTGGCTCATATCAAACTGCTGTTCATACATGCATCATATTATTTGTATACTGCTTTTCCATTGTTCAAGGTTAGGGCTCTTCTGCAGCCTCAGTTTCTGTAGTTGGAGTCAGTCAGGCCCCCACGCTCCCAGACCAGGTGAGAAAAGGACTCAACCCAGAATTTCCAGCCATGACATGTTGCTCTCGCCAACCAGTTTCCCCACACAATAATATTCTAGTATAGGAGGGAGAGGGATGGTAAATGATCCAGTATCAACCACTCAGCTATGCATGGGTCAGTAGAGATTTGAACCAATGTCTCCAAGACCCATCCAACCACTACGACACAATGGGCAGAGAAGGTGAAACCTGCCCTCCATCCAGAGCCCTCACTGACAAGGATTCCCCAGAGGGTGCAGGTGTAAAACAAGTTCCTCAACAAACAAACTACACATCATGAGTGACAGACATTTCAATCATCAGTATCATTGTATCCAGTTCCTGCTTCACCTGGAAGATTATCATTTGGAAGTTAACAGCCTAGTGGCGTAGCTAGCCGCTCGGCACCCGCCACCTCCCCCTCAGCTGGAGGGTGGCTGAGGGGGAGGCAGTGGGCAGATGGAAGGCCTACGCTGCCGTTTTGGGCAGTGTGGGGCCTGCAGGCGCCTGAGCCACCGTGTTACTCGGGTGCGCTGCAGGCCCTGCAGTAAGTGCCGCCCCCTGCGGTGTGGCTCCCAGTGCCTCCCCGCCCCCTAGCTACGCCTCTGTATCAGCCAACTCTTCATTGATTATTTATTTTCTGTATCACTTAATATATTAAATATATCTCCATGCAGTATACAGAAGACCAAAGCTACAACAAACAACTTAAACAAAAATATTACAAAAAGAAACAGTTACATAAAAAAAAATGTTATAGGCTGAAGGTGGATGATACTTCCTCACATTCAGCTGCACTCTCCCCTCCCAGTTTCAGGTACAGCAGGTTTGTTGAGTTTCCCAGGGGTCTAAATGATGGGCAAAGCCCTCCCCTCACCCACCCACAACAACTCTTTCTTCACCCCCTGTCCTCTCCTCCTTCGCCTCCTCCTCCAGCTGCTTTATTGGGGGCAAGATATTCGATTCAGAGCCCTGACCAGGATTATTATTTCTCAGGGGGTATTTGTCAAATTTCAAAGGCTAGACTGACAGCGTCTGAAAACTACCCCCCCCCAAAAAAATGCAGGGGAGGATGAGAAGGAAAGCAAAGCGCATGTGACTCTCTTCACGATCCGGCAAAGCAATACCGTTAGAGGCTGGACTGAGAAATCCTTCCCCGTTTTCCGAGGCTCAAGGGCTAACTAAACAGACAAAAGGAAGATGAGTGAGCTTAGAGGCATCTGAAGGCACATGGTTCATATTTGGTCTAAGCTGCTTGAGCTGCCTTGCAGACCGTAGGGCTCGCGGAGAGCTTTCAGACACAAAAACTATGCACGGAAGTCCAGATTTAGATACAACCCAAGATACATCCTCAGATATTTGGTGCTCCTGAGCAATCTGTATCGAATCGGGCCTGATTATATTAAAGTATTAAGTCCGTGTTGCCTTTAAAAATTTTCAAAGACATCTTTGGGAAGCTGTTATGTGGAAAATTTAAGTAATAGGTTTAGATCTAAAGGACAGGGGGCCATCTGTACAAACACAGCATCTCCTAGGCCTAGGGCCTAACTCGCTTGTAACTACCATACCAATATCGTCAGGCTTTGTTTGGCTAGCACGCGCCATAAATGAAACACATTTTTCAAAGTTTCTTCTTTATTAAAACAAACCTTTTAAAGAAAAGAACTTGGCATTTCCCGCTCACCTCAACATTATCCCCTCTTCTCAAAAGGAAAATAAAAAAAGAAGAAAGGTATGGTTGATGGATAATGTTCTTGGCTGGGATAGACACTGTGACCATGAATCTTGGCCTTTTAGGCTTTTAGGAACAATGGTATCCAGAGAGAAAGAAAATCCTTGTAGCAGCTTACTAAGGAATACTGAACAAAAGCGGAGTATAATTTGAGGAGAAATGAACAGAGAGGCTTTGTCTTTTTTTTTGGTCAGGCCTTGTATATAGCATGAAGGCATACAACCAAACATACAGAGGGAAAACTCCCTCAGAATCATACAACTAATCAAGGCACATGCTACCTCAGCAAAGGTCATGCCATTTTGCCTGGTTGCCAACACCTCCACTCATCCCTCTCTTGGCTACCTGACTTCCTAACAAAAGTATTAACCCTTAGATTACAAACTGAATGGTCCCTGCTATTGCTGCAAGCTATTGCTACCTGAACGGACTGGCTGAAGCAACGCTAGAACACCGGATCTGTTACTTGTTTGGTTGCAAACACCTTCTATACAAATCCAAGCAAGCCCAACTGCAGAAATGTACCATAATTGAAAATGCTGGCACCACATCAACAAAACACTGCCATTCACAGTGATTTAACAAATATTTACTTACTGTATTTTACCCCACTTTTCAGACTATTATTGTCTCCCACACTGACTCCCATCAGTAAAAGAGAGAGAGGCTCTTAGGTCAGGTTTGCAAGGTAAGCCCACCCACAGCTCAATGGAAGAACATCTGCTTTGCATGCAGAAGTTTCAGTGTTCAGTCCCCCACATCTCTAGGTAGGTACTTGAAGCATTGCCTAGCCCTATATGTTCCTATTTAGCCACCTCAAATTCTATTTCATGTTCATTCTGCATCTCATAGCAGTCAATCTTTCAGTGTGGTAGCAGCACTTATAACCTTGGAGGATAACCTAAATGCTTATGTGCCTAAGTAAGCCTTCCCAAAGATATGCATTTAGTATTTCCTTTTTGGTTCAGCCATGAAGTGACCTTGGGCTACTGTCAGTCTAACCTACCTGACTGGTTACAGGCGGGTAGCCGTGTTGGTCTGCCATAGTCAAAACAAAATAAAAATTTCTTTCCAGTAGCACCTTAGAGACCAACTAAGTTTGTTCTTGGTATGAGCTTTCGTGTGCATGCACATGTGAGAATAATAAAACGAGGATGGGAGCACCATGTACACCGCCTGGAGCAATTCTGGAGTACTAAATAAAGAAATAATGGTTTTTTTTTGTTGTTTTATATGTGTGTGTGTGTTTAAATTTTTCTAAATAAACAAATAGAATAGCTCAGTGAAGCTATAACCTCTTAAGCCTACAACATGATACTTCTCTTAGTAAATATGCACTAGCTAGGTTTGGTTTTGGGTTTTAAAAAACAACTTATTCTCATAGCTCCCATTGGTCCCCCCCTCCCCAATTCTCTTCCATCCCCTTCTATGAAACTCTATGAACTTGGGTATCATCATTTCAGTGGATCAACTCTGAGCCGGACTTGGTTGACTGCAACCTTACACCTGGACCACATTGGATTTGTACAGTTGTTCCTCACAAGCGCAGCAATGGACCCAACATGTCACCAAGAAAAGTGAAGAAAGATCTGCATAAAATCTGCACATGCTACCCTCTATGGATAGATGGATGTAATTTTAGAAATGATTATTAGTGTTTAAATATAAATGCAGTGGATTTATGTTTAAAGGAAGGCTCTGACCAGGTACGCTGGGTGCCTGCATAGTCTGTTGGTGGACAACTTCAAGGCCTCTCCTGCTCTTCCTTCTTTGCATTCACCACTTGAACATCATAAATCATGGGAAAATATTGTCATTGGAAAGTACTATCATTCTTATATGTGGACTTATGCCGATGTGTGGAAGGATTCACAGTCAGTGTGTCTGGATGATTTAGAAAGGATCAGTTAGCTTTTCCTTGCATTTTAAGCATGTGAAATGCAACTGTCTGGCTACAGAGCCTTAAGAAGCCTAGTTAACGAAGGATACACCAAAGGAAGTATTGCTGGAAATGTAGCAGAGAGGCCTGAGGATATAAGCCAGGTACAAGCCTGCCCCCATGTGGTCAGCTATAAAGAACACACAAGCGAAGAAAGAAATCTTTCGTTGCATGCCATGTTTGTGGTCTTGAGACTGTATTCAGGGGGATGTTGTGTTCCAGAGGAGTTAATCAGGGGTTACTCACACATAAGACCAGTAATAGTGGGGAAAAGGTCCCTCAGCTATGCATCTCTCCCCAGTGATGTGCAGATGTTGAGAAGTGCTGTCTATATTGGGGATGCATTCTCAGTTTGTGCCGGTGGGTTTCAGCAACCCAGTTTAGTCACCTTGTTGAACAGTGTATCCTAGCTGGTTCTCAGCTGAGAACAAATCATAGTTAAGCTACTGAGCAGGTTTCATCAAACAACCCATGGTTTCCTGAGTCCCCATTTATGAAACCATGGCTTAGTGTTATGTGCAAACCTAGTCACTAAGTCAACACTAGCAGCATTCCCAAGGTGGGACCATCTCTTCCACTAGGCAGAGTGGGGCAGCTGCCTCACTAGTGAATTATCTAAGGCAGCAAATTGTGAGTTGTTATTGTTGCATATTTTTACTACCCAGGATGGGGAGAGGTATTTGTGGAATTTTCCTAGAAAAAGGGACTGATTGTTAAACTACACTGGGAATTGTATTTCTTTGAGGGTAAGAGGAGTGTTCTAGTAGCTCTCAGCTCCCAGGATTCTTTGAGGGAAGCTACATACAGGGCAGTTAGCCCATACTGGACAGCAGACTGAGCTGAATTTGCCAAGTGTCAAACTTTTGTGCCCCCTTCCACGACCCATTCAACTCCACATGTCATTATGTCTGGAATGAGAACAATAGCAAAAGAAAAGAAAATAATCTATCTGTCTGAAAGGGTGGACATGATAAAGGAATATTCTGTAATATTATTTAAAAGCCTTTGTTATCACCTTTGGGGGCCTTTATGCAAAGTGTTAGCAAGGCAACAGTGAAGGAATTGCAAGGTGTTGGGAGGCCAGAATGTGAATAAAAGAAACTCCACAAAAAACATACGACTTGGCCAATTCAGCCCACCCTCTGAAGGGCATTTTTGACGGGTGAGTGGGGCCCCAGAGGACATCCAGGGATCAGTTTTCAATGGAAAGAGACAGGTCCTTCTAATCAGGAATTAGTTAAGAAGCAGGAAGCAGGGAGGAGGAATAACTGAACAGTTCTCCAAATGAAGAGATGTAGTGAGGCAACCAAGTTTGCTGATGATACTAAATTGTTCAGGGGTTTTTTTTGTTTTTGTAAAAACGTTTGCTAAGAGCTCCAAAATGACCTCTCCTAACTGAGCGAATGGATGGCAAAATGGCAGATGAAATCCAATGCAAGCAAGTGTAAGGTGATGCATGGTGGGGTCAAAAATCTTAACTTCACATATATGCTCATGGAGGCTAACGAGACTTTGAGTTTGCAGAGGACAGCTTAATGAATTTGTCAACCCAGTGTGCTGCAGCTGTGGAAAAAGTAGAAGTCCACAGTAGGGATCATTACGAGAGGATCAAAAAGAAATCTGCTGATATCATAATGCTGTTGGATTACTGTGTGTGATTCTGGTTGCCTCACCTCAAGAAGGATATTGTAGAGTTGGAAAAGGTTCAGCAAAGGGCAAACAAAATGATCAAGAAAATGGAGAGACTTCCGCCATGAAGAAAGGTTGTAGTGTTTGGGACTTTTTAGATTAAAAAAAAAGGCAGGTAAGCAGTGACATGATAGAAGTTTAAATAAATAAAAGGATTTTAAAAATTGTCCAGCAGCACCTTAGAGACCAACTAATTTGTTCTGGGTATAAGCTTTCGTGTGCATGCACACGAAAGCTTATACCCAGAACAAACTTAGTTGGTCTCTAAGGTGCTACTGGACAATTTTTTTTATTTATTTTCGACTGCATCAGACCACATGGCTACCTACCTGAATCTAGGAAAAAGCAAGGGATAGTATGCAGATGACCAAAATGAGACAAGAATCCAATATCTCTGTTCAGACCAGGTCTCTCCATAGTTTTCAGTTTAGTAATAAGTTGTAATTCAGCAACTTCTCTTTCAAGTCTATTTCTGAAATTCTTTTGTAATAAGACAGCTGCTTTGAGATCCTGTATTGAATGTCCTGGGAGATTGAAGTGTTCTCCTACTGGCTTCTCTGTCTTGTGATTCCTGATGTCAGATTTATGTCCATTTATCCTTTGGCATAGGGTTTGGCCTGTTTGTCCAATATAGAGAGCTGAAGGGCACTGTTGGCATTTGATGGCATACACAATGTTAGAAGATGAGCAATTAAATAGTCCTGAGATGGTATGTTTGATGTTGTTGGGGCCAGTGATGGTGTTGTCCGGGTGTATGTGGCAGCAAAGTTGGCATCTGGGTTTATTGCAGGCTCTGGTACCAGTGTCCATGTTAAGTCTGGTTGTTGTATTATTGTGGGTGAGGAGTTGTTTAAGATTGGGTGGCTGTCTGTAGGCAATGAAAGGTCTTCCTCTCAGAACTTGAGAAAGAGAACTGTTGTTGTCTAGGAGAGGTTGTGAATCTCTGATGATAGAAGTTTATAACACTAGAACTTGTGGACATCCAATGAAACTGAATGTTGGATGATTCAGGACAGGTTTTTTAAAAGTAGTTCTTCATGCAGTGAATAAACTACAGAACTTGCTCCCCCAGGAGGCAGTGATGGCCACCAACTTGGATGACTTTAAAAGAGGATGAGCCAAATTCATAGACGAGAAGGTTATGAGTGGCAAGTAGCCATGATGGATATGTTGTACCTCCACTGTTGGAGGCAGTATGCTTTTGAATACCATATGCTGGTATTCTCATAGGCATCTTGTTAGCAGCTGTGAGAACAAGATGCTGAACTAGATGGGGTTTTTTTACTGGATCCAGCAGCTGGCACCTTTTTATGTTAACTGGTCGATTTTGGTTTCTTTCGATTTCTCATTTTTCCAAGCTTAAGTTCAGTTATCCATATTTCCACATCAGTTTGTCGTTCATACAAAAGTGCTCATGAAAATTCATCAGAGTTTCTTCTAATGTACACATTTTTAATATGCAATTTTGCATATAATATTCATGTTTTGCAACCATTTCCCCCTAATATTATGCATTTTGTATACTATTTTTACCATTACATGTATTCTATGCACACTTTAGTATATGCATTCTTTGTACCAATGATTTAGTTGCAGAACCTCACTGCGGAATTTGGAACAGTGTGGATCTCGAAAGATGGCTGTATTTCAGATTCTGTATTGTTTGGGAGTGCAAACTAGGTTGGTCTTCTTATGTTCTTATGTAGTTTAACTCCCTACAATCCCATTTCAAAAAGATTGTGGGATTCCCTCTCCTTGCATGTTATTTCCCAAACAATTTTGTCAAAGGAGTGGTGGGGGCGAAATTCAGTGCCCTCCAAATTTGGGGAAAGGAGGGGGGGCAGTGGTGTTGCCATGCCTGCCAGGGTCTCCTTTGCATGTGAAAATCATGACTGACTCTCTGAGCCTTCCTTTTAAATTAATGACCAGCGGGATGAATCTGTTTGGCACATTAACCCCAACTGGTCATTAATTTCCCAAGAAATGCTCTGTGTCAAGGTTGTGACTGTTGTTATAACCCTGTGCTGGGGAGGGTTGAAGATATGTTTGCAGTCAGCCTCTGGCTCCTGAGCCCTACTGGAGACCTCTGCCTGCTCTGTCTAAGGTGTTTCAACACCACAGATCTGACATGGCACAGTTCAAGGATGGGGAAACTGTGGGGAACCCAGATGTTGTTCGACTGCAGTTCCCAATAGTCTCCTGATCACTGTCGATGCTGGCTGGGGATGATGGAGGTTGAAGTAAAAAATCTGGAAGATCATAGTTTTCTCCATCCCTAGTGTGATGGTTAGTGTGTTGGATCAAAATTATAGAGATTATAATTATAGGGAACTATAGCTCCATTAGAGGAATAAGAGTTTCCTAACAACTCTCTCTCTGGAGGAGACTCTTGAGAGTCCCATGGACTGCAAGAAGATCAAACCTATCCATTCTTAAGAAATCAGCCCTGAGTGCTCACTGGAAGGACAGATCCTGAAGCTGAGGCTCCAATACTTTGGCCACATCCAAAGAGGATGAGATGGTTGGACAGTGTTCTCAAAGCTACCAACATGAGTTTGACCAAACTGCAGGAGGCAGTGGAAGACAGGAGTGCCTGGCGTGCGCTGGTCCATGGGGTCACAAAGTGTCGGACACAACTAAACAACAACAAAGGTTCAAATCCATACTTGGCCAGGAAGCTTATTGAGAGACCTATGGCCAGTTACCATTAGGCCTGTGCACAGTACCCCATACCCGATCTGGGATGCTGGGTCAACCTCCACGTAGGCTAGCTTGTGGGACACATAGCCTCAATCTGACCCTGCATAAATTTAGGGATGGGGCTGATTGATTAATTAATTAAACACACAGTTGGAAGGTGGTGGGACAGGGGAAGAACGACATGCTGAGTCTCCTCCCCCTCCCCCAACCACACTGCAAGCAAGAGGGTTCAATCCTGCAGGTACTGCTTTGCAAGCACTTTCCTGGATACTTCTTAAGACATTGTAACCCAATTTTGCATAACAGTTCCTGAGATCGTCTATTAGTGGATATGTCTGGACAGCATTTTGAATCAAGATGATGGACTGAACCTTTCAAAACTGCTCTGAATTCACCCACTGATTTCAAAAGAGCGCTGAAATTTTTTTGTTTCTTAGAATTCCCAAGCAATGCTGGGTACAAGGCTGCTAAAAAACATATACAGGAAATCTCAAAAACTCCTGCTTCACCCCTCTAGAAGAGTTTCCTTCAGCAGTTGGAGTGCAGTGTGGGACATTTGTTCTGGATGACTAATTATTTGGTTTCAAAACAGGCCTCTTGTTTCTCCAAGTCTATAAAGGCAACATGACCACGTTCTGTACTTTTGACCCCCAGGAAAGAAAAGCTACAGATAATAGAATTAAACCCTCATTTCACTTGCGATAATATTTGCGTAAGCTCCCTTAGTAAAACGTTATGTCCATTGCCAAATCTACAGGTTATCACTTCCATGGGGCGAGTGTTTGGAGACGGGGCTCCGGGAGTGAGAGGTCTACGTGGGGAAGCGGCTCAAGAGAATTAGAGAGGCTGAAACCATAGACCTTTTTCCTTGCCCTATTTAGTCTGATGTTTCCTTTGAGATCTTTTGCTCAGACAAAAGACGTGATGGAGAGGATACTTTTTATTGGGCCAACAATTAAACATCCATCTAAGATTTCAAGGCCACACAGAATTTTTATTTTTCCTTTCTAAATCTTCATAGATTTCTCTCTCCCAGTATTTTCTTTTTGAGGGTAGGGGAGTCGGTGTGAATTGCAGGAATGATACTTTCCAGTGTGGATGAGATCATGCATAGATGTTGTTGCATGTAGTTAGCAATCATGGAAAACAACAGCCTTGTATCCTCTCTGCTTCTCCTCCTTATAAATAATTAATGTGGGGTGAGGAACCTCAAGGTCAGGACCAAATGTGGCCTGCTCTGCCTCTATCCAACACCCAGGATGCTCCCCTAAGCCACAACCCCCCCCTTCACTCCAGGCTACCCCCTTAACTGACCCTGCTTCACCACCACCACCCATCCTAGCTCCCACCCAGACCATCTACACTCTTCCTTGAGAGTAAAGAAGATATCTTTATTGAAGCAGAGAAGATTTATAGCCTCCACAACAGGCAGTGAGTCATAACAGTCACTACACTTTGGCTAGAGGACAGGAAAGACTAGGCTAGCTGAGCCAAGTGGTCCACATTTAAGGAGTCCAAGTTCAGGGCACGGGATTCAGAACTGTACAGATGCAATGGAGTTGTCTCAATGGGTCAGCATGCCCACCCGCCAAGCTTTTAAAGACAGGGCAAGGAGAGCTTACTCATGATATTCTTCTGCCTTGTGAGACTGCTGAGCATGCAGATAGCCACTTTGTCAGGGAGGATGAAACTGTTCCCAGGGATGGGAACACCACTGGGTGCTGAGCAATCAGGCCTTTCCTCCCTTCTGACTCTGGTTTCTCTTTCACTAGAGGTGGGCTGATGCATTCCCCAGATGGCATCACTGTGCTCTTTGCCCAGAAAGGGTGGACAGGAGATGGGAGTCCTGCTTCCCATCTAGGGTAGCCACCGCCTGAGAGGAGCAAGCACCCACTTCCTCCTTCTTGTCCATCTCAGCCTGCCACTCCACTCCTGAGGCCAGCAACACCTCAGAGCTAGGCTAGAACTCCCATCATCCCTCTCCATTGGCCCTCCTCACTGGGGCTGATGGGAGTTGGGAGAGGCCCACAGCTTCCTGCAGCAGATTACCAAACCTTCAAAAAGGAGAGATATAGTAGTCATGGGAGGCTTCAAATACCCCAATATCTGTTGAAATTTAAACTCTGCCAAGAATGTAAAGTCTAACAAATTCCTCAACCACCTTGCTGACAATTTCATTTCCCAGAAAGTGGAAGAAGCAACAAGGCGGTCATCTCTCTTGGACCTGGTCCTAACCAACAGGGAGGAACTGATTGATGAAGTGGAAGTTTTGGGAACATTGGTAGGAAGTGATCATGTCCTCTTGGGTTTCATGATACAAAGCAGCTGTGTCGTGAGAGATCCCAGTGCCCAAGATAGGCACGTGCGTGCTAGAGGGTGAAGGAACCTACTGTGGCATCCCAGCCATCACCGCCAATACCACTGGTGACCCCACCCTGCAGTGGAGCCAAGCAGGGCCGCACTGCTCCGCCGATCTACCCATGCAGTGGGGAGCCAGGCCAGCCAACATGGCACTTGGTGGGCCCAAACCAAGTGTCCCATGCCAGCGTCCCCCAGCGCACCCTGGCCCAGTGCTCCTCTCCACAAATATTGGTTCCTCCAATGCCAATAGAGGAGAACTGCCCGCCTACTTTGCCCAACCTCCTTGAACAAGCAAATAAAGGATGGAGCTGACACCCAAGATAGGAAAAGAGGTGTTAAATGATTTGTAGCTGGTTGACTGACCAAACCCAGAGCACTCACTAATGTTTCTTCTCATCCTGGAAAAAAGTGACCAGAGGGGTGCTTCAGGGTTATGACCTGGACCTATTGTTGTTCATAAATGACTTGGATTGAAGGTATTGAGAGGATGCTCATCAAATCTGCAGATGACACCAAATTGGGAAGGATAGCCAATGCCATTGAAGACAGAATCAGGATTCAAGATGACAGATTGGAGAACTAGGCCTAAATTAACAAAATGAATTTTGTTAGGGACAAATGTAAGGTTCTACAAAGGAAGAACCATCTGCACAAATATAAGGTGTGGAACACCTGGCTTGCCAGTAGTACATGTGAAAAGGATTGAGGGGTCTTAGCAGCCCACAAACTTAACATGAGTCAACAGTACAGCAAAAACAAAACAAAAAATAAAAAAATCCTTCCAGTAGCACCTTAGAGACCAACTAAGTTTGTTCTTGGTGTGAGCTTTCGTGTGCATGCACACTTCTTCAGATACACACTCAGCAAAAAACTTAACATGAGTCAACAGTACAGCAAAAAACTTAACAAGAGTCAACAGATGCAGCACTAAAAAAGCTAATGCTCTTCTAGGTTGCATCAACAGAGGTATAGTTTCCCAATCAAGGAAAATAATAGTCTTCCTCTATTCAGCCTTAATCAGACCACACCTAGAGTACTGTGTCCACTTCTGGGCACTACAATTTAAGAAGGATATGAAGGGGGGGAGGCTTGGTTTCCAGACCCTTAATCATCTTGGTCACTCTCCTCTAGGCAGGGTATTAATAATAATAGAATTAATAATAATAATAATAATAATAATAATAATAATAATAATAATTTATTAATACCCTGCTCAGAGGAGAGTGACCAAGATGATTAAGGGTCTGGAAACCAAGCCTTATGAGAAACGGTGTTGGGTATGTTTAGCCTGGTAAAGAGGAGACGGAGGAGATATGATAGTCATCTTCCAATATCTAAAGGGGCAAGCTTGTTTTCTCCTGCTATGGAGGCTAGGACCCAAGCCAATCGATTCAAGTTACATCAGAAATAACTTTCTAACAGTAAATGCTGTTTGATAGTAGAACAGACTCCCACCAAAGATGGTGGACTCTCCTTCCTTGAAGGTTTTTAAGCAGAGGTTGGATGGCCATCTGTCATATATGTTCTAGTTGAGATTCCTGCATTGCAGGGGTTGGGAGATGACCCTTGGGGTCCCTTCCAATTATGATTTATGTTTCTATTCCCATCCTTGATCTAAGCAAAGAAATGTGCTGGGGGGGGGGCATGGCTCTGTGGTAGAGCACCTGCTTTGCATGCAAAAGGTCCCAGGTTCAATCCCCAGCATCTCCAGGGAGGGGTGGAAGAGACCCCTGCCTGAAATACTGGAGAGCTGCTGCAGCCAGTCAGTGTAAACAATACTGAAGTGGAAGGACCAGCACTCTGATTCAATATACCAGTAAGTCAGCTTCCTAAAATAACACCTTCTTTATGTATTCATATGTAGATTTTAATTGTTTAATGGATTAAAACTCATAGAGTCAATTGCATTTGTCAGTTGGATGAAAGTCATACATACCACTTGGCAGGTACACTAACTTCTGAGGTCGTGCCCCATGTTCTTCTATAAACTAGCGTATACTTGATGGCCACAAATGGTGGAGCCTTTTTAGCCGTAGCACCAACCTTCTGGTATATCCTTCCCTAAAGAGGTCCCTTGCAATGGCTGATAAAGGCTTGTCTTTTTAAATAAGCTTTTGGACTTGGTTGAATATTGATGTGGTGGTCTCCTGGTATTTTCCACTATATTCCGCTCTGGTCAGACCTCACCTGGAATACTGTGTCTAGTTCTGGGCACCACAGTTCAAGAAGGATACTGACAAGCTGGAACGTGTCCAGAGGAGGGCAACCAAAATGGTCAAGGCCTGGAAACGATGCCTTATGAGGCAGGAGCTGGTATGTTTAGTGAAATATACTCGGAGTCAAGTGTGAATTTCATGCTCTTTATTCAGCTCATAGTAGTGAGGAATGCAGTTCCCCAAAACGTTTGCTTTATATACACTATTTACACAATGGGCCCCACGTGATTGGCTAATTCCGGGATACTCCTGTATGCCAATCGGAGTGCGGATTCACTTCCACCTGGAGCTGGATTGGGTGGCTCCTGCGGACCAATCAGACTGCTGCAATCTCAATCCTATTGTTCTGGGACCAATCAGACTGCTGCAATCTCAATCCTATTGTTCTAGGACCAATCAGACTGCTGCAGTTTGGATCCTATTCAACTCAGTACATAACATTTAGCCTGGAGAAGAGAAGGTTAAGGGGTATATGATAGCCATGTTCAAATATATCAAAGGATGTCATATAGAGGAGGGTGAAAGGTTGTTTTCTGCTGCTCCAGAGAAGCGGACACGGGCAATGGATTCAAACTACAAGAAAGAAGATTCCACCTAAACATTAGGAAGAACTTCCTGACAGTAAGAGCTGTTCGACAGTGGAATTTGCTACCAAGGAGTGTGGTGGAGTCTCCTTCTTTGGAGGTCTTTAAGCGGAGGCTTGACAGCCATCTGTCAGGAATGCTTTGATGGTGTTTCCTGCTTGGCAGGGGGTTGGACTGGATGGCCCTTGTGGTCTCTTCCAACTATGATTCTATGGTGCTGGTGCTGTGGCCTAATATTCCCTTTTACCTGCTCTTTTGCTGCACTGATTTGGATCTTGGCCTACTTTTTAATTTGCCATTAAGAACATAAGAAAAGCCTGCGTAATCAAGTCTGTGACCCACCTAGTCCAGCTTCCTGTTCCTGGTGGCCAACCAGATGCCTTGGTAGGAAGCCTGAAAGCAGAACCTGAGTGCAACAACCATTCTGCTCACTTGTGATCCCCAGCAACAGGTATTCAGAGGCATACTGCCTCTGGAGGTGGAGAGAGAAGCTTGACATCCCCTCCATGAATTTGTCTAGTCCAAGATGGTGACCATCATATGTATTTAAGACTCTTTGCATTTCATTTAAGGCTTTTCACTGTAGTTAACCACTGTAGCATTTTTGTTAAGATAAATCTGGGGAATGAATTAAAACAACAGCAGCAACGCCATGCCATTATTTGGTAATCTAGACCCCAAAAGGCAGAGCTGTCACATCTTATTAAAAAAAATAAAAATACAACCACTTCCTGCTCTTCTGCTGGGTCACATCAGTCCACCAGGAGCCAACAAGACAGAGCATTACTAATGTAATTTGTCCTCCTCTTGCTTTCAAGATAAGACGGGGAATGTGGGATTGATTTGCCTTGTAAAAGAGACACCTTCCAACATGAGGAACCTATCTCTGTACAGCTTTGGAGCAATGCACACACACCCCTCCTCCAAAGTCCTCTTCCTTGGACGTGTGAAGTTATTAAGCAGAACCACATTGGTAGGCCTGAAACTCAGATATGGTGGGAGGGGGAGTAGGTAGAAGACTGAATCAAAGAGCATGAGAAAGACCACCTTCCACAAAGGGGCTGAACCGCAGGAATGTGTTCCTAAGCCTCCCCTCCTTCCTCCCCTGAAGAAGGATGTAATCATTTGCTGCCATTCCCTCCTCCCTCCAGCACACAGAGGCACATGTGCGTGCCCATACACCACCTCCTCCGGCTGGAATGGGTTAATTAATGATTAATTGCAGCTGCTTCTAATCCCAATTTGGTGACTCAAGAATGAGATGGAATGCGAGGGCTCTCCTAAGACCGTTGTGAATACATGTGCGCGCTCTCTCACACACATACACAAGTGCACACAAGCTTCAGAAAAAAACCAGGTGAGTTTTACAAAGCACCTGACTGGAGCTCCGGAGCGGACACATCGATGGACACTCGGCATCCAGCACATAATTGGTTGCCACCAGTGGTCAAATGGTCAGCACTTCCTCTCTCAGAGGCCTGGAAACTGCTAACAATTAAGATTCGGGGCAGGGCAGGGTGGATTTTCCTTTTTCATTGAACTTCAAAGGGGTCAAAAGCAGAGGTTTGCCCGGGATTAATTTTAAGTCAGGCAGTGCATACAGCTAAACAGTTCCGGTTGCAGCTCCCCCATCCCAACCTTCATCTAAAAAAGGGCAATATAGAGACCTCCAGCGTCTTCCATGGGAATATACCTTTCAGGAAATTCTCACACACCACACCGCAAACAAGAGGATCCAGAATCAACTTCAGGTGCAAACTAATAGATATATTTGCTACTGGTTGCCGATTAGCTACCAAGCCAGTTTCAACCCTGTAATAGTTTGGGACCAGTTTACCTGCAAGATCAGTTAGCCCTATATGTGCCCACTCAACCGCTTCAATCTGTGGAACTGTCACTGTCACACATGCTGCATAGTACTCAAGGAAGAAGAAGAAGAAGAAGAAGAAGAAGAAGAAGAAGAAGAAGAAGAAGAAGAGTTTGGATTTGATATCCCTTTTCACTACCCTAGGAGTCTCAAGCGGCTAACATCTCCTTTCCCTTCCTCCCCACAACAAACACTCTGTGAGGTGAGTGGGGCTGAGAGACTTCAAAGAAGTGTGACTAGCCCAAGGTCACCCAGCAGCTGCATGTGGAGGAGCAGAGACACGAACCCGGTTCACCAGATTATGAGTCTACCGCTCTTAACCACTATACCACACCTCCCAAGAGTCTGTTCACTAATTATTTTAAATATATTTTTGATAAAACAAAATACCTGGTTTTTTAACATTGTCTTTTACTGACAGCTGTAATGTTGTTGTTTTTTGTAAACTGTTTAGAGATTCTATTTACAATCAAGCGGTATGTAAACTTATTAAATGAAATATAAATAAATAAAATCAAGCTGTTTCTTTATCTGTTCTCTGTGCATTTGGATACAGTCATACCTCGGGTTGCAAACGTGATCCGTGTGGGAGGCACGTTCGCAACCCACAGCGGCACGTCTGCGCATGCGCATGATGCAATTCGGTCTCTTCTGTGCATGCACGTGACGTCATTTTGTGCTTCTGCACATGCGCGAGCGCTGAAACACAGAAGTAACCCATTCCAGTACTTCCGGGTTTGGCGCGGTCCGCAACCCGAAAATGCGCAACCTGCAGTGTTCGCAACCCGAGGTATGACTGTACCTCTTAAAATCTCATAACCAATTTTGCATTATGTGTCATACACATGCACAGATGCACCGAATCGCAACCCACGCGTGCACAGAAGTGGCGCTGTGGGTTGCAGACTTCTCAGGATGTGAACGGGGCTCTGGACCGGATTCCATTCGTATCTAGAAGTACCTCTGTACTGTGCATTTTTCTGGGAGTTTTCATTTTCCTTGGTATTTTGGCTCCAAAACCTGCTTGCCTATTCGATTTCACCTGAAATTGACAGGAATGTGACTGTTTGCACGGCATCATTGAGATGGAACATATTCCCCCCCACTCTCGTGACCTGAAGAAGCTCAGAGTTAAAATACAACCCGCCGGCAACATTACAGCTCCCAGATGAAGCCACAGAAAGAACGCAATGCTTAGGATAGTTGGGGCCACACCCAGCAAGGCCTCGGGGCCAAAGCACCACAGGTGAAGAGATGGAAGAGTCAGATTGCGGAGCGAAAGGTGCAAAGTTGATTTATGCAAAAGCAGAAAGGTATTTGTATGGGAAAGAGGAACACGCCACGTAATTCTTTCTTCGTTGGGGGAAAAGAGAAGGAAGTTGTTGATTCTCCATCAGCTGCTGGCCTTGCAACCCAGTTATTGCCATCTTACATACCCTCCAACATTTCTCCGATGAAAACAAAGACATTCTATTCAACAACAACAACAACAACACCCCACCCATCTGACTGGGTTGCCCCAGCCACTCTGGGCAGCTTACAACATATTTAAAAACATAACAAAACATTAAACATTATAAAACTTCCATATACCTGTACTTTAGATGTCTTTTAAAGGTTGCATAGTTACTTATTTCCTTGTCTCAGGGGTCGCATTACTCCATATCTTCCAATTTCTCCAATGACAATAAGGAAGTCCTAAGAAAAAGCGAGACATTCCAGGATCAAATCAGAAACTGGGATGGCTTCTGTAAATCTGGGACTGTCCCTGGAAAATAGGGACACTTGGCGGGTCTGATCTTAGCAGGTGGTATTTCATCCCAAGCACAAGAGATCCTATATACTGGGGGTAGGGAAACTTTTTCAACCCAAGGGCCACATTCCCTTCTGAGCAACCTTCTGAGGGCTACATGCCAGTGGTGGGAGGGAGCAGAGGACGACATGGGAAGAGCAATAGATGTAAATTTTACCTTTGTACAGTAGGCCAGTTTCTGCACACACTTGCAAACCCCTCTCTGTCTTCCATCTAAATAAGCAAGAAGCGTTATCAGAGTTCAAGGACACATTCCAGTCAGGCTAAAAACACTCGGGATGCAAAGTGGGGCCAATGAGGGGTAGGGCCTGAAGAGAGTTCCATGGTCAGACAAAGAGAGATGCATTTGGACCCCGAGACAGAAGCTCCCCGTCCCTGCTATATTCCTTGAGCTACATTTTGTCATATTCTTACCAGTACTGGTTGGTACCTACTGGAGACAGGTGGGGCAGAAGGCAGGCAGATTAATGGTAGGCAGAGACAGAACCAATAACTTGCCAAATCAGACAATGGCAGATAGAGCCAACTACCGGTAATTCTACTTTTCTCCCCTTCTTCCTCCCCACTGGGTTATATAAGGGCAGCACTGAGACTAAGGAGGAGGAAGCCAACAGACATCATTTTATTGTTACAACCCCGTGAAGTACGAGGCTGGCTCAAGGTCACCTGGTAAGTTTCCTGGTTGAATGACAATCTGAGCCAGTGTGTCCCCAGTCTTGAGCTGACATCTTGTATTGGCTCTGAGTTTTGCTTTTAAGTATGCATGCTAAGTTCACACTAGGGGTGGACAAATTTGTCACTTTTGGTTTCCCTCAATTTCTGATTTTTTTTCCATACTTAAATTTAGTTCTTCACATTCCCACATCTATTTGCCATTAAAAAAAATAAAATTCTCAGCAGCATCTTAGTGCAAATTTAACTATGTCTGTAGGCTATTTTGACTAATGTACACATTTTAAGCAATTATCTCTACTATAATGTGTTTTGCTATGTTATTTTCACACATATGCATTTTTTTGTATACACAGTCTGGTTGGAGAACTGTATCACAAAGTTTGGAGCAGTACAAATTTCAAAGGAGAAATGTGATTCAGTTTGTGTATCAATTCAAGAAGCATGAATTGGCTAGTTTCTCATTAAAGTGCTGACATAACTGAATCCCTCCCTCATCCATGGTTCACACTGCAAACGTCCTGTGCTGTGCTGTGCTTGTGGCAATTAACATAGGAAGCTGCCTTATGCAGACCATTGGTGTACCTAGCTCTGTATTGTCCATACTGCGGCACTCCGGAGTTTCGGGAAGGAATCTCCACCAGTCCCTCCTGAAGATGGCAGGAGATTGAACCTGGGACCTTCTGCAGGCAAAGCACTGGTGCTCTTTCATGGTCACAGTTGCCTTATATTAGACCATTGCTCCATCTAGTTCAGTATTGTCTACCTTGACTCTCCAGGGTTTCGGACAAGGGGGCATTCCCAGCCTTTCCTGGAAATGCTGGGGATTGAATCTGGGACCTCCTGCTTGCAAAGCAGATGCTCTGCCACTGGGTTAGGGCCTTTCCCCAATTATACGCGGTTTTTGTTCAGTTTTCGTCCGTCAAGTATTTTCAGGATTATTTTTCTCTTTGCTGTCACTGAGCTACAGCCCTTCCCTGAACATAACTGTGTTTGCATGCTGGCTTGCTTGTTTTTAAAGGAACACTTCCTGCAACAATCCTAAAAAGTGAAACACTCCAACAAGAAGCTCTCCCAGCCAATGACTCAGATGGGGATTCATTATGGAATCAGTCACCACTTTACATGCAATCTTTTCAACTGCTGGAATCCTTCCCTCCCACTCCTCCTCTCAAGTTTTAGTTTTATGGCACTACAGAAGAAAAGGGGGGAGGGGCAAAAAGAGAGAGCCTCATACAAGTTTGTATTGATCCTTTAAGGTTAAGATCTCAACGCACTTACATTATTCTAACCCAGAGAATTTGAAATTTATGGTCCCTCTTGAACCTCGCCAGCTTCCTCAAGAGAACTCTGTAGCCAGCCAAACGCCAAACGCCGTAAAATTTAAGGAGGTGAGAGAGAAACTTCCCAGAAAAAATAAACATTTCATGGAAATGAAATAAGTCTTCCCTTCTAGGAACTCACCCCTGCGAGCTTGGAGATTAAATGGCAAAGTATTCAAAATGGTAAGCTGATATAAAAATGTTGTGTGTGTTAGGTACCGTTTGTTTATGGGTATGCAGCAATGGACATTGTCTTCTGAAGGTCAAATCTCAGAGCATGAGCTTTTTCCCTCCCCCAAGGCTCCACAGAACGGATTGGCTTTGTCTAATGCCTTCCCCATTGCATAGATGGCAGCTGTTCATAATTCTTCCCCTCCCCCCATATTCTTCCACCCAAAGGACCACACATTTATCCCCACTCCCCATTCAGGGCAAGCCCCATTGCCATCATCCATCCACTTGAGAAAAGTGGAGAGCACTCTCAAATTCTGTACGAGTGCAAGACTTCCATCCCAAATGACATCCCAGTGTTATGTCCTCCCATCATCATCACCCATAGCAGCCTTCCCCAACCCAGTGCTCTCAATATGCTTTTTTGGAGTACAACTCCCACCATCCCATGAATGAGCCAATGCTGGCTGGGGTTGATGGGAGTTGAAATCCAAAACAGGAATTTTTAGGGTAGTACAATAAGTTCAGCCGCACTGGGTGTTATGCTGCAGGTGGCACCACAACAATGCTGTAGAAAGGAGTGTGACAAGCATTGCACACGCCAAATTTCAGCATCACATAGGGTGCTGCTGAAATTTGAGAGCCCAAAGTTCATCACTAATCCAAAACATCTGGTGTCACCAGGTGAGGAAGACTGGTGTAGTGTAACTTTCAATCCTGATGTCCTCCCCCAGAAAATAACAGACAATGGGAGAGCAGATAATGGCTGGCAGCACAAAACACAGCTACATCCCAGTACTATATTACTGTTGATGTTGCATCATTTATCTATAAATAACCTAAATTCAGTAAGTGTTGTTCAACAGTCTGGCTGCCACTTGCCTTTCTGTCACCTGCGAACCGTGCACAACCATTCGACAAACTAATGTGACATCACAGAGCGTTCACAACCATTCTATTCTATGTCTCATTCATTTTTAATAAACACAGAGTCAAGCCTCTGGAGGGGTCTAACTATATGCGAAGCCAGGGCCACAAACTCCCACAGTTCTCCTTTTTATTTGAGAAAATCTCATTTAGGAGGCTTCCATTTTGATCAGGGAAGTAGCCAGTCAGCCACATAAGAGGCACAAAGCTACTTCCTCACCCTGCCAAGTCTCAGACTAGCATGTTGGAAATGTAAAGCAACAGAGGGGACATTTTTTCATATGTGGTGGGATTGTAAAATTATAAAGAAATATTGGGAAATGATTATAATGAAATGAAGATGTTTAAAATAACCTTTGCAAAAAAAAAAAACAGAAGCTTTCTTTTAGGTATTATAGGAGTGGACCTATCAAAATCACAAAAACTTGTTTATGTATGCAACAACAGCCGCACGGACCTTATTAGCACAACATTGGAAAGAAGAAGGTGTCCCATCTAAAGAAGATTGGCTAGTTAAATTAATGGAATATGCTGAAATGGCAAAATTGACTATGAAACTAAGAGGAAGAGACGACAACGAATTTAAGGAAGAATGGAAGGTGTTTATTGCATATTTACAGAAGCAGTATACACAGGATAATACATTAGCAGGGTTTTAAGATTACTTGTAATTTTGTTATGAATGGATAATAGGGATTAAAATTTAACAATAGACAGGCAGTACAGTATGTTGATAAATAATAGACCCAAAGAAGGGATTAGAGGAAAGTCAATTTGTTTTGGTTTTGTATTGTTGTCGTTTTTATTTTTGTTATTTTTGGAAAATCAATAAAATGTTATTAAAAAAACAACCAGACTAGCATTTGGGAGAGTAACTGCATGTTTGAAACTCTGCCAGGTAAAATACAGCTTGGGGGGTGATTTGCTCATCACTGGGCACAGAAAGGATCAAATATCTCCGCCACTGCCACCACGCTTCATATTCCCGTCTGAAAAGCACCCACTTCCACAAGTACTTTTGCTAAGAAGGAGGAGGAGGAGAGGAGGAGGGATGTTAGGGAGCAGTTTATGTGAAACATGGCATTGCATCCTTAAATGCCTTTATTTCAGTGGGGGCTTACACAGAGACCCTTACATTCATAGAAGCTAGGAAAAGACTAGACAAAGCAGGAAGAGCTGAAATTTAAGAAGGGACATCTATTCCCATAGTCTTGGAGTCATGCCAGAAAAGCCAGAAACCTTGTTCCAAAGCACAATACTGGCTGATTTGGAGAGTGTTGATAAAACCTGTCAGTGGACAAACACCAAATCTCAAAGCACAGTTCTGCAACTCCTACTTCTCACTTGGCTCCCTGCCTCCCTCTATTTCAGATTCCCACTTACCCCCCATTTCCC
>OFHU01003930.1:0-215350 GCA_900245905.1 Lacerta viridis
AATGATGTTTATGTGGAGGGAAGGCAGCAGGGGATGGAACAGTCTAGGCCGGGACTGCAGGGAAAGAACAAAAGGCTGGAAGCAAAATAGGACAATGGAAGGATGCAGAGAATGATCTGCTTGAAAGGAGAAAAGATCCTCCAGGAAATAAGAAGCGCCTGGCTGCTGGACCCACATCTAGATGCAATTCTGGGCTGCATCAATAGGAGTATAGCATCCAGATCAAGGGAAGTAATAGTACCACTGTATTCCGCTCTGGTCAGACCTCACCTGGAATACTGTGTCCAGTTCTGGGCACCACAGTTCAAGAAGGATACTGACAAGCTGGAACGTGTCCAGAGGAGGGCAACCAAAATGGTCAAAGGCCTGGAAACGATGCCTTATGAGGAACGGCTTAGGGAGCTGGGTATGTTTAGCCTGGAGAAGAGAAGGTTAAGGGGTGATATGATAGCCATGTTCAAATATATCAAAGGATGTCATATAGAGGAGGGTGAAAGGTTGTTTTCTGCTGCTCCAGAGAAGCGGACACGGGCAATGGATTCAAACTACAAGAAAGAAGATTCCACCTAAACATTAGGAAGAACTTCCTGACAGTAAGAGCTGTTGGACAGTGGATTTGCTGCCAAGGAGTGTGGTGGAGTCTCCTTCTTTGGAGGTCTTTAAGCGGAGGCTTGACAGCCATCTGTCAGGAATGCTTTGGTGGTGTTTCCTGCTTGGCAGGGGGTTGGACTGGATGGCCCTTGGGGTCTCTTCCAACTCTAGGATTCTAGGATTCTGGACCCACATCCTTTCCTCAAAGTCGCCAACCAGCTGACCCAAAAGGTCTTGGAGGGGGTTGGACTGGATGACCCTTGGGGTCCCAACTCTTCAATTGGGTGATTCTGTGATTTGAGGAGCCCCAACCTGAGCATTGAGGCCACACTTCCTAGCACCGGATATTCAAATGTTTACTGCCTCTGGCAGTGGAAGGAGCACGTTGGCACTCTGCTCAGTGATCATGGATAAGTCTATCATCCTCCTTGAGTTTCCCTAATCCTCTTTTAAAGCCACCCGTCATAGCCTCTTGTGGCAGTGAGTTCCATAGTTTGACTCTGCACTGCATGAAGAAGTGCTTTTTCTTACCTGTCCTGAATCAGCTTCACTCGATGCCCACGAGTTCTAGAATTGGTTTCTCTATCCACTTCCTCTGTGCACACATTCACCATGCCCCCTCTTAATGGACCCCCCTTGCTAAGCTAAAAAAAAAAAAAAAAAAAAAACCAAACAAGAAAACCCCAAAAAGAAAGAAGAAAAGGTAAGGGACCTCTGGGTGGTTAAGTCCAGTCAAAGGCGACTCTGGGGTTGCGGCGCTCGTCTCGCTTTCAGGCTGAGGGAGCCGGCGTTTGTCCAAAGACAGCTTTCCGGGTCATGTGGCCAGCAGGTCTAAACCGCTTCTGGCGCAACAGAACACCGTGGTGGAAACCAGAGCAGCGTACGGAAACGCCGTTTACCTTCCCGCCGCAGCGGTACCTATTTATCTACTTGCACTTTGCGTGCTTTCGAACTGCTAGGTTGGCAGGAGCTGGGACAGAGCAACGGGAGCTCACCCGTTGCGGGGATTCGAACCGCTGACCTTCCGATCGGCAAGCCCAAGAGGCTCAGTGGTTTAGACCACAGCGCCACCCTTCCTCATAGGGGAGTTGCTCCAGCAACTTGGTCATTTCAGTTGCCCTTTTCTGAACCTCTCCCAGGTGTGCGTGAATCACCCACCCACCCACAAGTTGCAGCGGGTGCTAGATTTGCTTTGCTCCACCCCCAGACAGAGCACCATGGAAAGATGAGCCCGTGCCTCTCAGGTGGGCTATTGGCCAGCGAGGAGGGGGGCTTCATCAGGCCGGCAGAAATCCTCCCCAGTGGTCACCAACAAGCAAACCATGTGGGATTACCCAACCACGGCTTGAGTTGGAATTTGGGGCACAAATTCCACAACCGGTACCCAGGACTGTCTTCCCTCACTTCCTCCACACTGCAGGGGGATTTCTTGCCCCCATATTGGAATATAAACAGCCAGGTGCTTTCAGACTGCCCCTACCTCATTGAACTACTTGACATCTCACCTGTTTGCCAAGGTGTCACCCGTCCACCTGGGTTCACCTCCTCCAGACGGCCAGAGCTTCCAAGAGACATGCACTTTTATTTATTATTAATTTTTTGGAAAAAAGAAGAAGAACAAGAAACCCACCCCAAACCCCGGGCACACATCTGTACCTAATTCTGAAATGTAAACACAGAATCTCAATAAAAGGAAGGGGACAACGGCTGATGTTTGGGAGAATTTTGTTGTTTCTGATATTTCGTGTTGGGCCTCCCTCCTTCCATCTCGACCTCCTCCTCTTCCTTCGTCCCACATGGCGCGCCTAGATCACAACGTCAACCTTCTGCTTGCAAATGGGGCAGGTCTTCCCGCTCCTGGGCTGGATGAGGAGCCAGGTGTTGATGCACGTGCTGTGATAGGCGTGGGAGCAGGGCAGGATCTTCAGCTTGTCTCCCACCTCGTAATCCGCCATGCAAATCACACACAGGTCGTAGCTGTCGCCTCTTCTGAAGGTCTTCACCCTGATGCCTCGTCTCTGCCGGTACCACTTCATGCAGCCGGCAAAGACCAGGCCGCTGATGACCAAGCTCAGGAGGATCACGAACCCAAACTCTCGGAGGAATTCCACAATCAGTTGTTGGGTGCAGTAGCCCGGCCAGAACTGCAGGTAATGGTGAGCTGGGTCCCAAACAGAGATGCCCATGTCATCATCCCAGCAGGGATTGTAATAGCCCTGAGGCACCACTGTCGTGACCTTGGTGCCGTTCCCAGAGCGCACCAGCCCCCTCAGCACCTTGGAGGCTGAACCACCAATGAAGAGGGACGGAATCAAGATCTTCTTCTCCTTCGGGTCTTCTAGCTCAACAGCCATGCTCACAAGCAAATCGGAGTAGAAGTTGTAGATGACTGCCGCCCGGTAGCCAGCTTGCTGGGCGTGGAAGACCTTGAGGCCAAAGGGACATCCATATCGGCGGATGAGGGCAATGTAGCCCAGCGGAGACGACTTAGGAATCGGAGGGGCCACCAGGGGTAGGCAGGCATTTGCAGGCACCACCTCAACAAGGTAACCCGTGAGACCCAGTTGGGGGAGCGGAGGGCCGAAGCAAGCGGGGACAGCTTTGAAATCGAGGCAGGTGGAGTTCTGGGTGTAGACCACGTAGACGAACGGCTTGGCCAAGGTGACTTCTAGAACCAGGGAAAAGGCCACCAGCGAAGGAGGAGAGAGAAGCGAGAGCTGCATCTTGGAGGTTACCATCCGTGGACAATGATGGTGGGGTGGAGAGAGCTTGGTGGGAATTCCAGGTCTCACCTGCGCATCTTGGTGAGCTGGTTTGGGACCACGGAGGCAAGGCCAACAGCAAGGCACGCGCTTCTCACAGGGACGGTTCCTTCTCCAGGGCCAGCTTCCAAAAGAGCTTTTCAATCATAGGTGTTGGCCACCTCCCTCCCCCAAACACACACTTTCCACCACTTGCATCTCCGACCTTCTCAGCTATAGTTGTTTGGAAACTGCCTGGCCCCTTATGACATCACTCACTGACTACATCCCTGGCTGCTGAGCAGAGGAAAGATGGAGTGAGAGCGAACAATGCCATGGGACTCTCACACAAACATAAGGAGAGCCTGGCTGGGTCAGGCCAATAGGCGCATCCTGTTCAGTATCCTGTTCTCACAGCGACCAACCAGATGTCCCAATGGGGAAGCCTGCAAGCAAGATCCGAGCACAAGAGCCCTCTCCCCTCCTGTGGTCTCCAGCAACTGGTTTTCAGAGCTGCCTCCAGCAGCCTTTAGATAGTCATGAATTTATTTCAGCAACTCTTCCCGGTAGATCTTGCCCCAACAAGAAGAGTTTGGATTTGATATCCCGCTTTATCACTACCCGAAGGAGTCTCAAAGCGGCTCACATTCTCCTTTCCCTTCCTCCCCCACAACAAACACTCTGTGAGGTGAGTGGGGCTGAGAGACTTCAGAGAAGTGTGACTAGCCCAAGGTCACCCAGCAGCTGCATGTGGAGGAGCGGGGACGCGAACCCGGTTCACCAGATTACGAGTCTACCGCTCTTAACCACTACACCACGCTGGCTCTCAATAAGGCAGTTGTGGGTACTGTAAGTCTCCTCCTTTCCACAGTTCATTAAGTCTCCTCCTCTCCCGGGTCCTTCCCAAACAATCTGATGCTTCTTCGTCTTGTTTGTCTCTGCTCTACCCTCTCCATGCCTCTTCTGGTCCTGAGATACCGGCGGTGGGACTGGTCACAGCAGGAGGGGGAGAAACCCTGGATTCTTCAGCCGCCTGCCTCACCCCTGCCTCTTGGCCCCCTTCCTTTCCATCCCCATCTTCTGCCCCTGAGCCTGGACTTCCCTCTACTGCACCCTCTTCCTGCTCACTAAACCCTGTTGCATCTTCAGCTTCCAACACCTCCTCCTCCTCCCAGGCTTCTCCCTCTGATCAGGACTCTGAGCCTTCTTCCCTTGGGGCTCCCCCAGCTGGTGCTCCCTCCCCCACTTCTCGGCATCCAGCCAGTCCATGACACCACCCCAGCTAACAGGGTAATCGCTAGGGTGCTCCCAAGGGCGATTACACCATGTCTTCTGCATTCTGTGCTCTAGCCGCCGCCTCTGTTTCGTGCCCGCCTGCCAAGAAATTGGAAGTGCCGTTTCTTTGCCCGGTAGCTGGGCCGGTGACGGTTGCTCCGGCTCCTTGAGGGTTCTCTCCCCTCTTTCCCCAGGCCCCTCAGGCCTCCCCTCCCTGCCCAGGCAATCTTCTCGCTCCTTCGGATTCTGATTTATTTAAATGTCAACAAGCCGCAGAGGAGATGCTGTCATGCCTGCGTAAGAGAGGAGCAATTACAGAGGAAAAGGGTCCCGCTTTGCCACTCCAAGGAAGAGCCAAACTCAGAAGGAGGGAGGAAACGGCCCTCCTTGAATGTTTAACCCATCCTCTGCCAAAGTTGTTTTGCTGTTCTCTCTCTCTCTTTCTCGTCCCTTCCTCTTTTGTGGAGCATGGGCAGATCCGCACCACACATTTGACACACATTTAAACCCCTTGACTCTCCCCCAAAGAATCCCTGGCACTGTAGTTTTCACAAAGCTACTATTTCCCACAACCCTAACAAACTACAGTTCCCAGGATCCTATGGGCCATGTGCTTTAAATATGCAATGTGGATCTACCCTAAGAAGCAAGGTTACAAGAAGAAGATGAAGAAGAAGAGGAGGAGGAGGAGGAGGAGGAGGAGGAGTTTGGATTTGATATCCCGCTTTATCACTACCCGAAGGAGTCTCAAAGTGGCTAACATTCTCCTTTCCCTTCCTCCCCCACAACAAACACTCTGTGAGGTGAGTGGGGCTGAGAGACTTCAAAGAAGTGTGACTAGCCCAAGGTCACCCAGCAGCTGCATGTGGAGGAGCGGGGAATCGAACCTGGTTCACCAGATTATGAGTCTACCACTCTTAACCACTACAGTCAGAAATGCAAGGAGTTTGGAGCCTTTAGAGATGACTTGCCTGGTCAGACACATGGGAAACCACCCGAGGTGGGCCAGAAGCTGAGAGCCAGGGACTATGAGACAAGTCGGGATTCAGGAAGGGGGGGGGGTTCTTCAATATCAGTTTCTCATTTTCCCAGTCTTTAAGTCCAGTTCTCATTAAAATTCACCAGCATCTTAGTGCAGATTATTCTCCTAATAAACATATTTTTTTAAAAAAAAATTCCTTCCAGTAGCACCTTAGAGACCAACTAAGTTTGTTCTTGGTATGAGCTTTCTGTGCAGTGTATCTGAAGAAGTGTGCATGCACACGAAAGCTCATACCAAGAACAAACTTAGTTGGTCTCTAAGGTGCTACTGGAAGGAATTTTTTATTTTTTATTTTGTTTTGACTATGGCAGACCAACACGGCTACCTACCTGTAACTGCAACATATTTTTGCATGCAGCTTTGACAAACGTATGCATTTATTTTGCAAAGCAATTCCCCTTTAACATAATGCATTTCTGTAATTTTTCAATAATGCATTTATTATTATTATTATTATTATTATTATTATTATTATTATTATTATTATTATTTTACAATGGTACCTTCGGTTGCGAATGGGATCCGTTCCAGAGGTCTGGAGGTTTCCGCGACCCGAGGATCACTGTTCTGCATATGCACGGGGCGGTAGACCACTTCTGTGCATGCACGTGTGCCAAAATCCGGTCTGATACTTCCAGGTTTGCCGCTTTCATAGCGTGATGTTTAAGTAACCACAGGGTTACATAAGCTGAGGTGCTCCTGTATTTTGCACACGTGACTGCGTTGGAGAACTGCATCGCACCATTCAGAGAAGTGCGAATTTCGAAGCATGGCTGTGTTTCAGTCCTCACATCACCTTGGAAAGTGCAAATATGATAGATCAGCCCCAAAACACAAACCTGGGTCAAACCCGGAACGTATGCAGAGGAGGGCGACCAAGATGATCAAAGACCTGGAAAGCATGTCCAGATGAAGGATGGTTGAGCTGGGTATGGTTAAGACCGGAAAGTTGCAAGATGGCAAGCTTGTTTTCTGCTGCTCTGGATTCAAACTCCAAGACGGGGGATTCCGACTCAACGTTAGCAAGAACCTTCTGACAGTCAGAGCAGTTTGACCCTTGGAAGATGGTGGACTCTCCTTCGTTGGACGTTTCTCAACAAGGGTTGCGTGGCCACCCGTCAGGGATTCTTTGCTGTGATTCCTACATTGCAGGGGCTTGGAGCAGATGGTCCCTTTCCAGTTCTACTATTCTATGACTCTACTTGGAGTGAGACAGGTGCACCCACAAGCTACCAGCCTGCCTCTTTAGATGGAGGTAAAGGTAAAGGGACTCCTGACCATTAGGTCCAGTCGCGGACAACTCTGGGGTTGCACGCTCATCTTGCTCTATAGGCCGAGGGAGCTGGCATTTGTCCACAGACAGCTTCTGGGTCATGTGCCCAGCATGACTAAGCCGCTTCTGGCGAACCAGAGCAGCAGCGCACGGAAACGCTGTTTACCTTCCCGCCGGAGCGGTACCTATTTATCTACTTGCACTTTGACGTGCTTTCGAACTGCTAGGTTGGCAGGAGCTGGGACCGAGCAACGGGAGCTCACCCCGTCGCGGATTCGAACCGCCGACCTTCTGATCGGCAAGCCCTAGGCTCTGTGGTTTAGACCACAGCGCCACCCGCGTCCCATTAGATGGAGGGCAATGCCCCAATGGTAGAACTGCCTGCCTCTCCCCTCCTCTCCCCTAGAACCAACCTCAACCTCTGGCAGGAGAGGACACCTCATATTCTGCTCTCGCTCTGCTACGGCTGGCACATTTTACCCCTTGGGATCCAGTCATTCTTCACCCCCTCCGCTCCCCACAGCCCTCCCCTGCCATGTCATTAAAAAGTACACGCAAGATAATCTTGTTTCTCCTAAAGCACACAGCAGCTTACATGATTTGATAATAGCTTCTAAACATACCAAATCACCTCCGACCGTAGAAACCGTAAGACCTCTATTATCCCCGCCTCTTTAATTTGTCTCTTTCGTCTGCACCTTAATCTCTTTTCGTGATTACACGGGCTTAAGAGGCAGGTACATCCTCGCAACTTCACCCTATTTCCCCGTTCGATCAGACCCTCTGGTGTTCTGACAAACTCCCTGAGGATGGGAGGGTGGGCAGGAAATTTCGTTCCGCCGCCATTTCAAAGAGGACTGACCCAATTCACTTCGCTTCCTGATATTAGGACGCAGATCAAAACGCTATCGTCCCTCGGACTTTACCCATCTCTAGATTTTGCGACAAAGTTCTTGGCTCACAAGAAATGCGTGTGTTAATGTTACTGAATATTTCTGATGATACCAATGCAGATATATTGTCGAAAGAATTGGTCTTCTATGCGACCTTGGCAGTTGTTGTAAACAGAGAGTGGGGAAAGTTGCTGTTGGGTTGGTAGCTATGGTAAGAACAGGTTGGTGGACAAGATGGGCCATTGGCCTGATCCAGCATGCTTTTCTTAAGTTCTCATGTTCCCATTGGGGCATCTATGATTCTATGATTCATGTTCCCATTGGGGCATCTGGTTGGCCACTGTGAGAACAGGAGCTCAGTTGGTAGAGCGTTGAGACTCTTAAAAGTGCTGATTTTTGGAGCCCTAAAAGGCCCTGACCCTGTATATCCGAAGGAGCGTCTCCACCCCCATCATCCAGCCCAGACACTGAGGTCCACCTCCGAGGGCCTTCTGGCGGTTCCCTCCCTGCGAGAAGTGAGGTTACAGGCAGAGGGCCTTCTCGGTGGTGGCTCCCTCCCTGTGGAACGCCCTCCCGTAAGATGTCAAGGAGGTCAAGAACTATACAACCTTTGGAAGACACCTGAAGGCAGCCCTGTATGAAGAAGATTTTGATGTTTCATTATGCTTTTATATTTGTTGGAAGCCACCAGAGAAGCTGGGGCAACCCGGTCAGATGGGCGGAGAACAAATAATAAAATTATTATCAATTAATCTAAGGGTCGTGGGTTCGAGCCCCATGTCGGGCAAAGGATTCTTGCACTAGATGACCCCAGTGGTCCCTTCTGATTCTAAAGTTCTATGATTCTAAGGATGCTGGACGAGATGGGCTATTGGGCCGAATCTCACGTCCTCTCACGTTCTTGAGACACCTCTTGTTGCTGTGGTTGTTATTCCCATTTATAGACCACTTACTATCAGAATTTCTTGAAGCGGTTTACAAATATGTGCAGACACGCGCACTCAGAAACTAAGCACGGTAAAAACTAGGCCAAGCCATTTCCATAACAACGAAACGGTTGCAGAAATGATATTCGTGTCCATAAATATTATCGGTATGAACAAAACAATCGAGACCCATTACAAGGCAGCGCAGTGCAAGATTCAACGGCACATGCACATGCACGTATTAATCATACAACCAACCCGCCCACTCTCGCTGCGCGCAACCACTTACGATCATTCACAACCTGAAACATTCAGTCCGCAGAGCAGTCAAACCCACTCGCACGACGGAGAGGTATGACAGGCCACGTGCGAAAGGACGGCTGCTGAGCTGAGACGCACAAGGCACTCTCCTGGCCTCTGAAGCTGCGATGGGATCGTGCCCCGCAGCCGCTGAACAGTCCAGCTCTGCTATCTCCATCTCTCACCCGAGAGGGACCCAGTTCTGTACCTGCGGGATAGCAAAACCACACCGCTCTGCTCTTTCCCAACTACATGGTCGTAACATGCACCGTACAGCCCAACCTTGGCTCTGGATAAACAACCAGTCAGCGCTGGTAGCAGACACAAATGCCAGCCTCACACTCAGTGTGGCGTAAGGAGAGAAGGCATGGTCTAGAGACGGGCAGTGGCCTGGAGAGAGGGTGGAACTGTTTGTGAGAGGGGGTGTGGTTTAGGAGAAGGGGTGTGGCCTAGAGAGAAGAGGGTGTGGCTTAGAGGGGGCATAGCCTAGAAAGATGAGTGTCGCCTACACACAGATGGGGTATTGCCCAGGGAGAGGGGTGTGGCCAAGGGAGAGGGGTGTGGCCTGTAAAGGTGGGTGTGGCCTAAAGAGAGGGGGTGTGGCCTGGGAGAGGTGGAATTGCTTGTGAATGGGGGCAAGGTCTACAGCAGGCCCTCCAGGTGTTTTTGGCTTACAACTCCCATGATCCCTAGCTAGCAGGACCAGTGGTCAGGGATGATGGGAATTGTAGTCTCAAAACACCTGGAGGGCCGAGTTTGAGGAAGCCTGATCTACGGAGAGGGGGCATGGCCTAAGGAGAGGGGCATAGCCTATGGCAGTGATGGCCAAACTCGGCCCTCCAGCTCTTTTGGGACTACAGTTCCCATCATTCCTGACCACTGGTCCTGTTAGCTAGGGATGATGGGAGTTGTAGTCCGAAAACAGCTGGAGGGCCAGAGTTTGGCCATCACTGGCCTAGGGCAAGTTCAGAGGCCGGGGGGCGGGGAGTGTTCTGCACTGGTGCATGCCATTCCCGGGACCTCCTCTCTTCCTCCCCGCCCCAATCACTTACAGGATGACTTTCCGAACCAGGTCAGCTCCGGCCCCTTCCCCATTTCCAAACTGGATTCAGCGAGTGCAAAACAGCCGTTCCTTTTTGCCTTCGCTTTCCAAGAAGCTTCAATTTATCTTGCTGCGTTACCGAAACCAGCGCTGATTGTTCTACGGTCCCGGGAAATAAGAGCCTGCACTTTTGCAGATTACCCCAGGGAATCGGAACTCGTGGCTTAGCAGGCGCTGCGCATTTTGAGAGGCCAGATATGTAATTGGCCGGGGAGGGGGAGGGGATTTGCCAGAGCAATCACAGGGGGGGGGGGGGGGGGGCAGGTGGCTTTGATTTAGGGGTGGTGGTGGTTAGAGACGCGAGCTGGAGATCTTCAGAGACAAATGGAAGCAAGCAATCCTTTGGGGGAAGCCACGGCTGTTTAAATGGACACGATCCTGCTTTTGTTTCAGCAGAAATCAGTGGACCTATGTTAGGCCCCATCTGAAAAAATGTATTTAACGCAGTATCATACCACTTTAAACAGCCACAACATAACAAACCCACACCCTGGTTCCTGGGAGCTGTAGTTTGCTAAGGGTGCGGAGAGATGTTAGGAGAGCCCTTGCTCTCTCGCCGAGCTACAACTCCCAGAGTGGGGTTTAACAATCAATCCCTCTTCCCAGGGAACTCTGGGAATTATAGCTCTGCATGTGGTTCAGGATGTCTCTCAACACCGTCTCAGCATCCTTAATGAACTGCATGTCCCTGGTTGATCAAGGCACAAGGAACGCTGAGCAGAGGCGTTTCTGCACAAATGACTCCCCAAGCAACTGAGTGGATGCCCAGACTCAACCGACCATCTCCCTACTGCTTTAGAGAGCTCAGCATCCACGTCCAAATGAACAGCTAAAAAAAATAAATAAAAATAACTAAGCTAGAGGCACCATGACAGCTGCGGTGTTTGTGAAGGAGCCTGTTCTGCTCATTGCAACAATGGCTACCAATATTTTTTCTCGCTCCTGCTACAAAGACAGGGAGAGGTGATGCATGGAATAGCACGGGCATGGATTCTGGCTCCAAATGACCCCAGTCGTGGGATACCCCTGATCAGGTTTTTGGCTCTCCTTTGCAACAAGGCTGGGCCCATCTGCCTGCTCTGTGCAGCTGTTGTTCGCTGCCTTTTCCATCGTACACCCATTCTCTCTCTCTTGCTCCCGTTTAAAGACCCGGCAAAGGTTTGTTGGCCATGATGGCAGAGGTCCATTTGGCAGCAGCTGTCCGCAGCGCTGCAGCTGAATGAAGTGCGGAGCAGAGGGAAGGAAGAAGAAAGAAAGAGAGAGAGAGAGAGAGAAGGTCAGTTAATTATTTCAACAACTTGACGAGCTGTCGGCTGCCTTTCCGCTGCTGCTTGTGGATTTTTTGCTTGCTGGGTTTCCCGCAAGCCAAGGAAAACAGCACAGGATGCCTGGGCTGGCGGTTATACTGCAGCATTTGCCCGCACAGGGAAGTGAAACGAAAGCACAGGTGGAACATCGCTGTGCCAGAACAGGGTCATAGGTCTTAGCAGCCTGCCGAAGCCACACTAGACAACTCGACTCCAACAATCCAGAATGGGCAAAGGTCCTTCTAATTTATGCTCGTAGGGTTGTGGACACGCCAGAACAGTACAGTGGAAACTCTGCTTACAAATGCTTCTGGTTACAAACGCTTCAGGTTACGAGCTCCGCTAACCCGGAAGTAGCTGCTCCTGGTTGCGAACTTTGCCCCAGGATGCGAACGGAAATCGCGCACCGGAGGAGTGCGCGCAGCGGCAGGCCCCATTAGCGAAAGCGTGCCTCAGGATAAGAACGGTTCCAGCTTGGAGGGCCACAGTTGCAAGACAGGAAGAAGCCAACTGGTGAAGCTTTTCCTGTCTTGTGGGAACCCAGGTGTCCCTGCGAGATCTTGCAGGAGCATCCCAGAGTTGGCATGCTGAGCGAGCCTTGCCCCCCAAGCAAGGTGGAGAGCTTAAAAGCTATTTTTGCACTGGGTCCGCTTGAGTTATCAACTGTATTTGCTACTAGAAGGACTGATGATGCCTTGAGATGCGTAGATTGCAAATGTACTAACAATGGATGCAATCCTTTGCATAAACTGGGAGTAGGTCCTGTTGAGCTCAGTAGGGCTTTTGAGTAGACATGTATAGGATTGTATTTTAACAACTGTGGCCTGAATAGTTCCCACTGTACATTTTTGTTTAAATAACTTCTGTGTAAAGTAATGCAACTTCTGATTGTAATTTGCTTTAAACTGTTTTTAATGTTGCATTCTACATTCTTGTGACCTGCCGTGGGTTTTCATAGTGAAGGGCGGATAATAAATAATATATAATGGAATGCAATATTAATAATAATAATAATAGCAAAAAAAAAAAAAAGAACGGTTCCAGCTTAAGAACGGACCTCCAGAACGAATTAAGTTTGTAACCGGAGGTACCACTGTAAAGGTAAAAGGTAAACGACCCCTGGACGGTTAAGTCCAGTCAAAGGTGACTATGGGGTTGCAGAGCTCATCTCGCTTTCAGGCCGAGGGAGACGGCGTTTGTCCGCAGACAGCTTTCCGGGTCATGTGGCCAGCAGGACTAAACTGCTTCTGGCGCAACAGAACACCATGACGGAAACCAGAGCACCGTTTACCTTCCCGCCGCAGTGGTACCTATTTATCTACTTGCACTGGTGTGCTTTCGAACTGCTAGGTTGGCAGGAGCTGGGACAGAGCAACGGGAGCTCACTCCATCGTGGGGATTCAAACTGCTGGCCTTCTGATCGGCAAGCCCAAGAGGCTCAGTGGTTTAGACCAGGGGTAGGCAAGGTTTACCTCACCTGGGCCAGTTCACTCCAGTGGAGATCCCTTTGTGGGCCAGATTGCGTGCGCACCCACAATTTCTGGCGTCTGCGTCTCCACAGAAGCAATTTCCAGTGTCACGGAAGCGAGTCCCTGCGCCATGCCACACCAGTTTAGCACAGCGGGCGGGGACTTGCCTAACGGGTGGCTTGGTTCGGGGTCAGTTCGGGGGCCGGTTAAATGACCCCTGTGGGCCGCTTGTGGCCCATGGGCCTTAGGTTGCCTACCCCTGGTTTAGACCACATCACCACCCATGTCCCACCAGAACATATGTGGCGGGACTGTTACATAGTTCAGAGATTCCAGACCCAAACTTTTGATACTTTTGGGTCTACAGTCATAAGGACTAGAAACCTGACGTGTGTGGTTTTATCTTTATTTTTTTTAAAAATGAAAGCTGCTGAATACCACAGCCGCTACCGCATCCCGTAACTTTTCTGCGCTCCCCAAAGAATAGCTGTGTACAAATAAACATCCCTGCTGGCAGATCTGTAGGGGAAACTTGAGAAATTATAATGATATCCTTATGCTTTCTGTCCTCCCACGTTGACAGGTACATTGACAGACACATCAGCACAGAAGAGAGGCTTTAAATGTGCTTTTAGGATTACCTGCAAAGATTCCCTCCAGTGTTTTTTGAATAGGGGGGTGGGGTCTGGACAAATCCAAAAGCTCGTACCTCCAAATGCACCCCCCCCCAGTTGCGCTGTCAGTGGGGAGCGGGGGTGGGGGTCAGGTCGGTCAGCGGATCAGGCCTGTGACAGAAGCGCCTTTCATCCTCCAAAAATGCGCTCCCATGACATCACAATTTGTAAAGGGGGCCTGCCAGGAAGTGGACGCACAAAAGGCACGGGGGAAAGACACAACTCTGCCAAGCGTGGAGAATGGAAGTGATCCCGTCAGCTGGACGTAACGTCAGCAGGTGCTGGAGAGATGTTTTCTGGGAATCAGCAAGCGAAGGACCACTTGGGCGAGGCTGCAGGGCAATCCTAGAATCCTAGAGCTGGAAGGGACCCTGTGGGTCATCCAGTCCAACCCCCTGTGACGCAGGAAACTCAGCTAAAGCATTCCTGACAGATGGCCGTCCAACCTCTGCTTCGGAAACCTCCAAGGAAGTCCATTCCGCTGCCCAATGGCTCTTACCACCAGAAAGTTATTCCTAATGGTCAGTCGGAATCGCCTTTCTTTTCGTTTGAATCCATTGGTTCGGGTCCTCCCCTCTGGAGCAGCAGGAAAAAAGCTTGCTCCGTCTTCCACGGGACAGCCCTTCCGAAATTTGCAGGTGGCTATCATATCTCCTCTCAGTCTTGAATATTTCGAATTAAGGTTAAGATTTCTCACTACAGTTTTTTTTTTTTGTTTTCTTTCATTTTTTATGCATACTGTGATTTGGTATATATTATATTTGTTCAGCTTGTTGCATTCTTTTATGATTTCGTGTGTTGCATTGCTTTAACAAAATCATTTACTGCAGATGCTCCTGCTATGGAAATTCCAGTTTTCTATTTTGGAAATGTGATGCTTGCTCTCCTTATTGCTAGAAATTTAATAAAAACCATCAGCTTTACTAACCAGAACTTCTTCAAAACAAGTACAAAGCAATCCATGATACATCCAGAGAATCGCATAAAGCAGAGGTTTTCAACCTTTTCTTAGTCCATGGCTCCCTTGACCAACCACAGTCTTTCTGGGGCTCCCCTGTGGGGCTCAGAAGTCCAGATATGTCATCCCTTGCCTGCAGAGCTGGCAGCCTCTCACCCTTCTTCAAACACCCTCCCTTGTGGAGCCTCCTCTCCTTGAGAGTCCTCTGGGCAGCCAATGCTGCCACCCCTGTGTGATGGCCTGGGAGTCAGACTCAGATGCTGAACCTGAGGGATCCCAGCCTGCACAGGATTCCCCGCCTCCAGAACCAGCTGAGCCGGGGCCAGGGCTTGAGCCTGAAGGATCCCCACCTGTGCTGGATCCCCAGGTGCAGGCATCAGCAGGAGTCTGCTCTGGCTCCTGATGGGAGGGAGGACCCATTGCCTGCAGGTGCTCCACTCCCAGCCTCATCAGAGGAAGCTGAGGCGGCCCCTGGGTCCAGTAACCCACCAGCCTCTCCTGAGCTGCAGAGGCTCAGGGCAGAGAGGCGAAGAGAGCTAAGTGCTTACAGGAGGAGTGCTCGCCTCCAGGCCCGGAGGAGAGGCGAGTCTCCAGAGGATCGGGGCCGCCCTAAGCATAGGGCCAGATAAAAGCCAGCCAGCCCCAGCCCAAGTTGCGTGAGCAACTTAGCTGCAAACGTATGCTTGACCTGCAACCTCGTGCCTGCACCTGCCTTGGACCTTGACCTGCTCCCTGCCTCGCTCCCCGCCGGACTGACCTCCTTTGGACCCCTAGACCCAGGACTGGACTTGGACCTCGCTTCACGGACAAACCCCCGGGGCCAGCACACCTTGTCTCCTGAGCTGCCGCCTGCCCCAAAGAGAGGCACCCCCTCGCACTGCCCCACAGGGGCCTGGGACTTGTGTGCCCATTCCCAGCAGCAAGGGCTGGCGGACCTGCTGGCTGGGCTCCCTCCCTCCCTCCCTCGCCTGCTTGCTTGCTTATTTCTGGCACCCAGCACCCCCTGGCCAGCCCCAGAGGCACCATTCGCCTGCGGAGCTTGTAGCCAGGGCTGCTGCAACAAACAGTCATGCAAGCCTTGGGAGATGCAAGAGGGCAGCAAGGGACAGAGGGAAGGAAAGAGGGTCAGAGTCCAGTGTTGCCTGTGAGACCCGATGTCAGGTCCGTGAAGCGGTTGCCCACGAGTAAAGACAAAGTCCGTCTTGTCTTTAACTGTTTTTTTATTATTATTATTGTGCAAGCTATTTACAGTGTGGAGCTACTGAAAAACATGACTGCTTAGTCGCTAGACGAATCCGGAAGTGCCTGTCTCCGGCTGCGGCCCCAGCATAGGAATTTCGGCATCCTAAAAGGCCGCCTTCCCGGTCTCTTGACCCCTCTGTGGAGTTCAGGCGACGGAAGTGGCATCTCCGCCTCAGAACGGGTCTGCCGGACGGTGCTGGGTCTCTGGGCAACATCCTGGAGCCTGCGCTCCACCTGGCTGCCTGAGGATAACTTCTCCTCCCCAGGGGAGGTGCTGGGAGACTCGCTGGGAGACGTATCACTGGCTAGGAGTGGCTGGGGCTGCCTGTACCCACCCAGACTCTGTCTGGCAGTGGAGTGCAGCTCCCTGACACCTGACCATCATTCAAGGCACCCCAGGGTGCCATGGCACAGTGGTTGGAAACCACTGGCATAAAGCATATGCATACTCAAGCATAGGTCTGTCTTCTTAAATGGGGAGGTAATAAACCTAGACAGCATCTTAAAAAGCAAAGACATCACCTTGCCGACAAAGGTCCGTATAGTTAAAGCTATGGTTTTCCCAGTAGTAATGTACGGAAGTGAGAGCTGGACCATCAAGAAGGCTGATCGCCGAAGAATTGATGCTTTTGAATTATGGTGCTGGAGGAGACTCTTGAGAGTCCCATGGACTGCAAGAAGATCAAACCTATCCATTCTCAAGGAAATCAGCCCTGAGTGCTCACTGGAAGGACAGATCCTGAAGCTTGAGGCTCCAGTACTTTGGCCACCTCATGAGAAGAGAAGACTCCCTGGAAAAGACCCTGATGTTGGGAAAGATGGAGGGCACAAGGAGAAGGGGACGACAGAGGATGAGATGGTTGGACAGTGTTCTCGAAGCTACTAACATGAGTTTGGCCAAACTGCGGGAGGCAGTGAAGGATAGGCGTGCCTGGCGTGCTCTGGTCCATGGGGTCACGAAAGAGTCGGACACGACTGAACGACTGAACAACAACAAAAAAATAAATTATTATTATTATTATTACAGTCAGAACTGATATAAGTGCTCTGTCTCTCCCATAGCCTGCAATCGCCTGCATCCAACCTAAGGCTATGCATCTTTGTTCTCTGCAGCTTCCAGAGGAAAAACTAACAGGCAACTCCCTTCAAGATGGATATTTGCTGCTGATATCGCTGAATCACATGATCTGAAGATAAACGCTATGGGAGAGCTAGCAGAGAACACCAACTGTTAATTATCAACCTGTTAGAACTTCAGTGGAATTTTCCAATTTCCCTTGAGCAATACACATACAGGCATTCAGTTCGCAATGAAACAGTTATACTTAATGCTCCCTCTCTGGCAACTCCTTTTCTCCCTCCCTGCCACAGGAAGAACGGGCCACCCTTGCCAGAAGTCTGAACTGACCGCGTGCAGAACTGGCTTTTGAAATCGGGCTGAAGGCCATGTGCGCTCGTGGGGGCCCCCGGGTTGCGCAGACCCCTGGCTGCATTGGAGGACATATCTAATACATTTCCTAGGTGGATTGAGGTAGGTGGCTGAGGTCGTGAGGTCACAAAGACCTCTGGGCAAATGTCCTGGGAAGGCTTTACTCATCAGGCAGCCCTGGTGCTCTGAGGGAAGACCAGCCACCTGTGCTTCAACACCAACAGAGCTTGGCCTGTTCCACTTGCCTGGCCGCGGTCTGGTTTCATGGACGGTCCAGTAGGAACTACCACATTGATGCTCCCACTGTCCAGAAAAGACCTTTAGACAGACCCACCCATGACCTATGCAAGAATGCACCTAATAGCTCTTTCGCCTCCCGTTCGCCTGGTCGCAGGGATCTCTCTTCTGCTCCTCTGCATCCCTTCCAACGATGCCTTAATCCGTGCAGTGTACAACCACAACGGCATCAGCCAAGATTTCGATGCCTTGCCTTCCCATTTCGGGCCTTCTCTCCACCGCGAAGGTCTTCTGGGTCACCTCGTGGAAGCCAAGCCAGCCAACGCCTGCCAGCCCATCGACACCCCGCCGGCGGCCAACAGCTCCTCCACTGCCTTCATCGCTCTCATCCAGAGGTACGACTGCCCCTTCACCACTAAGGTCCTTCACGCCCAGCAAGCTGGGTACCATGCCGCCATCGTGCACAACGTTGACTCTCAGGCTTTGGTGACCATGTTGGGTGAGAACGAGGCCGTGAAGGAGTCGGTCAGCATCCCTTCCTTGTTTATCAGCGAGTCGGCTTCCACCCAGCTGAGAAGGATCTTCCATTATGACCAAACCGCTTACATCATCCTCGTCCCTGAATGCCATTGGCTGTCCTGCTGGGATGCCGAGCACAACTGCCAATCACATCCTCAAACGTCTAGGCATGGCCTCCTGAAGCAGACGTCGCCTTGCCTTCTGGCACGCTGCCACTTGTTCAACAGCATCCATTACCTCCTGTTTGGCCTCACCCTGGTCATCTGGATGGTGGCCTTGTATGTCCTCTGCTGTTTGTAATGACTATGGGGTTCGGAAGCCAGTATGCAGCTCGGCAAATGTTCCTCAAGGCCCTTTATTCGGCGAACTTGCAAAATTAATACATTGTCCACAAATGAGATCTTCTGAGGCTTCTTCCCCCTCACTCCCCCTCCCCATTCTCTGAATGGCTCTTTGTCAACCTGGTGCCCTCCAGATCACCCCCCACTAGCCTCACAAAGCATAGTCATAGAATCATAGAGTTGGAAGAGACCCCAAGGGCCATCCAGTCCAACCCCCTGCCAAGCAGGAAACACCATCAAAGCATTCCTGACAGATGGCTGTCAAGCCTCTGCTTAAAGACCTCCAAAGAAGGAGACTCCACCACACTCCTTGGCAGCAAATTCCACTGTCGAACAGCTCTTACTGTCAGGAAGTTCTTCCTAATGTTTAGGTGGAATCTTCTTTCTTGTAGTTTGAATCCATTGCCCCATGTCCGCTTCTCTGGAGCAGCAGAAAACAACCTTTCTCCCTCCTCTATATGACATCCTTTTATATATTTGAACATGGCTATCATATCACCCCTTAACCTTCTCTTCTCCAGGCTAAACATACCCAGCTCCCTAAGCCGTTCCTCATAAGGCATCGTTTCCAGGCCTTTGACCATTTTGGTTGCCCTCCTCTGGACACGTTCCAGCTTGTCAGTATCCTTCTTGAACTGTGGTGCCCAGAACTGGACACAGTATTCCAGGTGAGGTCTGACCAGAGCAGAATATAGTGAGTTGGAGTAACCACTGATGGAGAGGTTTGGAAGAGAGATTCCTACTCTCCAGTTACAGAGTTAAGCACGTTGACAATTGCTCCCAGCACATTTAAGCTTGCTTAGATTTACACCTGTCCCCACCCACCTTTAAGCATATGCCCCGCACGAAAATACCTATGCTAAATTAAATCACAGGCACTTCACTTTGCAAATAAGTGAATGCTTTACTCACAGAGTTTCAGAAGCCACAGCTAACAAGTCTCTATTCGTGGGCCTTTAAAAAGAAAAGTAAAAAAGAAAAAAAAGGTTCCAAACAACTTGCAAAGAAAAGTACTTTGTTTCCTTACGAAAAGGATCAGGCAACCTTTGGGTTGGCAAAGATGCAGGCTGCAAAATCTCCCTTTGGGAGAGAACCAGTTCACTTGGTTTTCTCTTGAAGCTGGGTGCCATCGGCCTCATTGCTCCTTGTTTGTTCCAGGAAGCACAAAAAGAGAAGGGGGGGGGAGAGGTGGGAGAGAGCCTGCCGAGAGCCTGCTAAGCCACACCTACCATGGCAACTTGGGCTCAGGGCTCAGGTTAACCCTTTCATGCATGCACGTGTGAGTCAGTAACTCTGCATTACAACAATAACCCTACGGGGAAAGGTAAGGGATAGCTCAGTTGGTAGAGTATGAGACTCAGGGGCGTACCCAGGATCAAAACTGGGTGGGGGGGCAAGCCATGGTTGTTCAGGTTCAAAAACAAAAACAGCTTCAAAAAACAAAAACAGCTTCAAAAAACAGAAAAACTTCCCCCCAAACAGAAAGCCCCAAATGGCTGAAAAACTCAGTTTCCCAGGATCCTCAGTCCTCGCAAAGGAACTACTCACCATGCAAGGGAACTCAGTTTGCCAAGCTCCCTTGCAACGATGAATCCCGGCAACGATGAATTCGCCCCCTGACACTGCCCAAGTCTCAGGATGCATCCCCGTTTGACCAAGCAGGGCGCAGGCTAGGATCCGGTCCCTGATAGGCACGCCAGCTCTTTGTCGGCATGAGGGAGGGGGAAACAGCCAGTGCAACACACACACACACACACACACACACACACACACAGTGGCCAACTGTGCCTCGGCAAGAGGGCAAGAGCTCAATTGTTATTGAGATTTTGGGAGGGGGAGAAAGACCAGTCTTGAGCTTTTTTTTTTCCTTTTAGGCTGCCAATAACCATTTTATTTTTAATTATTTTTTTGCTTCGGGGGGCAGCTGCCCCCCCTGCCCCCACCAGGTACACCCATGATGAGACTCTTAATCTAAGGGCCTTGGGTTCGAACCCCATGTTGGGCAAAAGTGTTATGTATTGAAGTTCTCACCCTAGGCCACTAGGGGTGTGTGTATATAGTTCATTCTGCTGCAGTTTTCACTCAGGTCTGCACATGCAAATGAGGGATTGAAAAGTGACGTTCAGGGATTGGGTAACTACAGAAAGTTGTTACTGTTGCTTTGTAGCTGAGTTCTATATAAGCAGGCTGCTGAGCCCTTCAGCTCACTTCTGTTCCAGCCTGAGAATAAACAAGAGCTGCTTGGAAATCACTGTGTCGTCTGCTGTGTCTACCCACAATTTAACAAAAAGATTCCTGCAACGCAGGGGGTAGGAACAGATCAAGTGTTTCCCAAACTCGGGTCTCCAGCTGTTTTTGGACTACAAATCCCATCATCCCTGACCTAGCTAGCTAGGAATGATGGGAGTTGTGGTCCAAAAAAGAGACGGGGGCCCAAATTTGGGGGAGCACTGGACTAGATGATCCTCGTGGTCCCTTCCAACTGTGATCCTGTGATATGATCATTGGGAGCTTTTTAGCTTTAGAATTTTTTTTTTTTAAGTGAATAAGCGGTGGTTGGAGAGATCGAGCAGGAAGATGTTTTCCTCCCTCTCATAACGCCAGGAGCCCTTAACGCCCAACGCAGCTGAATGCTGAAAGGTTTCGGGGACAGATAAAATGCAACGTTTCTTCACCCAGCACATACGGAATTAGGAGAGCCCCCTTGGATGGCGTTAAAGGGAGATTAGATAAAGGCACGGAGGACGATAAGGCTGACAGCTATTGGCTGCCTCCAGGATCAGAGGCAACGTTGCTCTGAACACCCATCACTGAATACCAGATGGCAGCAGCAGAATGCTGCTGTACTCATGTCCTGTTTGTGGGCATTGTGTGTGTGTGTGGGGGGGGGGGAACTGCACCAATCAAGTAGAATCACAGATTTTTTCTTAGAGCTGGAAGGGAGCCCGAGGGTCATCTAGTCCAACCCTCTTCCTTCCTTATGTTTACACAGGACGGGTTTTAGTAGCCAGGTTTCCGCAACACGCAATGAGGAATCGTGAATGCTACACGATATTAACTTAACTGTCAGGGGCGGGTTTTTTTCCTGAGAGCCAGAGCGGTGTAGTCAGGACCGGTGGTAGGGTTTCTTGCGCCCTAGGCAGACCACCTTCTGGCGCCCCCCCCTGCCAAAGCCTGCTTTAGCGGGAGCTGGGGGTGGTGTAGGGGGCAAGCAGCACCTCTCCGCTACAGCGGAGAAGCTGCTGCTAGCCCGCCCCCCGCCCAAGCCTGGCCAGTGCCCCCTCCATTTTGGCGCCCTAGGCAATTGCCTAGTTCGCATTAATGGACGCGCCGGCCCTGGGTGTAGTTGTTAAGAGCGGTGGACTCGTAATCTGGTGAACCGGGTTCGCTTCCCCGCTCCTCCACATGCAGCTGCCGGGTGACCTTGGGCTGAAGTCTCTCAGCCTCACTCACCTCACAGAGTGTTTGTTGTGGGGGAGGAAGGGAAAGGAGAATGTTAGCCGCTTTGAGACTCCTTTGGGTAGTGATAAAGCAGGATATCAAATCCAAACTCCTCCTCCTCCTCCTCCTCTCCTCCTCTTCTTCTTCTTCTTCTTCTTCTTCTGAGTGAATTTATTGCACAAAACCCTACTGGAATCTTGTATATAGGCCAATAAAGGTTTGAGAATGAGTGGGATTTTGGAGTTGGGAGGGACCCCGCGGGTCATCCAGTCCAACCCCCTGCAATGCAGGAATCCTGAGCAAAAGCAGCCCTGACAGGTGGCTGCCCAACCTCTGCTTACAACCTCCAAGAAAGGGAGAGTCCACCACCTCTGGAGGGAGACCGCTCCACCGCCAAACAGCTCTCACTGTTTGAAGCCATGGATTCAAAGGGCAAGGAAGGACTGACAGTAAGAAGAAGGATCGCTGTTCGCCTGAAAAGTGCGACAGGGTACTCGCGCCTCCTTCTTCCCTTTTCATCACAGCCCTGCCAAGAGACCAAGTCAAAACCAATCAACCTATTTTCCAAGTCCCCTGCCCCTAACCGCACCCGGACATCACTGCAGTGTGGGGATAGACGAGGGGGAAAAAATCCCCTCCTGGCAGCCGATCACAAGAGACGACAAAAAAACCCAGAAAACAAATCCCTACTCGCCTATGGCGACCAGCTAATCTCACCCTGGGAGACCAGCTGATCTCACACTGCATGCTGGGAGGGAGAGGGCAATTATCCTGGGTTGGGGTGTGTGTGTCGTAATCTAGAACTGGTTTCACCCACCCACCCCACTTCCTGTTGACAAATGCACCCCCTGGACTGCTTTAGAGATGGGAGGGGGGCAGGATTCTCAATGCGCAATCTGTACCCGAGTCATCCCCGATTGCACAGGCTCCAAAGTCTCATCTGTTTGTTGTCTCTTGCTTTCTAACATCTCTTCTTCCCCCCTGCCCTCCCCCCCACCCCAAAATATCCATTCTTTGGCCCATTGATCCAAGATAGTTTCCTGCTGCATTCAAATAAGGTCCTTTATATTCCCCTTCTGCCGCTTCCCCACAGAATCACTTTCTTTCCCCCCCCCCCCCCCCCCACCCCCGCGTTTAAATGATTTTGTTTTAACCTATGCCTGCGCCTGAGCCTGATAACTTCTATGGACAGGATCAATAGTCCTCAGAACTGATAGAAAATTAGGCAGGTTTAATAAACTTCATCCGTGGCTTCCTCTCGCCGCCGTATATCAAACAAGAAAACAAATATATCGACTCTCCATCCCTTAGAATAGCACTTATAAGTCACGCCGGTGCAATATTCCTATCATTAAAAATGGTGATGAGAAGCCGGGTTTAAAAGATGGGGAGGCAAAGGAACCTGGGACGTGACCTTGAAGGAGAAAATTCAAAGGCAGGTTGCAATAGGAGCCAGCTAGCTCCTTCCTTGGTAGTTCTGTAGGTTCCCCGGACAAGGAGGTTTGAGCCTACAAACTTTTAGGGGGCGCTAGCTCCCTTGGTACTACGCAAAAGCAATTTGACTGTGTCAACCACAGCAAACTATGGCAAGTTCTTAAAGAAATGGGAGTGCCTGGATCACCTCATTTGTCTCCTGAGAAATCTCTATGTGGGACAAGAAGCTACAGTTAGAACTGGATATGGAACAACTGATTGGTTCAAAATTGGGAAAGGAGTACGACAAGGCTGTATATTGTCTCCCTGCTTATTTAACTTATATGCAGAATTCATCATGCGAAAGGCTGGACTGGATGAATCCCAAACCGGAATTAAGATTGCCGGAAGAAATATCAACAACCTCAGATATGCTGATGACACAACCTTGATGGCAGAAAGTGAGGAGGAATTAAAGAACCTTTTAATGAGGGTGAAAGAGGAGAGCGCAAAATATGGTCTGAAGCTCAACATCAAAAAAACTAAGATCATGGCCACTGGTCCCATCACCTCCTGGCAAATAGAAGGGGAAGAAATGGAGGCAGTGAGAGATTTTACTTTCTTGGGTTCCATGATCACTGCAGATGGTGACAGCAGTCACGAAATTAGAAGACGCCTGCTTCTTGGGAGAAAAGCAATGACAAACCTAGACAGCATCTTAAAAAGCAGAGACATCACCTTGCCGACAAAGGTCCGTATAGTTAAAGCTATGGTTTTCCCAGTAGTAATGTACGGAAGTGAGAGCTGGACCATAAAGAAGGCTGATCGCCGAAGAATTGATGCTTTTGAATTATGGTGCTGGAGGAGACTCTTGAGAGTCCCATGGACTGCAAGAAGATCAAACCTATCCATTCTTAAAGAAATCAGCCCTGAGTGCTCACTAGAAGGACAGATCCTGAAGTTGAGGCTCCAGTACTTTGGCCACCTCATGAGAAGAGAAGACTCCCTAGAAAAGACCCTGATGTTGGGAAAGATGGAGGGCACAAGGAGAAGGGGACGACAGAGGATGAGATGGTTGGACAGTGTTCTCGAAGCGACTAGCATGAGTTTGGCCAAACTGCGAGAGGCAGTGAAGGATAGGCGTGCCTGGCGTGCTCTGGTCCATGGGGTCACGAAGAGTCGGACACGACTGAACGACTGAACAACAAAGCTCCCTTGGTTCCATAGTTCCCCCTACCCCATAAAAAACACTATTCAGAGTAAAGGTTTTTGCATGGCCCACTAAGGGAGATAACAACACAATGGAATTCCAAAACAGTAACTATTAATTGCACATTTGCTCCCCTGTCCAATTAAAACAATTTAGTTTAATCAATTCAACGAAATCCATGAACTTGGTCCAGCGATACCAGCTTCTCGGAGCCTGAATGCCATTTACAACTCCAGCGCCGCCTGCTGCCCAGTTGGGCTCTTGTCACCCAAAGCTGGTAATCCCACCACCCACTTTGAGAACCACTGGGAGCAATTAATAAAGAAGTTAAAGTATTGAAAAAGGAATCCGAGGAATTTAAAGAAAAAATTTCTATTGTGGAAACCAAAATTAAGAATCTGGATTTTGAAAAGGTGGAGAGAGTTGAGGCACAACAAAGAGACCTCCAAGAATCTCTGGCGTTTTTGCAATTGAAAGAAAGAGAGGCTAACCTGAGATTGAGAAATCTTCCAGAGCTGGAGGAGGGAAATTTAAAGGACTTTATTGTGAAAGAATTATCGGCATTTTGGCAGCTGAAGGAAGACGATCTACAGACATTCATCGTAAAGGCTTACAGATTTGGAGCTAAGAGCAAGAAAAACCCCAAAAGAGTGAATGATTGTATGGTGATACTTCAGAACAGATACCAGAGAGACCAGATCCTAGATTTTCATTACAAGAAGAACTTAGTGGTGCAACAGAAGAACGTAATAATTTATAAAGACATTCCAAGGTACTTTTTGAATTTGAGGCTTAATTATAACGACTTGTCAACAGCTCTACGATTGAAGAAAATACCCTTCAGCTGGGAATTCCCGCAGGGCCTAACATTTAAATACAGAGATAGAAGAGTGAGAATACGATCATTTGAGGACAAGAAGAAATTTCTGGACCGTTACTCAGACGACTTTAAGGTCGCTTTAAGTGGCCCAGCGGCTTCAATCCCAGCGAGACCAGAAGAAAAGGAACCAGAAGAAGACGAAGCGACATCTTCATCAGAAGAAGAAATAGAAGGAGCTACAGGAGGAACAAGAAAGTAAAATGGCAATGAAAGTGTTAACATGGAATGTCCACGGTTTGAACCAGAGGCCGAAGAGACACAGAGTGTATCATGCATTGGAAAAGAAAAATTTGGATATAATTTGTTTGCAGGAGACCCATGTGGTTCGACACCACAGAAGGATCCTACAAAATAAGAAGCTGGGCCAAGAATTCATTTCATCAGATAAAGTCAAGAAGAGAGGAGTAGTAATATATGCAAGAGAGAAATTCAACCCAAAGCAGTTATTTAAGGATGAAGAAGGAAGATTTATTGCAATTGAAATTAACGCGCAAGGCGACAAATTTTTGATTCTGGGACTGTACGCACCAAATGAGGGGAAGTCAACGTTCTATAAAAAGATCCATGATATATTGTTGGACTATCTGGACTATAAAATTATTTGTCTTGGAGACTTCAATGGAGCAGTTTCCACTTTGATGGACAGATCACAAAGATCTAAAATTACAAATGAAGGGAAACTGCCTAGGACTTTCTTTGATATGGTGGACAATTTGGACATGATAGATTCATGGAGAGTGAAAAACCCAACAGTAACAGAGGCAACGTATTTTTCTGAACCGCAACAGTCATGGTCACGGTTGGACTACATCTGGATTTCGAGAGAGTTGACACCCAAAATACAAAGGGCGGAAATCTGCCCAAAGACTTGTTCAGATCATAATGCAGTGCAATTGGACTTAAAATTATATTCAAAGGATTCTTTTAGATGGAGAATGGATGATGGTTTGTTGAGAGATACAAAAGTAGTGGAAGAAGTTGTTAAAAAGATCAAAGAATATTTTCAAATAAATTTGAATGCTCAAGTAGAAAATAGGATTGTGTGGGATGCAAGTAAAGCGGTAATGAGAGGGGTCCTCATAAGAGAAAAAGCAATGAAGAAAAGGAAACAGAATCAGGAGAAAGAAAAACTTTTAAATCAAATTAAAGATAAAGAAAAGAAGCTGAGAGGACACCCAAAAAATCAGCAAATCCAAAAAGAAATAAAATTGTTGCAGACCCATTATGCAAAAATTCTGAATCAGGAAATTGAGTGGAAAATTAAAATGATGAAACAAAAAACTTTTGAATCTGCCAATAAATGTGGAAAAATGTTAGCATGGCAACTTAAGAAAAGACAAAGAATGAATACCATCACCAATTTGAAGGTTAATGATAAAGAAGTTGAGAATCCAGAGGAGATTAGAAAATGTTTCCAGAAATTTTTTAAACAATTGTATAAAGAGGAAAATATAAAAGAGGAATTAATCGAACAGTTCTTAGAAAAAAATGGTTTGCGAGCAGTCCCAGAAGATAAAATTAATATACTCAACCACCCTATTACAGTTCAGGAGATCTCTGATGCAATTAATAATATGCAATTAGGAAAAGCCCCAGGACCGGATGGCTTAACAGCAAAATATTATAAGACATTAAAAGACTGGTTGATCCAACCACTGAAAGAAGTTTGCAATGGACTTTTAGAAGGAGGTAAGGCACCCGACTCATGGAGAGAAGCGTATATCACGTTAATTTTGAAACCTGATTCTGATAAAACTTTAATGAAGAATTACCGACCTATATCGCTTTTGAATGTGGACTATAAAATTTTTGCTAATGTCATGGCTACGAGGCTGAAGAGAGTGCTGAAAGAATATATTCACAAGGATCAAGCGGGTTTTTTACCCGGAAGACATATGAGTCGCAATACAAGGAATATTGTGAATATATTAGAGAGATTAGAAAAAAAGATAAATACGAAAGCAGTGCTGATGTTTATTGATGCAGAGAAGGCCTTTGATAATATATCTTGGACTTTTATGAAAAAGAATTTGGAAAGAATGAAGGTCGGAGACAAATTTATGAATGGCATCAATGCCATCTATAAAGAACAGAAAGCTAAAATTATTGTAAATAACGTGATATGCGAAGAAATTAGAATTGAAAAGGGAACGAGACAAGGGTGCCCTATATCTCCGTTGCTTTTTATTACGGTCCTCGAGGTTCTTCTGAATATGATTAGAACAGAAAATCAAATAAAAGGAATTAGGGTGGGAGAGAAGGAATATAAATTGAGAGCCTTTGCGGATGATTTAGTATTATCCCTACAGGATCCTGAAACCAGTGTGCCCAAAGCATTAGAAATAATTGATTTATTTGGACAAGTAGCAGGATTTAAACTAAATAAGTTAAAGACTAAGGTATTGTCAAAGAATATGTCTTCGTTGCAGACACAGAAATTACAAGAACAAACTGGATTAAGTTTTGTTAAAAAGGTAAAATATTTAGGAGTAATTTTGACATCGAAGAATCTGAATCTTTTCAAGGACAATTATGAGAAACTATGGAACGAGATTAAAAGAGAGCTGGACATTTGGACAAGATTAAAGTTATCTCTGATGGGCAGGATAGCAGCCATAAAGATGAATATATTGCCTAAGATGTTGTTCCTATTCCAAGTACTTCCGATTATAGATAAGTTGGATTGTTTTAGAAGATGGCAAAAGGACTTATCAAAATTTATCTGGCAGGGAAAGAAACCCAGAATTAAGTATAAGATATTAACGGATTCGAAAGAAAGAGGTGGATTTTCCCTGCCGGATTTAAGAATTTACTATGAAGCCGCAGCATTTTGCTGGTTGAAAGATTGGATTAAATTAGAAGATACAGACGTTTTGGACTTGGAAGGACATGATAACGTCTTTGGTTGGCATGCCTATTTATGGTATGATAAAGTTAAGGCCCACAATGCGTTTAAAAACCATATTATTAGAAATTCCTTGTATAAGGTTTGGACTCGAAATAAGGATTTGTTAGAAAGGAAAACTCCGAGATGGCTATCTCCGGTGGAAGCTAAGGCGGTTAAAAGACCTAACATGTCTGCAAGATGGCTGAAATATTCTGATATACTGGAACAGGAAGGTCAGAACTTTAAGTTGAAAAGTTATGAGCAATTAAAGGAAGGTCTGACCGACTGGTTGCAGTATTATCAATTAAATGAAGTCTTTAAACTGGATAAAAAACAAGGTTTTCAGACAGAGAGATCCAAGTTGGAAACTGAACTAATAGAACCAAATACAAAGAATCTTTCCAGGATGTACAAACTGTTGCTAGAGTGGCATACGAAAGATGAAATGGTAAAATCAGTGATGATAGACTGGGCTAAAGATGTTGGCCATAATATAATGGCGGAGGATTGGGAAAGGCTGTGGAGGGAAGGTACTAAGTTTACTGCTTCTAATGCATTAAGAGAGAATATGATGAAAATGATGTATAGATGGTATTTAACACCAGTAAAATTAGCAAAGATGTATCACAATGTTAGTAATCAATGCTGGAAATGTAAACAGACTGAAGGTACCTTCTACCACATGTGGTGGACATGCCCAAAGGTAAAGGATTTCTGGGAAAAAATTTATAATGAATTAAAGAAAGTGTTGAAAAACACTTTTTTAAAGAAACCAGAGGCCTTCCTGTTGGGCATGGTTAATCAGGTGATACCTAGTAAGGATAGAACGTTCTTTATGTATGCCACAACAGCGGCTAGAATTTTGTTGGCTAAAAACTGGAAAACAGAAGATTTACCAACAGTGGAAGATTGGTTGGTTAAGATGATTGAATATATGGAACTCGCGGAACTGACTGCGAAACTCCGTGACCAGAGGGAGGAGAAGGTGCAAGAAGAATGGAAGAAATTCAAAGACTATTTAAAGAAACGAGAAAAAATAGAGATTTAAAGGGAATTAGATGAAAGAATAGGTGATAGCAATAAGTTGTTAAGGTGAAGTAGGATGTAAGTAGGTAGAATTATAAATTATGATGTTTTAATTTTGAGTTAAGATTATGAGTAGAAGATATTAATTATGAGGTAGAAAAGTTTGTTAAAGAAGGTATTAAAGAGGTTACAAAGTTACTATAGTATATTTAAAATGAACGCAGAAGAGAGAGCAGGGGGAAGTTCACCAAGATTTGATAAGTTTAATATGTAAGGAGAGAATCTTGTTTTTCGATATTGTATTTTTCTTTTGGTTTTTTTTGTCTTTTTGCTGTTGTTGTTTTTTGTGTATTGTTTTGTTGTTGTTTTTTATTTCTATTGTTATTTTGAAAATTCTAATAAATTCTTATAAAAAAAAAAAAAGAACACTTGGAACTGATTCTTCTTTGAGAGCCAGTGTGGTGTAGTGGTTAAGGGTGGACTCGTAATCTGGGGAACCGGGTTCGTGTCTCCGCTCCTCCACATGCAGCTGCTGGGTGACCTTGGGCTAGTCACACTTCTGAAGTCTCTCAGCCCCACTCACCTCACAGAGTGTTTGTTGTGGGGAGGAAGGGAAAGGAGAATGTTAGCCGCTTTGAGACTCCTTAAAGGTAAAGGGACCCCTGACCACTAGGTCCAGTCGTGTCCGACTCTGGGGTTGCAGTGCTCATCTTGCATTACTGGCCGAGGGAGCCGGTGTACAGAGAGCCAACTTTGCGGCCTTGGAGGAAAGGTGAGATGAAGAGGAGGAGGAGGAGGAGGAGGAGTTTGGATTTGATATCCCGCTTTATCTCTACCTGAAGGAGTCTCAAAGCAGTTAACATTCTCCTTTCCCTTCCTCCCCCACAAGACAACACTCTGTGAGGTGAGTGGGGCTGAGAGACTTCAGAGAAGTGTGACTAGCCCAAGGTCACCCAGCAGCTGCATGTGGAGGAGCGGAGACGCGAACCCAGTTCACCAGATTATGAGTCCACCGCTCTTAACCACTACACCACACTGATATAAGGACACAACTAAAAAAGGACTTGCCCACAACAGAGTCCTGTTCTTGAGCCTCTGACTCCGAAGGCCAGAACTGCATTGCAACACAGACAGTTGACGGTGAATGCCTTTTAGCCAAAGTAGGGAGGGAGATCATCTCGGCTTTGATGCCTTGGCACAGCCCCCATGCAACGGCATATGAAGCACGAGTGCCAGCGTTTCTGCCACCATGGCCAACTCCCTCTGCTCTTCCTGCCTGCTGTCAGCTCAACCTGGTTGGCCCTCAGCTTTTAATGCTTACAGCTCCGGCCGACAGCTCTAGTGAAGCAAGAGGACCAGGTGAGAGGCTGTCTGTGGGTTTGCATCGCCCCATTTTGCTGGTAGATGTCATTGGGGACATGCATGTTTGGGAACATGAGGACTAGAAACTTGCTTTATCTCATAGAATCATAGAACTGTGCAGTTGGAAGAGACCCCAAGCATCATCTAGTCCAACCCCCTGCAATACAGGAATCTCTAAAGCAGGGGTCCCCAAACTAAGGCCCGGGGGCCGGATGCGGCCCAGTCGCCTTCTAAATCCGTCCCGCAGACGGTCAGGCAATCATAGAATCATAGAATCCTAGAGTTGGAAGAGACCCCAAGGGCCATCCAGTCCAACCCCTGCCAAGCAGGAAACACCATCAAAGCATTCCTGACAGATGGCTGTCAAGCCTCCGCTTAAAGACCTCCAAAGAAGGAGACTCCACCACACTCCTTGGCAGCAAATTCCACTGTCAACAGCTCTTACTGTCAGGAAGTTCTTCCTAATGTTTAGGTGGAATCTTCTTTCTTGTAGTTTGAATCCATCAGCTGTTTTTACATGAGTAGAATGTGTGCTTTTATTTAAAATGCGTCTCTGGGTTATTTGTGGGGCATAGGAATTCGTTCATTATTTTTTTTTCAAAATATGGTCTGCCCCCGCCCACAAGGTCTGAGGGACAGTGGACCGATCCCCTGGTGAAAAAGTTTGCTGCTGACCCCTGCTCTAAAGTGTCCATAACAGATGGCCATCCAAGCTCTGCTTAGAAACCTCCAAGGAAGGAGAGTCCACCACCTCTGGAGGGAGTCTGCTCCACTGTTGAACAGTTTTTTTAACTATCAGAAAGTTCTTCCTGATGTTTAGTCGGAATCTCCTTTCTTGGTTCAAGTTCCACCTTCCAGAGCAGGAGAAAACGAGCTTGCTCCATCTTCCGCGTGACAACAGCCCTTCAGATATTTGAAGATGGCTCTCATATCTCCTCTCAGTCTCCTCTTTTCCAGGCTAAACGTACAAGTCTCCCTCCAGGTAGATGGACTTGTGTGTGGCCCATCTGGAGACACACCTGGCCTGTAGCAGAAACTCCTTCCACCTTTCTGGGTGTGGCTCCCTCCATAGCTGAGTAGGAACTAGTTGGAACCTGAGTTGTTTCTTCCTTGCTCCAGAGGCCAGGGCTCAAACCAATGGATTCATATGATGGGAAAGGAGAGTCCGACTAAATTTAGGAAGAACTATCTGGTGGCTATCTGAGTACTTTGGCCACCTCATGAGAAGAGAAGACTCCCTGGAAAAGACCAGAGTCCTGGATACAGATCCTGAAAAGACTTTGGCCACCTCATGAGAAGAGAAGACTCCCTGGAAAAGACCCTTGGGAAAGATGGAGGGCAGAGGATGAGATGGTTGGACAGTGTTCTCGAAGCGACTGGCATGAGTTTGGCCAAACTGCGGGAGGCAGTGGAGGATAGGGGTGCCTGGCGTGCTCTGGTCCATGGGGTCACGAAGAGTCGGACATGACTGAACGACTGAACAACAACAACAACATCTGATGGCATCTGAGCCATTTGACAGTGGAATGGACGCCCATGGGAGGTGGTGGACCCTCCTTCCTTGGAGGTCTTTAAGGAAAGGTTAGATGGTCCTGGGTGTTTTAGCTGAGATTCCGGCATTGCAGGGGGTTGGACTAGATCAGGCTTCCTCAACCTCGGCCCTCCAGATGTTTTGAGACTACAATTCCCATCATCCCTGACCACTGGTCCTGCTAGCTAGGGATCATGGGAGTTGTAGCCCCAAAACATCTGGAGGGCCGAGGTTGAGGAAGCCTGGACTAGATGACTCAACTCTACAAGCCTAGGATTCTAGCCTTGCCTTTTGTAGCAAGGTGCACTCAGCTGAGTTGCTGTTCTGTTATTCGGGAATAAATGCAATTCTCGAAGCTCCCCCAACTCCTGCTGTTTCCCAGCACTGGGCCAGACCCACTGCAAGGTTTCCTCGCACAGAGAGGACCCTTCCCCAACTCTCAGGATGCTGCACACGTAGTTTTTCTGGCCAATGCTGCACACATCCCTCTCCCCATGATTTGCCTCCCACCTCTCTTGCTTTGCCAACCCTCCGGGGATTATGAGGCTGAGCTGAGACTAATCCAGCACTTCAATGTGCAAGGATGGGATAAGGAGCTGGAGCCAGTGGCCTGTGAGGAGAAAACTTGGCTGAGGCTGGTGCCAGGCCTGTCCTGTTTCAAATGGCAAGTTTTGCATATATGCAGAAGACGTGGTAGTCTTGGGAAGAGAATAAGCGAGGCTGCTGCACTTGGTAGCTTTAAAAAATTTTTTTTAAAAAAATACGTCGATGGGTTGTATCTAAATTCTACTCAGAATAGGTCCGTTGAAATTAGAATTGTAGAATCATGGGATTGTTGAACTGAAAGGGTGTCATCTGGTCCAACCCCCTGCAATGTGGAACATCAGCTAAAGCATCCATGACAGACAGACACCCAACCTCTGCTTAGAAACCTCCAAGGAAGGAGAGCCCACCACTTTCCGAGGGGGACCGTTCCACTGTGAGCCAGTGTGGTGTAGTGGTTAAGAGCGGTGGAATCGTAATCTGGTGAACCGGGTTCGCTTCCCCGCTCCTCCACATGCAGCTGCTGGGTGACCTTGGGCTAGTCACACTTCTCTGAAGTCTCTCAGCCCCACTCACCTCACAGAGTGTTTGTTGTGGGGGAGGAAGGGAAAGGAGAATTGTTAGCCGCTTTGAGACTCCTTCGGGTAGTGATAAAGCGGGATATCAAATCTAAATGTCAGGGTTGAGCCAGATGAGGAGGAGTGGTGGCAAGCCCCCCTGGCGAGGCTGCACCCACGGAAGAACCTGGGGAAATGGAGGAGTTCATACCTGGAGAAGACTGGTGGCGGCACTCCTCGGAAGAGGAAGAGTCAGATGGAGAGGGGGAAAGACCAGAACAGGAGGAGGAAGAAGTCGAGCCAGAATCAGGCCCTTGTGAGGAGAGAAACCGGCAGGGCTGTAGAGTGTAGAGCTGAGAGACGCAGGGAACAATTGGAGGCAGCTGCAACTCGTAAGAGACGTGGTTACAGGCCGGCTACTTAAGAAAGGCTGGCTGCTCCTTCGCTAGCACCTGCAACTGCTGTGCTGAGTGCGTGGTTGCTCTTGCTTGTTCTGTTCCTGTGTTCCTGACTCCTGGCTTGTTCCTGACCCTTGGCTTGTTCCTGGCTCCTGGCTTGTTCCTGACTGACTTGGCTGGTTCCTGACTTGGACTGTTCCTGACTTCGGCTTCTCCTGACCCCATGCTGATACCTGACTTCAGCAGGCTTCTGACTCGGACACCAAACTCTACTTCTTCTTCCACTGTCGAACTATGCTATGGTCTAAGAGAAAATTATATGAAAATGATATATTGACGGTACTTAACACCGAGTAAATTGGCAAAAATGCCAATAAGAATTGGAAACGTAAAGAGAAAGAAGGTTCCTTTTATCATATGTGGCCAGGACCACATAACACTGTTCCTGAGAGATCTACATTGGCTCCCAGTACGTTTCCGAGCACAATTCAAAGTGTTGGTGCTGACCTTTAAAGCCCTAAACGGCCTCGGTCCTGTATACCTGAAGGAGCGTCTCCACCCCCATCATTCAGCCCGGACACTGAGATCCAGCGCCGAGGGCCTTCTGGCGGTTCCCTCACTGCGAGAAGCAAAGCTACAGGGAACCAGGCAGAGGGCCTTCTCGGTAGTGGCGCCCGCCCTGTGGAACGCCCTCCCATCAGAGGTCAAAGAGATAAACAACTACCTGACATTTAGAAAATACCTGAAGGCAGCCCTGTTTAGGGAAGTTTTTAATCTGTGATATTCTAATGTATTTTAATATTTGTTGGAAGCCGCCCAGAGTGGCTGGGGAGACCCAGCCAGATGGGCGGGGTACAAATAAATTATTATTATTATTATTATTATTAGTCTTGTAGTAAAGTTAAAGCATATTGGGAAACGATATATAATGAACTGAAAATGATGTTTAAAATAATGTTTGTAAAAAACAAAAACAAAACCCAGAAGCTTTCCTTTTGGGAATTATAGGGACAGAACTACCCAAACTGTATAGAAATTTATTCATGTATGCGACTACAGCGGCAAGAATGTTACTTGCCCAAAAATGAAAGAAAAGAAGAAGAAGTCCCAGCAAAGAAAATGGATGGATACAAAAACTTATGCAGAAATGGGAACTTACTGGAGAATAAGAAATCAAGATAACAAACTTTTATAAAAAGAATGGAAATGGTTTATTGAATATTTACAAATAAATTGTAAACAGATAAGAACATTGGCAGGATTATTGTAACAACCCGCAGTTTTATAAGAGTATATATTTTAAAGTAGATGAATAAATGAGTAAATTTGGATATGCAGAAAATGAATTTAAGGAACTGCAGAAAGAGGGGGGAGGGAGGGTCAAGTTTTGAAATGTTAAAATGATAATAAAATTATTGTTACAGGTGGGTAGCCGTGTTGGTCTGCCATAGTCAAAACAAAATCGAAAATTCTTTCCAGTAGCACCTTAGAGACCAACTGAGTTTGTTCTTGGTATGAGCTTTCGTGTGCATGCACACTTCTTCAGATACACTGAAACAGAAGTCACCAGACCCTTAAATATAGTGAGGGAGTGGGGAGGGGTATTACTCAGAAGGGTGGTGGGAATGGGTGATCAGCTGATAGGTGTGGAAAACCTGTTGACGACTCTTAACGCTGCAATTACACTCTTGCAGGGAAAGGCAAGGCACCAGGTGAGATGGCTAAAGATAGCTTTGTGGGGAGTATAATATTAGATAAGGGTGGTATCCAATGTCTTTGTTCAGGCAATGCCAGGTTTCTCTATAATGAGATAAGAATCCAATGTCTTTGTTCAGACCAGGTTTCTCCATGGTTTTAAGTTTCAATAATAAAATTATTGAAATGTATAGAATTGAAAATCATAAAAAAGGTCTTCGCTTCTCCAGGCTAAAACTTACTTGACTCCTTCAACCATTCCTCATCAGGCTCGGTTTCCGGGCCCTTGATCATCTTGGTCTCTCTCCTCTGCACACATTCCAGCTGGTCAATAGCCTTTTTGAACCGTGGCGCTCAGAACTGGGCACAGGACTCCAGGTGGGGTCTGACCAAGGCAGAATAGCAGAATTAATGGAACTACGTTTGTTGGCTTCGGGGAGCAATTTATAAACATTCCTGCTTACCCAGGCATTTGACAGCTGAGAGACAGTGCTCCTGGCAACCCTGAGAAACTATGCTTCTTTGTAATGCTTTTAAAAAAATTGTTTTATTATGCACTAGCACGGATTGCCCAGCTCTGCCTGGGAATTTGTAGAAACCGAATAACGTTGCGACTTTTAAACGGAGAGCGTAATATGTGAATTCGGACCCGTCACGCTCAAAATCAACTGAAGTCTTGCCACAGTCATGGTCTGGTTCACCATCTTGAAACGAAACACTTCCCAAACCTTGGCGGCATATCTCAAGAGATAGAAAGATAGAAATGTACAGAAAGCCAACGGAAGAACAGACATACAAATCATTTTCTAAAATATATGGCAGATGTATCTGCTGCCCAGGGCTCCTTTGGGAGGAAAGTTAAGATGTACACTGAATTAGTAGCATTATTATTTTTATTTATTAAATTTTATACCACCCTTCATTCGCAGATCACAGGGTGGTCCGCAACGTAAAAATACAAAATGAGAACACAAAAAAAATGCACAACAAAACGAAAACCAACGAATAACTCCTCTCCCACAAATTCGTTTGAGATGCTATCGGATGTTAATCAGCCCAAGGCCTGGTTGAAGAGAAATGCTTTTTCCTGGCACCTAAAAGATACATAATGAACCTGCTAGGTGAGCCTTCCTGGGGAGAGCATTCCACAGATGGGGAGCCACTGCAGAAAAGGCCCTGTTCTCGTGCTGCTGCCCTCCGGACCTCTCGTGTAGGAGGCACATGAAGGAGGGCCTCAGAAGATGATCTTAGGGTCTGGGTTGGTTCATACGGAAGGAGGCAGTCCTTGACGTACAGTGGTACCTCGGTTTTCGAACTTGATCCGTTCCAGAAGTCCGTTCTTAAACCAAAACCATTCTTAAACCGAGGCGCGCTTTCCCTAATGAGGCCTCCCGCCGCCGGTGCCCTTCCGCCATTTGGGTTCTGCTTCTGGTTTTGCGGAGTTCGTAAACCAAATCGTTCGTAAGCAGGGCTGTCATTAAACCGAGGTACCGCTGTATTGCGATCCTGAACCACTTAAGGCTTTATTGCTCAAAATCAGCACTTTGAATTGGGCCTGGAAACTAATTGGCAGTCTGGGCAGTCGTACCAGGATGGGTGTAATATGCTCAAACCGTCTTGCTCCGGTGAGCAACTTGGCCGCTGAATTCTGCACTAGCTGAAGTTTCCAAACCGTCTTGAAAGGCAGCCCTGTGTATAACGCATTGCAGTAATCTAACCTTGAGGTTACCAGAGCATAGACAACAGTAGCTAGGCTACCCCTGTCCAGATAGGGGCTTAGCTGGGTCACCAGCCGAAGCTGATGGAAGGCACTCCGGGCCACTGAGGCCACCTGAGCATCGAGCGACAGCAAAGGGTCCAGGAGTACCCCTAAGCTAGGAACCTACTCCTTCAGAGGAAGCGTAACCCCACCAAGAGCAGGCGACGTCCCAGCAATCTGCTCTAGGAAACCACCCACTAACAGAGCGTCAGTCTAATCTGGATTGAGCTTCAGTTTGTTCCGGCTCTCATCCTGTCCAGCACTTCCACTGCCTCACCTGCAGATACAGGTGGGTAGCCGTGTTGGTCTGCCATAGTCAAAACAAAACAAAATAAAAAAAATTCTTTCTAGTAGCACTTTAGAGACCAACTAAGTTTGTTCTTGGTATGAGCTTTCGTGTGCATGCAGTATCTGAAGAAGTGTGCATGCACATGAAAGCTCATACCAAGAACAAACTTAGTTGGTCTCTAAGGTGCTACTGGAAAGAATTTTTTATTTTGTTTTGTTTTCACCTGCAGATGTAAAAGAGAAGCAGAGCTGTGTGTCATCGGCATATTCATAGAATCGGAGAGTCGGAAGGGGTCCCCCAAGGGTCATCCAGTCCAACCCCCCCTGCAATGCAGGAATGTCAACTCAAGCATTCAGGATAGATGACCATCCAACCTCTGCTTTAAGAGTCTACAACTTCCCAAGGGAGCCCGTCCCACTGTCAGACAGCTCTTACTGACAACGTGCTCCAAAACTCTGGATGACTCAGCTCAGAAGTTTCATGTAGCATAGGGGATAAAATCAAACTGAAGGCTCCACAGGGTCGAAGAACACCCCTCAAGCTTCACCCTCTGGAAACAACCATCCAGGTAGGACTGGAACCACTTCAAAGGGATGCCACCCACCCCCAACTCAAGACAGCCGCTCCAGAAGGATTCCATGGTCGATGGTAACAAAAGCCATTGAAAGTTCATGGAGATATAATGGGGACACATTTCCCCTGTCCCGCTCTGGACGGAGGTGACCATGCCAGGTCATCAAAGCAGTTTCTGTGCCAAAACCAGGCCTAAACCCGGACTGAAATGGATTGAGAAAACCAGCTTCCTCTAAGAGTGCCTGGAATGAATTAATTATGTTGAATAATTTCAATGCATGGCATCCAACTACAGTACATGTTACCCAGAGCTTGGGATGGGCAGAGAAATTCAACTCAGTTTGCACTTAAAGCTAGATCTATCTAATCGGCCCTTTCCAGAACAACGTGGGAGCTGAGATGTAGCGGTCCTTCAGAATTTGCAAGACTCTAGTCCTCAAGGTTCTGAATAGAGACCAAGCTGGAAGGTTTGTAGAGGAGGGCGGCCATGATGATCCAGGGTTTGGAAACGAAGCCTCACGAGGAACGGTTGAGGGAGCTGGGGATGTTTAGCTTGGGAAAGAGAAGATAGGATGGCCACCTTCAAATATCCGAAGGACTGTCACATGGAAGATGGAGCAATCATGTTTTCTCCTGCTCCAGAGGGCGGGACCCCAAAACAATAGACTCTAAATGACATGAAAGGAGACTCTGACCTGTGGGATGTAAAACACAGGAGCAGTCAAACACAACATTGCTAGAGTGGACACAAAAGGCATCTTAATCCACCAGCCAGAACTTCCTGTTCATTCTATGCTGGGATGGACTTCCTCTGTGCAACAGGAGATGGGTGTGGTCTCACCTGGGCAGGTTAACACAAAACCACAGGGACCAGACTCCATCTTCCTCTTTTGGACCACGCTCTCAGAGAAGCGAGACCGCGAGAACTACTTTCTTCCGGTTCCCGCCTTTTCCAACACAATAACCTCCGGGTGTTTCGGAAGTGACGAGAAAACTTCTTCCGCCCTCTTTTGCTTTCCCCCCCCTGCTTATTACTGACGTCAGCACTCCCCCTTTCTTGTGGCGATAACTCTAAGAGAGGGCTGTCATCATCGGACGTATCTGTTGAGATTAATGGGACCGGTTCTCGATAGCCCGTTTCCCTCACTGTTCCTCCTCCCACACTCCCTTCCCGATCCAGGCTTGTCTCCGTGACAGTGAGTAAACGTTTTTATGCTTTTATAGAAGACTCTGTAATGTCTTATTTTGAGAGGGATTAATGGGGAAAACACCAGGACATTTATTACAGAGGTTTTAACGAACCTGAACAAGCTATCCACTGTGTGTGGGTGTTTTAAAAAGGGGAATGAGAACTCTGCTAATTTCTGGGACTTGTTGGAATAGGATATCTTAATATATCCTCTCATGCATCCCAAAACATTCCCACATGGCCAACGGTCAGGAGGGGCTTTCTGATGGTAAGAGCTGTTTGACAATGGAGCCCACTCCTTCAGGAGACTGCGAAAGGAGGGCGGAGGGGTGGGAGGGTGGTTGGGGGAGAAGTGAAGGAAAACAAAGCTGAAGTTTGACAATTAAGATGTGCTGGGTTTCCGCCAGCTGCAGTGGGTGGGAAAAACAACATGCTTCTTCTTTTTTCTCTCTCCTGGAAACGAAATCTTCCTCCTGCATGGGAATGTGGTCTCCAGCTTCTGAGCACCGCAGCGAGGCCAGCTGCTCCTGGCTCCGGACCCTGCGAGGAGAGGGTTGCAATTTGCACCCCTTCTGCCTGAAGACCGCAAGCCGTTGTTTGCAGATGCTAATTAGAGATTAATTAGATCTTGCAACACCCCCCAGCGAGAGAGCGGTATCGCTTCCCAGCAGCTCGCAAACACCCCCTTTCCTTGTAACAACAGAACAGGGGGAGAGAACAGGCTGTGGCATCCAAGACTTACCAAAGCAATGCCAGCTTTGAGGGAATAGATGCCACCGTTGGGATGCTCAGAAGATGGGCGTGATAATAACGCCTGGCCAGCATGCGTTTTGAGTCTTCAGAGCTAATAAGTTCTCAAAACTCTGACGAGGAGAGCACATTGTTGCCCCTGGTGAAATTCTCGGGTCTGGGCAAGTTGGTATTTGCCTTACTTTCAAGGTAGAGTAATAAAACCAGAGAATCGTAGAATTGTAGGAATCTGAGCTAAAGCATCCATGACAGATGGCCATCCAATCTCTGCTTAAAAACCTCAAAGGAAGGAGAGTCCAGCAAACTTTTTCAGCAGGGGGCCGGTCCACTGTCCCTCAGACCTTGCGGGGGACCGGACTATATTTTTTTGGGGGGGATATGAACGAATTCCTATGCCCCACAAATAACCCAGAGATGTATTTTAAACACATATTCTACTCATGTCAACAAATGCTGATTCCCGGACCATCCACGGGCTGGATTTAGAAGGCGATTGGGCCGGATCCGGCCCCCGGGCCTTAGTTTGCATATCCCTGCTCCATACCATAACCCCCTCCCTCCCCAAGGTGTCTGTTCTGTGGCTGAACGACTCTTACAGTCAGAAAATTCTTCCTGATATTTAGTTGGAATCTCCTTCAAATATATCAAAGGATGTCATATACAGGAGGGTGAACGGTTGTTTTCTGCTGCTCCAGAGAAGCGGACATGGAGCAATGGATTCAAACTACAAGAAAGAAGATTCCACCTAAACATTAGGAAGAACTTCCTGACAGTAAGAGCTGTTGGACAGTGGAATTTGCTGCCAAGGAGTGTGGTGGAGTCTCCTTCTTTGGAGGTCTTGAAGCGGAGGCTTGACAGCCATCTGTCAGGAATGCTTTGATGGTGTTTCCTGCTTGGCAGGGGGTTGGACTGGATGGCCCTTGTGGTCTCTTCCAACTCTAGGATTCTATGATTCCTTGTCACTTGAAGCCCTTGGTTCAAGACCTACACACACACACACACACACACACACACAGCAGTAGAAAACAAGCTTGTTCCATCTTACATGGGACAGCCCTTCAGATATTTGAAGATGGTTGTTTGCAAGTGTCTTGGCGGGTCTCCTGCAAACCGTTTCTTGACCGTCCTGCACTCTGCCATCTTCCTTTAAAAGAAGATAGGGCAAGTTCACAGAGGAGAAAGCAGTGGCCAAGCAGGCGGAGACGTGGAGCACAGCTGGCAGCGTCCCCACCCGCCCCTCCGCACCCTCCGGCTGCCCGCCATGCCTGGCCCTGCCCGGCGGAGCGCAAGGGGCACCGGAGGGATCTTCGCGCCACGGCGCCGGATTTACTTAAGACGGCCCTGCACGCCACGCCACTGTGGGTGACACGCCACAGCCCTGGGGCGCGCGGCAGCCCTGCCCCCTCCTGTTCTCCGCTCCGGGGGGCTGCAGCATGTTGCTCCGCCACTGGGAGTGGGCTCTTGTTAGTGGGTTCTGCTTGTGAGTATCTGGTTGGTCCCTGTGAGAACAGGATGCGGGAGCTGGACTAGTTGGGGCAATGGCTTGACCCAGCGGGGCTCATCTTTTCCCCCGTCCGAAAGATCAGAGCTCTCTCTGAGATCCTGGGCAAAGGGATCCAATAAAATCCATAGCACCTGGGTCATAATGCTCTCCCAGTCCTCCACAGAGGATTGCAGCCTTAACGAACGAACAAACGAACTACGGTAACTATGTCTGCTTAGACCACAGAAAGAAAAAAAATCTCATTTCTGAAAACAGCTGATCTTTTTCAAAGTTCTGAAACATCTAAGCCCAAGTGCTGTTGTGTATGAAATTTAATAAGCATTTCATTTCATGAGTGGTGAACTTTGCTCATGGATTAATGAGGGATGCACCACTGGAAATGATATTTCATGTGCATTCATGTTTGGATAGACCCACATCAAATTGTTCTTTCTGGTTGTATGCAACGCGAAGGCCAACTTCAAAGAGGCAGTTTTAATGGGACCCAGGTGGCGCTGTGGGTTAAACCACAGAGCCTAGGGCTTGCTGATCAGAAGGTCGGTGGTTCGAATCCCCACAATGACGGGGTGAGCTCCCGTTGCTCAGTCCCAGCTCCTGCCCACCTAGCAGTTCGAAAGCACGTCAAAGTGCAAGTAGATAAATAGGTACCGCTCCAGCAGGAAGGTAAACGGCGTTTCCGTGTGCTGCTCTGGTTCGCCAGAAGCGGCTTAGTCATGCTGGCCACATGACCCGGAAGCTGTACGCCGGCTCCCTCGGCCAGTAAAGCGAGATGAGCGCCGCAACCCCAGAGTCGGACACGACTGGACCTGATGGTCAGGGGTCCCTTCACCTTTACCGACAGGGAGGGGAAAAGATTTTAATTTCCCTGACCCACATTTCCACCCACCCCAGACCTGAGGCTTCCAATCGCGTAACGAAAGAAAGGACGGTTGTAAATTTGACTCGTGCAATTAATACCCAGCCTGGAGGTACTGAAATGAAAGTTGGTGTGCATGTTCTGTCATGTGACAAAGGTATTTGAGAGGAGAAGCAGTAAAAGGAAGCCGTAAAGGAGTCTAGAAATGCTAGTGAAATGCTGAAAAGCTGCAAAATCATTTAGCATGCTGAGTCACTGTGACTCATCTTGAGGATGACTCATTCTCTTGGTACCTCGGGTTACATACGCTTCAGGTTACAGACTCCGCTAACCCAGAAATAACGCTTCAGGTTAAGAACTTTGCTTCAGGATAAGAACAGAAATCGTGCTCTGGCTGGCGCAGCGGCAGCGGGAGGCCCCATTAGCTAAAGTGGTGCTTCAGGTTAAGAACAGTTTCAGGTTAAGAACGGACCTCCGGAACGAATTAAGTACGTAACCAGAGGTACCACTGTATAAGGGACGCGGGTGGCGCTGTGGGTTAAACCACAGAGCCTAGGGCTTGCCGTCACAAGGTCAGCGGTTCGAATCCCCGCGAAGGAGTTGCTCGGTCCCAGCTCCTGCCAACCTAGCAGTTCGAAAGCACGTCAAAGTGCAAGTAGATAAATAGGTACCGCTCTGGCGGGAAGGTAAACGCGTTTCCATGCGCTGCTCTGGTTCGCCAGAAGCGGCTTAGTCATGCTGGCCACATGACCCGGAAGCTGTACGCCGGCTCCCTCGGCCAGTAAAGCGAGATGAGCGCCGCAACCCCAGAGTCGGACGCGACTGGACCTAATGGTCAGGGGTCCCTTTACCTTTACCACTGTATAAGTATTGTATCTGCTTGCAGGCAGACTCAGTGTCTGTGGGTCAGTGTGTGTGAGAGTGGTGGAACCTGTGCTCTGTGAAGCCTGGAAACTCTGTGTATGCTCTGAAGCTCGTTTAATCTATGCTGTTACTTGCGAAGAAGTTTACTTTAACTCAGTAAAGATTTTATTCTTTTACTGAAGAAGACGCTGCGTCATTCATTTACGCTGCACGTCATATTCGGGTCACCATTCTCCGCTTAAGGTTGAAACATCAGTTTAGCTCCCCATCTCAAAGGTCCGTTTTCAAGGGAAGGGGGAAGAACATGCACAGACAAACGAAATCCACTCCTGCCTTAGAATTTTAGATGCAGGTTTAAACACACACAGGCGCGCATTTTTCAGGAAATGATTTTCACCTCTAGCAAATGAGAAGCAGCTGGAACGTGAAATGGCCCAATGAAGCTCTAACTGTCTTCTCCTGGTGCCAGACTCAGCTTCCACTTATTGCCAGATGTGCCCGATTCACCAGCTTTTGCAACCAGATGATACTTACAGAACATGTGGGGTGTATTTTATTTGTCAACAACAAATACCAAGCATTTTTAAAAAAACAACCAAAAAAAAAGTGGAAACTAAAAGAGAGAAGTTGAAGAAAAGAGAAAGGAAAGGGAAGTGATTCCGGCTAAATATCGTATTGGTGCAAAAAATGATAGGAACTTGTTTTGGTATGCCACAACAGCCGCTAGGGTTTTGATAGCTAAGAACTTGAAAACAGAAGAACTACCAACGATTGAAGAATGGCAGATGAAAATGATGGACTATATGGAGCTTGCAGAAATGACCGGGAAGATCCGTGACCAGAGAGACGACGCGGTGGAGAAAGAATGGGGAAAATTTAAAATGTATTTAAAGGAGCATTGTAAGATTGAAAGTTAGATATATTTTGAGGATAAGATAGGCTGTAGATTAGAAATTAGTTATTTTTGGATGTAAGATGATAGGTTAAGATAAGATAGAATTAATTGATTAGAAAAGGTTATAATATGAGATAAGAGATATAAATGAATAAGTTGTTTGTAAGAAAATAGATAAGAATTATATAGTTTTGGAAGTTACGAAAAAGATATTCACAAGGGACGCAGAAGGAGGTGACAGGAGGAAGTCCTACTAAGATGTGAGGAAAAATGAATTATTTTTGTTATAAGTAGTAATTTTTTGTTGTGTTTTTGTTAATGTATGTTATATTGTTTGTTGTTTGTGTTCTTTTTTTGTTATGGAAAAAAAAACTTAATAAATATTATTTTTTTTAAAAAAATACCGTATTGGCCTGAATATAAGCCTCACTTTCCCCCGAAATTCCGACTGTGAAAAGTTAAAGTGCGGCTTATATTCACAACCTTGCGGTATTCAGCCAGGGGCGCGGCAAAGTGGCGGCCGCCCCAAGCGTAGTCCACCCCCCCGTCCTCTCCCCCAAGGCCGCGAAGGGAGAGAGGCCACCGGCCATGCAGCGTACCCCCCCCCCCCAGTATGCAGCCAGGAGCACTGAAAAATGGAGTGACTTATATTCAGGGACCCAGGTGGCGCTGCGGGTTAAACCACAGAGCCTAGGGCTTGCCGATCAGAAGGTCGGCGGTTCGAATCCCCGCATGACAGGGTGAGCTCCCGTTGCTCGGTCCCTGCTCCTGCCCACCTAGCAGTTCGAAAGCACGTCAAAGTGCAAGTAGATAAATAGGTACCGCTCCGGCGGGAAGGTAAACGGCGTTTCCGTGCGCTGCTCTGGTTCGCCAGAAGCGGCTTAGTCATGCTGGCCACATGATCCCAGAAGCTGTACGCCGGCTCCCTCAGCCAGTAAAGCGAAGATGAGCGCCGCAACCCCAGAAGTCGTCTGTGACTGGACCTAATGGTCAGGGGTCCCTTTACCTTTACTATATTCAGGTATTTTTTTTTTTTTTCTCCCCCCCCCCCAATTTTAAAGGTGCGACTTATATTCGGGTGCGGCTTATGGATTATTACTACAACACATACGCACCACACTTTAAAAAAAAAACTACAAATACAAACAAACCAAAAAGAAAATACAAACATACCAAAATGAACCTACACAATAACTGGCAAACATATCTGAAGAAGTGTGCATGCACACGAAAGCTCATACCAAGAACAAACTTAGTTGGTCTCTAAGGTGCTACTGGAAGGAATTTTTTATTTTGTTTTGACTATGGCAGACCAACACGGCTACCTACCTGTAACTGGTAAACATATGTTTATCAGGAAGAACTTTCTAATGGTAAGAAAGTTTGTCAGTGGAACGGATTCCCTCAGAAGGTGGGCTTCATTTAGGGGGGGGTGAACAGAGGTTGGATGGTCACCTGCCAGGGATTCCCCCCCCCCAATAATTTTTATTATTTTTTCCCAAATACCTTAAACGCAATACAAGCTTAACAATATTATTCTCCTTTACATCTATATCTTATCCGAATTAACTTCCCTCCACCTCTCTTCTGGCTTCTCTGCATTGCTCTTACTTAAGTGTGTTTACTATATATACATTCTATAAATGTCTATAATTCCTTAATAATTTTTTTGTGTTATACTTCAACCATATTCCTTATGATATTGCAGCATTACATCTAACCAAATGCTTACAATAAACGTTATGAGTTTTATTTCAGTCCTGTGAGTGTCTTTATTTATGTACAGTTTTCTCTAAGTATACCATAAATTTGGACTGTTCTTTTTGGAATTTCGCACCGTCCTGCTGTCGGATTCTTCCAGTTAGCCTTGCTGTTTCCGCACACCTGCCAGGGATTCTTTAGCTGTGAAACCTGTTTTGCAGGGGGTTGGAGTAGATGACCCTTGGGGGGCCCTTCCGACTCTACAACTCCAGGTGCTTTTAAAATTCATCCTCAGCAAGGCACTGTAGTGGACAGAAAGTCCCCTGTTCAATATGTGGTGGACTTGCCCAAGGGTGAAAGACTTCTGGGACATGATTTACAATGAGTTGAAAAAAAGTATTTAAAAATACTTTTATTTAAAAAAAAAAAAAAACCAGAAGCCTTTTTACATGGAATAGTAGGAGATGAACTGCCTAAAAAAGATAGAAAATTCTTTTTGTATGCCACAACAGCAGCCAGAATATTGCTTGCCAAAAATTGGAAAACACAGGACATACCTAAAATAGAAGAATGGCAAATGAAGATGATGGAATATATGGAACTGGCCGAAACGACTGGACGAATCCGCGATCAGAAGGAGGAGACGACAGACCAAGATTGGAGCAATTTCAAAGTGTATTTAAAAAAATAAATTGTAATATTTCTTAAAGAGGAAAGTTTTTGGAAGAAACTGAGGCTTAGGTTTGTTTTTAGAATGGTAAATAATTAGAAAATAGTTATAAAAAAAAAAGTTAGACAATGATCGGGGAAGAATATATAATTGAGGACTAGAATTAGGAATGTTTAAAATGAATTGGAAGACTGCTAAAGAAATCAGCAAAGAGGGATCCGAGGAAGTCAAGAAACTAAAAGAATGCTTGTATATACACTACGTGATGAGATATATTTCTTTATGTTACTGAAATTATGCTTTATGTGTTTCAATTATGTTAAAATTAATAAAAAGTGATTTTTTTAAAAAAAGAAAGAAAGAAAGTCCCCTGTTCCATCCTGGCATAGGGAGCCGAAAGAGGTCACGATCAGGACACCACGCTTTGCAAAGCCTCTTGAATGAGGCTGCATGGGGGCAGCGGTTCGATAAAACAACTTTGTATGTCCAAGCCAAGTCTTGTCTTGGTCTGGAAGGAAACTAGCGGACGTGATGCACCAGGGGGCAGATGGGGGGGTGATTTTTTTCCCTTGCTATTTGGCCTCCGAACAGCCCCCTCTCCCCCAGGGCATCCCGACAAGCTGTCAGCATGGCCTCGGCGTACCTCGGCAGCTGATCCTGTCTTGGAGATCAGCTGTTGGAATTGGGAGGCTTCCAGTTTCAAATCCACTCTGGGAGTGGGATCGCGCCATCACATCCCATTTCGAAATGGATAATTATTAATCATTGTCGCAAAGAAGAACTGTCCAAACTGATGGGCTGTAGCCTGCGAAGTTTGTTGTTGTTCAGTCGTTCAGTCGTGTCTGACTCTTTGTGACCCCATGGACCAGAGCACGCCAGGCACGCCTATCCTCCACTGCCTCCCGCAGTTTGGCCAAACTCATGCTAGTCGCTTCGAGAACACTGTCCAACCATCTCATCCTCTGTCGTCCCCTTCTCCTTGTGCCCTCCATCTTTCCCAACATCAGGGTCTTTTCCAGGGAGTCTTCTCTTCTCATGAGGTGGCCAAAGTACTGGAGCCTCAACTTCAGGATCTGTCCTTCCAGTGAGCACTCAGGGCTGATTTCTTTAAGAATGGATAGGTTTGATCTTTTTGCAGTCCATGGGACTCTCAAGAGTCTCCTCCAGCACCATAATTCAAAAGCATCAATTCTTTGGCGATCAGCCTTCTTTATGGTCCAGCTCTCACTTCCATACATTACTACTGGGAAAACCATAGCTTTAACTATACGAACCTTTGTCGGCAAGGTGATGTCTCTGCTTTTTAAGATGCTGTCTGGGTTCCCTTATTTTCCTACAATTCCACCACATGTGAATCATCGTACCCTCCACCTCTCTACATCTCCAACAAATGCTTGACCTGGTTCTATGCGTTTTTGCCAATTTTGATGGTGTTTAGATACCAACGGTAAAGCATTTAGATGAAGTTCTCTTTCAGAAGTTTACATGCGGTAAACTTCAAGCCTTCCCTCCACAATCTTTCCCAGGATTCCGTTGAAATATTCTATTCCTTCCTTGGAGGTTTTTAAGCAGAGGTTGGATGGTTATCTGCCCTGTATACTTTAGTTGAGATTCCTGCATTGCAGGGGGTTGGACTAGATGAACCTTGGGGGGTCCCTTCCAACTCTATGATCCTATGAAATACTGACAGCTGTAGCATCTTCCGGGTAACTGCATTTTTCTTCCACTTTTCCCCGAGTATCAGAATTGTGCGTGTTTGTAAGAAGGCGGGGGAATTAAACCTCTTCCTCTTTGCTTACAATTCCAGCTCTTGATGGGTTGTAATTAATCCTCAGCTTTGGTTTAAGTGATTTTTATTTGTGGTAGGAATAAGGCTTTTATTTCCCTGTGTGTACGTTCTCTTATCCACATTAAACAAATATACATCCGCCCGACGCCGACGCGCCCCCCCCCCCGCACCACATTACATCTCAGTACAATGTATTCTGCCAAGGGGGAAACGTCATTGTGAATTTGTTATCACCAAAAAGGCAGCTTTCCTTCCATTTTCTCTCTCCCTTCCCCCTCCCTTTCTTCCTAGGGAAGGAAAGTCTTAAAAGACCCTGGCTGGAGCTGAGAATCAGAGTTATGAGATAGAGCGACAGAGAGAGAGAGAGAGAGAGGGAGAGAGAGAGAGAGAGAGAGAGAGAGAGGGAGCGTGAAGCCGGACTGCGTAGGGAGACCTCAGGAACTTTGCAAATTTTAACGCAGAGCTGCATAGGGGTGGATCAGTCTGTCCATTTCATGTGGAGGTTCAAACCCCACTTGGCCAAAAAGCTCACCGACTGACCCTTGGGGGCCAGTCCCTGTTACGTAGAATTGTCTAATCGCTGAAATGGAGAATGCCTGTATGTATATTACTGAAGGGTTTAACACTGGAAAATTCCATTGAGGAATACAAAAGTAACAACAACAACAACAACAACAACAACAACAACAACAACAACAACAACGATACCCTGCCCATCTGGCTCTCTAAGCTTTTAGCTGGGTTAATAATTAACTGTTGATGTTCTCTGCTCTTTCATGTGAGTGTTTAACCTTAAAGGTCACATGATTGAGGTATTCAGCTGCAAATTGCCATTTTGAAGGGAGTTGTCTTTCGCCTTCTGTGGGAGGAAGATGTGCAAATGATTCTCTCCAGGAGGAACAGCCTCAGGCTGAAATGTAGGCTTGTCGAGGCTGTAAGGAGAAATAGTCCTTTGAATCTAGGTCTAATTAGAATAACCTAACATTTCTAATAGGATACTGAGCCTCTTAGTTATGGAGCTATTTGGATGTATCATTAATTTGTTTTCGTACCTGTTTGGAAGAAGTTCTGGTTAGTAAAGGTATGAACCATATTTATGGGTCTTGGCAATTTTTATTTCAAAAGGAGTTAGTTTTTTATGCATCCAATCGCTTCAAGCTGCTCAATATTAATATCTGCAATAGCCTCTGCCTCTCAGTCTGTCGTGCCTTGCAGGGTCGTTGTGGTGATAAAATGGGGGGGAAATGAGCACACCACCTTGAGCTCATTGGAAAAGAAGATGGGAAATGGATGCAAGAAATTAACAATGAGCAATAGTGCTTTCTTTCCCCCCTCTGCCCTCTTAATCTCAGGGTCGTGGGTTTGAACCTCACATTGGGCAAAAGATTCCTGCATTGCAGGGGGTTGGACTAGATGACCCTCGGGGTCCCTTCCAACCCTACAATTCTATGATTCTATGAAGACTGGGAGAATGAGAAAACGGGGAAAAATGAAACCGGCCAATTTGCCTATCCCTAACTTCACAGGCTGGTCCCATCACCTCCTGGCAAATAGAAGGGGAAGAAATGGAGGCAGTGAGAGATTTCACTTTCTTGGGCTCCATGATCACTGCAGATGGTGACAGCAGTCACGAAATTAAAAGACGCCTGCTTCTTGGGAGAAAAGCAATGACAAACCTAGACAGCATCTTAAAAAGCAAAGACATCACCTTGCCGACAAAGGTCCGTATAGTTAAAGCTATGGTTTTCCCAGTAGTAATGTATGGAAGTGAGAGCTGGACCATAAAGAAGGCTGATCGCCTTCACAATACACAATACAATACAAAATAAAAATCAAACCACACCACAACAAACACTAAAAAGCATAGAATATTTAAAAAAAGAGGGGGAAAGGGGGAAAAAATTCTATATTCCATCTTCTATTAACATTATATGATGACTTCCTTCGTTCCCTTTCTGCTAAATTTCCTTATAGTACATCTTTAACAGTTTATTCACCAAATTTATTAAACATCATTGATTATATAAACATCTTTCTCACTATCCATTATTTCTTACACTTTATCTTTTTTCTTAACTTGAACTCCTAATTTGATGCTATTAGCCTTAAATTTCTTTTCCAAGGAATCAAATTACTCTATATTACAATTAAAAATATAATTTAAATTTATTCCAATCTTCTTCCACCGTCTCCTCCTTCTGATCACGTACAGGTGAAACTCGAAAAATTAGAATATCGTGGAAAGGTTCATTTCTTTCAGTAATTCAACTTAAAAGGTGAAACTAATATATGAGATAGACTCATGACATGCAAAGTGAGATATGTCAAGCCTTTATTTGTTATAATTGTGATGATTATGGCATACAGCTGATGAGAACCCCAAATTAACAATCTCAACTTTGGGGTTTTCATCAGCTGTGTGCCATAATCATCACAATTATAACAAACAAAGGCTTGACATATCTCGCTTTGCATGTCATGAGTCTATCTCATATATTAAACTCCAGTAGCTAATGAAAACAATTGCTTACATAAATGGACTTTTCCACGATATTCTGATTTTTCGAGTTTCACCTGTAGTCTCCCAGTCATTTCGGCGAGTTCCATAAAGTCCATAACCTTCATTTGCCATTCGTCTGCTGTTGGTATCTCTTGCATCTTCCAATTCTTGGCCAACAAAATTATGGCAGCTGTCGTGGCATACAGGAAAAAATGTAATATCTTTCCTGGGAATTTCCTGACCCACTATCCCAAGGCCTCTCAGACCCTTGATGATCTTGGTCACTGCACACGCTGAAGCTTGTCAACACCCTTCTTAAACTGTGCTGCCCAGAACTGAACACAGGATTCCAGGTGAGAGCGTTCTGAGGGCCAGGAACATAGCTGTCAAGTCTCCCTTTATTTGCAGGAAACACCCTTATTCCAAGCTGCTTCCCGCTGCTATCCCTTATTGTTGATATCCCTTAAATTTCCCTTATTTCCAGGAAGGAGAGTTGGAGTCCGGGGACTCCTTGGGTCCCTGCCTTTCTCAGCCCTGCCTGCCTGCCTGCCTACCTCACAGGACTGTTGTGGGGATTAAATGAGGACTAGGACCAGGGAGCTCCTTGGAGAAAAAGGTGGAATATAAATACCTAATAACAAACAGACAGACAGACAGACAGATATATAAAGAAGAAGAAGATAAAATAGACGAATGTTTCTCGGCAACAGGTGCTCAGATTAAGCATTGCTGCCCCTAACTGGAGGCAGAGCAGAGCCAACCTGGCCAGAAGCCATCAGTGGTCCTCTCCTCCTGCATGAATTGGCCTAATCCTTTCCTAAAGCCATCCAAGTTGGTGGCCATCGCTGCTCCCTGTGGCAGGGAGTTCCAGAGGTTAACCGTGAATAAGTGCTTTCTTTTCTCTGCCCTGATTTCTCTTTCCTGGGAGCTCTTTCCTGGTGTAAATTAATTTGTAGCCTGGGGGGGGGATTACCGCGGCGTGGACTGTCCCTGAGAACCGTAGACTGTCCCCAGGACAGGTGAGGGTGCTGATCCCTTATTTTCAAATCCGAAACTTGACAGCTATGGCCAGGAATGGGGGCCTGGGGTACCACATCCCACCCCAAAACCTAAGCTAGTGAGTTCATAGCAGAGGGGTGCTTCTTTATTCCTCCTTTTCACAGATTCCTCACTTACGCTGCATGCATTTCCCCATTTTTTAAAGCTATCCTCTTGACTTTACTCCCTTTTTCCCCCTCCTCCCTTCCCCTTCCCTAATCTAATGGAGATAATAACCCTACAGTCTCCAGCCTCTTCTGTGCTAAAGTCTCAGCTATTCACCTCTCGAGATCTCCGGTCTGATAGCAGGCACTCAAGTGGAGGCAGAGCTCTGAGCAAAACGGAGCAGCAGCGAGAGCGAATTTTTTTTTAAAAAAAATAAAAAATAAAATCCCATCCTATTATCTCCTTCCCCTCCCTGCACAGACAATTCACTTCGGAGAGATACGGCACGGCAAAAGGAAAGCATCTATTCCGTATTTCTGAACGTTTCCTCCTCCAAGGTAGGACTTGGGAGCCTGTGAACGTCCAAACATCGGTGAACTCCAGCTCCCACGAGCCTCAGCTGGAATGCCCAAAAGTTAGGGGTGATGGGAGTTGTGGTCCACTGATGCCCATGGGACAAGGGGTTCCCTATCAACACTCCACGGGAATGGGCATTGCTCTCTCCTACCAGGCATTTGGGGCACTGGATACGGGCCAAAATAGGTGGAGCAATGGATGGGACTTGCCTTTGTACTGAAGGCTACAGCCCACCCACTCAAATGTCTCTGGTTTCTACGCACATCCGGACAAGCCAGAGGCAACGTTGCCCTCAGACACCATGGGTGGCAGCCAACAGGTTGAGGTTGAATCCTGACAAGACAGAAGTGCTGTTTTGGGGGGACAGGGGGCAGGCAGGTGTGGAAGACTCCCTGGTCCTGAATGGGGTCACTGTGCCCCCAAAGGACCAGGTGCGCAGCCTGAGAGACATTTTGGACTCACAGCTGTCCATGGAGGCGCAGGTCAATTCTGTGTCCAGGGCAGCTGTCTACCAGCTCCATCTGGTACGCAGGCTGAGACCCTACCTGCCCGATCCTGTCTTGCCAGAGTGGGCATGATCTGATTATCTCCTGCTTGGGCTACTACGTGGGGCTACCTTTGAAGGTGACCCGGAAACTGCAACTAATCCAGAATGCGGCAGCTAGACTGGTGACTGGGAGTGGCCACCAAGACCATATAACACCAGTCCTGAAAGACCTACATTGGCTCCCAGTATGTTTCCGAGCACAATTCAAAGTGTTGGTGCTGACCTTTAAAGCCCTAAACGGCCTCGGCCCAGTATACCTGAAGGAGCGTCTCCACCCCATCGTTCAGCCCGGACACTGAGGTCCAGCTCCGAGGGCCTTCTGGCAGTTCCCTCACTGTGAGAAGTGAGGTTACAGGGAACCAGGCAGAGGGCCTTCTCAGTGGTGGCACCCGCCCTGTGGAACGCCCTCCCATCAGATGTCAAGGAAATAAACAACTATCTGACTTTTAGAAGACATCTGAAGGCAGCCCTGTTTAGGGAAGTTTTTTGTTATGTATTTTTAATATTCTGTTGGGAGCTGCCCAGAGTGGCTGGGGAAACCCAGCCAGATGGGTGGGGTATAAATTATTATTATTATTATTATTATTATTATTATTATTATTATTACCCTCCTTTTGGCATGTGCCAGCGTTGGCTCATCCCTGGGACCTTCCAGGATCCTATCTGAAACCAGGATGGCTTCTGTAATTGTGGGAATGTCCCAGGCAAAGAGGCACAGTTGCACCTGAGCAGACTATATGGAGGAGAACTGTTGAGGTGATGCTCCCCCACGGGGCTGAGCGAGAGAGTCCAGCCCATTGGCCCAAAAGACCCCACCAGCTGAAATAAAGGCTGCCCATTTTGCTGCATGTACATGTTTGTGCAAAGCAACCGCCCCCACCACTCAAAAATAAGGTACACTTTTGTGTATATTGCCACTATTATACGCATTTATATGCACACTTTATCCTGGCATGTGCAGTTTCGTACACATTGCTCGCCTGGAGGACAGCGCTGCCAAATGCAGAGAAATACAGACTTCCAAGGACGGCTGCGTATTGTTTGTTTATTACGTTTGCACCCAGTGCGGTGTAGTGGCTAAGAGCGGTAGACTTGTAATCTGGGGAACCGGGTTCGCATCCCTGCTCCTCCACATGCAGCTGCTGGGTGACCTTGGGCTAGTCACACTTCTCTGAAGTCTCTCAGCCCCACTCACCTCACAGAGTGTTTGTTGTGGGGGAGGAAGGGAAAGGAGAATGTTAGCCGCTTTGAGACTCCTTAAAGGTAAAGGTAAAGGGACCCCTGACCATTAGGTCCAGTCGTGTCCGACTCTGGGGTTGCGGTGCTCATCTCGCTCTATAGGCCAAGGGAGCCGGCGTTTGTCCGCAGACAGCTTCTGGGTCATGTGGCCAGCATGACTAAGCCGCTTCTGGCGAACCAGAGCAGCGCACGGAAACGCCGTTTACCTTCCCGCCAGCGGTACCTATTTATCTACTTGCACTTTGATGTGCTTTCGAACTGCTAGGTGGGCAGGAGCTGGGACTGAACAACGGGAGCTCACCCCGTCACAGGGATTCGAACCGCCGACCTTCTGATCGGCAAGCCCTAGACTAGGGTAGTGATAAAGCGGGATATCAAATCCAAACTCTTCTTCCTTCCCCCGAGGAGCTCCTTCCTACTTCTTTGCCTCTCCATGTTATCCTTACAACAGCCCTGCGAGGTAGGTTAGGCTGAAACTGAGCGACTGGCACCCAAGGCCACCCAGCAGGCTTCATGGCTGAGTGGGGATTCGAACCCTTGGTCTTTCTCCAGCTCCTGGCACTCTAACCATTGCACCGCACTGCCTCAGAAAGTGTCGGTTTGGTAGGACCGCCTTTGAATGTGACTCGAATCGGATTTCTTCTCCCTCCTGCGTTTGCAGGGGGCAGAGGCGGTGCCCGCCCCCCACCGCCTGAGTCCAATGTCCTACCAAACCCGACAAGAAGATCTTGGGGTTTAAAGATGAATTACGGGCCCCCGTGAGTTTCTTACAGTGATGGGTTTGACAACGTGATGCCTCCTCGCTCACCTTTCCCGTTCATACTTTGAGAAACGACAGCAGGCCACGCTCTCTAAGAGAGATATTAACCTTTGGAAAAAGCTCTCAGCCTCCAACCCGGAGGCGCGAAAGGGGGACCTCCCAGGACCTGCCTGAACAAAGACCTTCAGCTACGGCTCACAAATGAATGGCAGGGATGTGCACTAAATCATAGGCGATCAATAACCGTATATCCAGGGAGCGTGAGAGGCGACGGACGTAGAGAGTCTGGGGATGGAAGGAATGGCGGGGGGGGGGCCCTTCCCGGTCAGGTCTCTGTGATCACAGGAAATGATTAAAAAGAGTAGTTAAGCACGCTGATTGGGTGTTTAATCTCAGCGTCCCGAGAGGGTCTGGGAGTTGGGGGGAATTCACTTATCTCTGAGACGCAGCCATGCCTGAGTTGCACAAGGATGCTTAGAAAAGGTCATAGAATCACAGAATCCTAGAGTTGGAAGAGACCACAAGGGCCATCCAGTCCAACCCCCTGCCAAGCAGGAAACACCATCAAAGCATTCCTGACAGATGGCTGTCAAGCCTCCGCTTCAAGACCTCCAAAGAAGGAGACTCCACCACACTCCTTGGCAGCAAATCCCACTGTCCAACAGCTCTTACTGTCAGGAAGTTCTTCCTAATGTTTAGGTGGAATCTTCTTTCTTGTAGTTTGAATCCATTGCCCCGTGTCCGCTTCTCTGGAGCAGCAGAAAACAACCTTTCTCCTCTATATGACATCCTCTAGATGACATCCTTTGATATATTTGAACATGGCTATCATATCACCCCTTAACCTTCTCTTCTCCAGGCTAAACATACCCAGCTCCCTAAGCCGTTCCTCATAAGGCATCGTTTCCAGGCCTTGGACCATTTTGGTTGCCCTCCTCTGGACACGTTCCAGCTTGTCAGTATCCTTCTTGAACTGTGGTGCCCAGAACTGGACACAGTATTCCAGGTGAGGTCTGACCAGAGCGGAATACAGTGGTACTATTACTTCCCTTGATCTAGATGCTATACTCCTATTGATGCAGCCCAGAATTGAATAGGCTTTAACTATACGGACCTTTGTTGGCAAGGTGATATCTCTGCATTTTAAGATGCTGTCTAGGTTTGTCATATCACGCCTTAACCTTCTCTTCTCCAGGAGTTGGTAAGAGAGACATCTTGCCCCCCTCTTTTTGGGGAAGGGAAATGGGCTGCAGTGCGGTGCGTGGTCTTGCACAGGTGCAACGCGTATAATCCGAATACAAGGTATTACAATCACTTTAAACTCTCTCTTGTGCTTCTTGTGCAGGCGTGTAATCAATTGCACACGACTGTCAGCCAGGCAGACCCCTGCAGGGGATCAGTTTCGCTGCCTGCCTGGTGACCTGTGAGTTTTCCATGTGCCCTAAATATTTAGAGACAGCCCAGCATATTCCACTGCCGGTGCTCCCTCTGTCTAGAGCTGGCCCGAATGGAAATTTGGAGACAAAACAAAAAACAAAAACCCTTAATGATTCAAAATGCTCTTTCTCCAAACCAGGAACTGCTTCTCTTGCTGTGTGTGGAAATCCCAGTGTAATCAATCTCAGATATTGTTGGATTTGTGCATGGGTAGGCAAACTAACGCCCGGGGGCCGGATCCGGCCCAATCGCCTTCTAAATCCGGCCCACGGACGGTCCGGGAATCAGCGTGTTTTTACATGAGTAGAATGTGTCCTTTTATTTAAAATGCATCTCTGGGTTATTTGTGGGGCATAGGAATTCGTTCATTTCCCCCCAAAAAAATATAGTCCGGCCCCCACAAGGTCTAAAGGACAGTGGACCGGCCCCCTGATGAAAAAGTTTGCTGACCCCTTGATTTGTGGGTTTTAAGAGGAAATGCTACCTAAAGCATTGTCTTTTGTAATTATTTAAATGTTTCCTTTTATAAATGACTGTTATAAGAAAAGAACTGCTACTTTTCCCTTATGGGGTATTCCAGTGCCCATATAGAGTCCTTAAGTGGGTCCCCTATCGGTAGGAGAAAATAACAAAGGCCAACCAGAGAATATTGAGAAGCAAAGCGGCTACTAAGCCTGATCTTTATTAAACTGTTGCAACAGGGTCCCCACTCACCCCACGCAGGAGGGAGGAGAACCCTGAATAATGGGGCGCAAGCCCTTATATACAGGTGAAACTCAAAAAATTGGAATATCGTGGGAAAGTCCATTTATGTAAGCAATTGTTTTCATTAGCTACTGGAGTTTAATATATGAGATAGACTCATGACATGCAAAGCGAGATATGTCAAGCCTTTGCTTGTTATAATTGTGATGATTATGGCGTCCAGCTGATGAAAACCCCAAAGTTGAGATTGTTAATTTGGGGTTCTCATCAGCTGTACGCCATAATCATCACAATTATAACAAAAAAGGCTTGACATATCTCGCTTTGCATGTCATGAGTCTATCTCATATATTAGTTTCACCTTTTAAGTTGAATTACTGAAAGAAACGAACCTTTCCACGATATTCTTAGTTTTTGAGTTTCACCTGTAGACTTTTGAAATTGTCCACCCTGTAGCCCAAGACCACCCCCAAATAACATCATACATACCTCACAGAAGGAGGCAGCAGAAATCCTGTTTGCCAGGATACCTGATAATGGTCACTGATTGCATTACCTGGGCAGCCTGGCCATTCTGTTGTGATGGTTAATACTTTAGTTCCTGGATCTGGGTCACAGGCTCACCCTATCCATACACAAATATGCCCTTAAGACAGGATTTGTAAGTGAAACGACAATGGGAAGGCTTTCCCCATTTTCCTCCCTTACTGCAGAGGAATATTTGAGGTCAATTTGGGAGAGTCAAAATGGCTTCAGGATTGTTCTCCCATCCTATTTCTCCTTTCCCTCACATTTTTTTCTCTTTACAACATTCTTGTGGTGTAGGTCCGGTGGAGAGGTTGTAACTGTCTCAAGGTGTCCCTGTTTTCATCTGAGAAATGTTGGAGGCTATGTAAAGGTAAAGGTAAAGGACCCCTGGACGATTAAGTCCACTCCAAGGCGACTCTGTGGTTGCAACGCTCATCTCGCTTTCAGGCCGAGGGAACCGGCGTTGGTCCACAGACAGCTTTCCAGGTCATGTGGCCAGCAGGACTAAACCGCTTCTGGCGCAACGGAACACCGTGACGGAAACCAGAGTGTATGGAAACGCCGTTTACCTTCCCGCCGGAGTGGTACCTATTTATCTACTTGCACTGCGTGCTTTCAAACTGCTAGGTTGGCAGGAGCTGGGACAGAGCAACAGGAGCTCACTCCGTCGCAGGGATTCGAACCGCCGACCTTCCGATCAGCAAGCCCATGAAAAGGCTCAGTGGTTTAGACCACAGCGCCCCCCGCACATGGGTGGCATGAGGCGATCTTGCTGGTAGACCAGTCCCCAGGACTTTATATGCTAAGAGTGACACCTTGAACTTGGCCCAGTAGCCCAGTCGGATCTCTGAGCACAGGTCTTACACTTCATCGAGAGAGCACCAATCTGTGTGTATGTACGCAGGGGACCAAGCAACGGGAGCTCACCCCGTCATGGGGATTCGAACCGCCGACCTTCCGATCTGCAAGCCCAAGAGGCTCAGTGGTTTAGACCACAGTGCCACCCGCTCCTCGGAGGCTATGTAGCGTCAGGTGGTAAAGACATAAGATGAGTCTGTTGGATCAGGCCAGTGACCCATGTAGTCCAGCCTCCTGTTCTCACAGTGGTCAACCAGGTGCCTTTGGGAAAACCGCAAGCAGGACTCGAACACAAGCCCTCTCTCCTCCTGCAGTTTCCAGCAACTAATATTCAGAAGCATTGCTGCCTCTGACTGTGGAAGCAGAGCCGAGCCATCGGCAGCCCTCTCCTCCTCCATGAATTTGCCAAATCCTCTTTAAAAATCACCTTGTGCTGGTGGCCACCCCTGCTTCCACAGTTTAACTCTGTGCTGCATCCTTCTTTTGATCTGTCCTGATAGTAGCCTATGCCCACTCAGCCCTCTGGGAACACCAAAGGGTAACGAGACAGGAACATGGTCAGTGGTGGGGATGTATCAGCAGAACGAAAAGCTATTTCTTTCTGGATGGCGAGGCCACAGACTTGGTCCGCAAGGCCTCGCGGCCGCTGGCCGCAGTGCGTTTTTGGCTGAGCCCTCGTTCGGAGTCCTCCACCGGCAGTGCCGGTGGGCGTCAGAGGCCCCGGCTGGTTGGCTTTGCCCACGTGGGTGAGTTTATAGCCACGGCCTGGACACCGCTGGGAAAGAGCGAAGGAGACAGCGTTGCAACCGTTTCCGTTAAATAAAAAAGCACCGCCCGGCCGAGCTGTGATTTAGCTGTTGCTCTTTAAAAGGAACTCAGAGGCAGGTGATGACAAGGAACAGCTGGCTCTGCCGTTCGAGACGCATTAGGCAAATAAATAACCGCACGGCGGGAAACGGGCCGAATCCAAGGGCTGCCCAAGGCGTGCAAGGATGGCCCCAGCAATGGAGTCTCCGGAAAGGGGGGGGGGTCTTAATAACACATGATCGCACCTGACCTCCGCTTGACATGCAGACACGTTTGCACAGGAGTGCATTTGCATTGCTGCCTGGTTCAATCAATTCCAGGCACCTTCTCCCTCTGCAAGGACCTGGTCCAGGAAATGCTCCTATTTCCCCCTAAACACACACACACACACACACACACACACACCATTGATTTCTGTGTGCGCACACACCCCCTTTTGCGCTGTCCATCTGCCCGTTCCATCGTCCGTGACAGCCTCCAAGCTGAGTCGCAAGGCCATTATCATCCCAGTGCCCTTTCCGGCTCCGTTCGGCTGGGAAGATTAAAGTCCAGATGTCCGACGATGACAATAAACAAAACAATAAATTTGCACTCCGGCCGACAGCTGTTTACAGATCGGGGAGAGAAGGCGAACAGCGACTGAAACTAGCTTGCCTACCTGCGCCATGTCTGGGATATTTCCCCACTCCCCAAAAAGGGAAGCGCAGACTGAGGCTCTACCCCCATATCTTTTAAATATATATATATATATATATATATATATATATATATACAGTATGTAATTTATAATTAAATTTTCTGTTTTACAATTTAAAGTACTCATTTCTACATCCTTAAGATATCAATGACGTTCCTTCTTCTCTTTCTATGGTTCATTTTGCATATCATAAATCCCAGCATATTTTACAAAAACTATACCAATCAGTATTCCATTGTAGCATCCGTCAAAACTTGTTTACACTGTTGAATTTATCTTATTGCTGCCAGCGTTTTCAGCTGTTCACAATTATTTTCCATATATTCAAAAAAACATTTTCCAATCTTCTTTGAACGTATGTTATCCCCAACAGAAAGAACTCTAGGGTTTTTTTTGGAAAAGTAATTTTAAACAGTTTTTTCAATTCGTTATAAATCATTTCCCAATACTCTTACCTTTTTACATGTCCACCACTTATGAAATAACATTCCCTCCACCTCTGTACACTTCCAGCACTTCCAGTTTTAATGCGTTATTATCTTCCTTGGTGGGTCTGCAAACCGCTATTCTGAATAGTGGATTTTTTTTTTAATGTGGTAGGGGGTGAGTTTGTGGAACCAAGGTTGGGGGGGGGTCCCAAAAAGTTTGGGAACCACAGGGTAAACGGCCCTTTCCCCTCCATTTGGCTCAAAAACAAACTTGCAAGGTAGGTCAGAGCGAGACAGATGCTGCAGAACTAGCACAGATCACCTGTTAAGTGATGTAACAGGTGATCTGTGCTCAGCAAGGAACTCTAAACATGGTAACCTGGGGGGGGGACCTGAAGCCTGGTGTCCACTGAGATAGGTTGTTGTTGTTGTTCAGTCGTTCAGTCGTGTCCGACTCTTCGTGACCCCATGGACCAGAGCACGCCAGGCATGCCTATCCTTCACTGCCTCTCGCAGTTTGGCCAAACTCATGTTAGTAGCTTCGAGAACACTGTCCAACCATCTCATCCTCTGTCGTCCCCTTCTCCTTGTGCCCTCCATCTTTCCCAACATCAGGGTCTTTTCCAGGGAGTCTTCTCTTCTCATGAGGTGGCCAAAGTACTGGAGCCTCAACTTCAGGATCTGTCCTTCCAGTGAGCACTCAGGGCTGATTTCTTTAAGAATGGATAGGTTTGATCTTCTTGCAGTCCATGGGACTCTCAAGAGTCTCCTCCAGCACCATAATTCAAAAGCATCCATTCTTTGGCGATCAGCCTTCTTGATGGTCCAGCTCTCACTTCCGTACATTACTACCGTGAGATTGGTAGGGCAGAGCTACAGGAGGAGAGCCAATGACAGGCAGACCTACTCTCTGACTCGTTGTAAGAAAGATGGCGAGCAAACAGGGGCCCCCCAATGACAGGCATTTCCCAATACTCTTTTACCCTTTTTACATGTCCACCACATATGAAAGAACGTTCCCCCCGCCTCGTTGCACCTCCAGCACTTATCTGATTCTGTCTGCTCTTCCCCCAGATCTTGTCCTCCCCAACACCTTGCAGGACTGGCGCCCATCATGGAAATATAACCCCAGCTGATAGCGGGGAAAGTCTGTGGCTCAGTGGTGGGTCATTTGTTTTGCATGCGTTTGTTTTGCAGGCTCAGTCCCTGGGGCTGGGAGAGACTCCTGGTCTGAAACCAATAGAGAGCTGCTTCCGGTCAGTGCTGGCAACACTGAGCCACATGGACCCGATGATCTGACTTCGGCACAGGGCACCTTCCCTACTACTACCTATTTTGGAAAGTGGCTTGCCTCTTCGCCGTGCACATGGTATACCTCTTGAGATATACCACAGCCACACGGGATGAGATCAAGAAGCAGTTTTTTCATCCAGCGGTCAGGGCTGGAGTCAGCTGCAGGTCAGCACAGAAGACGCAAGGCTCCGCTGTCAGTGAAGTTAACTCTTTATTAACAACTCAGCAACGCTTCCCAGCAGGTCTTGCCCTTGCAGAGCAGTTGCTGGGACTGAAGGTCCCTCCGTGCCACCGTCTCCAAGGCTCCTCGTCCCCCAGATGTTTCGCAAGCAGCCTCAAACTCTGCCTGCCCATCTTTGCTCTTCTCATTACTCTGCACGTTCTTGGAGACCAGGAGGGAAGCGAGTTTGTCGCAGCCGGAGACGGAGGCTCCTTGGATTCTTCAGCAGCCTCTTGACTCCCCTCCCTCCTCTGCTTCGGCCTCTGAGTCTGAACTGGTCTCTCTCAATGGCTCTTCCTGCTCACTAAAACCTGTTGCCCCTCAGCACCCAGCCAGCGGCGGAGCAAGACAATCAGGCATCTGGGGGCAGCACGTGTGCCCTGCGCCCAGGGGCAGGGGCAGCCGGAGCAGGACGCTCCGCGGGGCCTCCAAAGAGTCCGCCTGCCTTGTCCCACTCAGCTGCCCTACTGGGGGGGAGGCAGCGGGCAGACTGTTTGGGGGCATCGCAGAGCCTGCTGGCGCCCAAGCCACCACGTCACTCCCAGGAGAGACGCGTGGCTCGGATGCGCTGCAGGCCCCGCGGTGAGTGTCGCCCAGCATTTTGTCGCCCCCCTCGGTGGTGACACATGGGGCGACCCGCCCCCCACCGCACCCCCTTCCTCTGTGCCTGCACCCAGCACCTCCTCTGAGTCCTCTCCCTCTGACATCTCCTTGGCATGGGTGAACCAGGGTTTATGTTGGGGGTGGGGGGCAGAACCTCAGTTAGTTATATATTTTTTATTTATTTTCTTGATGGGAGAGCAGCTGCCCCTCTGGCTGTGTTGGTGTCCCCCCCCCATTCCCTGGCTCTGAGTCTTCCTTCTCTGGGGTTTCCCTAGGGTTCCCTGGCTGGTGCCTCATAACACTCATTTCCATCCAGTCATCGTGTTTTAATAATAATAATAATAATAATAATAATAATAATAATAATCATTTAAAAAGTAAAGGACCCCTGGACGGTTAAGTCCAGCCAAAGGTGACTATGGAGTTGTGGCGCTCATCTCGGTTTCAGGCCGAGGGAGCAGGCGTTTGTCCACAGACAGCTTTCCGGGTCATGTGGCCGGCAGGACTAAACCACTACTGGCGCATGGAGGACCATGATGAGTGCCAGAGAGCACAGAAACGCTGTTTACCTTCCTGCCGGAGTGGTACCTATTTATCTACTTGCACTGGCGTGCTTTCGAACTGCTAGGTTGGCAGGAGCTGGGACAGAGCAACGGGAGCTCGCCCCGCCGCGGGGATTCGAACCGCTGACCTTCCGATCGGCAAGCCCAAGAGGCCCAGTGGCTTGGACCACAGCGCCACCCACGTCCCTAATATTATTATTTGTACCCCGCCCATCTGTCAGGGTTTCCCCCAGCCACTCTGGGCAGCTTCCAGTACATATAAAAACATTTTTTAAAAAAATGTCAGACATTAAAAACTACCTGATAAAGGGCTGCCTTCAGTTGTGTACAACTGGATGCCATTTTGAATCAAAGTGGCAGACTGGACTTTGTTGAATCGCAATGATCCTAACCACCGGCTATGCAACCACACTGATCCATTGGTTCCTTGCACTTCCAGCGGGTATGAGTCTGCTGGCAAGGAGGAATAAAGCACAGGAGATGAAACTTGACTTCTCAGCATGGGAAAGGGGGGGCGCAGACAGATACAAGCAGTCGCTTAACCCCCCTCGCATCAGCTCCCGCCGTGCTTGCGCAAAGAGAGGAGAAGGAAGACGACTGCCAGAGTTAATGTGGGAGCTGTAAATGTGAGGTGAGAATCGCCCGCCGCATGAGACTGTTCATTGAGAACATTAAAACTCCAAGCATCTGGCTTCAAAAAGACAGAGGAGTGAATCTTCTTTCCTCTCCAACAAGATGCAAGATTGATTTCAGCCATAAAAACATGAGGGCCCTCGGTAAAGATTTGATGCTCATAAGTTTGTAACTGCCTCTCCTCCTGGCTTCCCTCATTACTTCCCCTTTGCATTCGTTACCACCGAGGGCCGGGATTAATTCCGATGTTTGTTTGTTTGCTTTCTGACATCCCTGTTCCAGCTTGCTGGCATTTTTCCTCTCCTAATAAGCCTTTCCAACATACAGGTGAAACTCGAAAAATTAGAATATCGTGGAAAAGTCCATTTATGTAAGCAATTGTTTTCATTAGCTACTGGAGTTTAATATATGAGATAGACTCATGACATGCAAAGCGAGATATGTCAAGCCTTTGCTTGTTATAATTGTGATGATTATGGCGTACAGCTGATGAAAACCCCAAAGTTGAAATTGTTAATTTGGGGTTCTCATCAGCTGTACGCCATAATCATCACAATTATAACAAATAAAGGCTTGACATATCTCGCTTTGCATGTCATGAGTCTATCTCATATATTAGTTTCACCTTTTAAGTTGAATTACTGAAAGAAATGAACCTTTCCACGGTATTCTCATTTTTCGAGTTTCACCTGTAGTCCAGCGCTGATGCCCGATAATTTCTTCATTATTATCACGGGGACCCGGTTAGCGCTATATTTATTTATTTATGTTTCGTAAAATTTATATACTGCTTGGTTGCTGGAACAAACGAACAAACCTCAAGGCAGTTTAAAAAAAAAAAGATCAAAGCATAACATTATATAAAAATTACAATCATAATTTAAAACAACAGAAGAGACCAAAACATATTAAGTCTCATGCAAGTTTCCTAAGCATCTGGATAGGCTCGTCTAAACAAGAATGTTTTCTGCTGAAAGGGATACAGTAAAGGGCCTGCCTGGTATCAATAGGATACACCGTGACGAAAACCAGAGTGCACGGAAACGCTGCTTACCTTCCCCGCTGGAGCGGTACCTATTTATCTATTTGCACTGGTGTGCTTTCAAACTGCTAGGTTGGCAGGAGCTGGGACAGAGCAATGGGAGCTCACTCCGTCATGGGGATTCAAACCACCGACCTTCTGACCAGCAAGCCCATGAAAAGGCTCAGTGGTTTAGACCACAGCGCCCCCCGCACACGGGTGGCATGAGGCGATCTCGCTGGTAGACCGGTCCCCAGGACTTTATATGCTAAGAGTGACACCTTGAACTTGGCCCAGTAGCCCAGTCGGATCTCTGAGCACAGGTCTTATGCTTCATCGAGAGAGCACCAATCTGTGTGTATGTACGCAGGGGAAATAAACCTTTCCCTCCCCACTGTTGGCCTGCTTATGGTGCCCATCAACTGCCATTTTCTTTCCTTCTCCCCGCAACCCTCCCCGAACCCTCTCTCTGTTTCTGAACGTACGAGGAGGAAGTGGACCCAGCAGGCGCTTTCCTGAATGTTTTATGCAGACACATGCAGACAGAAGCGCCAGCCTGTTTTCAATTCAGATCTCTTCTCCCTCCACCAACACCCCCTTTCCAGCCACGTCGCTTGATGAATCATGCATAATGTCTAAGCTGCACGTTTTGGCAAGGAAGTGCGACGCTATTTCTGCCAGCTGGCCTGGTGGCTACTAGAGAGGAGTCTTCTGGCTTGAAAGGAGATTGAGCAGGACCCTTTTCTGGATGTTCAAAAATGGCGACCCCATCATGCGAGGATCTGTGGGACACTCTTGGACATTGGTTCCTGGCGCTCTCTCTGATGTTGTTTCTGGAAGTGCATTGGAGTGAGTTGAGCAGCGCCGAAGTCTATTCATTTGCCCCTGGAATGATTAGTGCCTTGCTGTCGTCCCCAGCAGAGATCTGTGCCTTTCTGCGGACAGACTGATGGTTCAGATGGCGCTCAGAGCCCAGTATAGGCATCTGGACAGCACCACGCAACACACAGGGGAGGAGTGGGGAACTCATTTCAGCCTAAGGGGTCCACACACCCCTCCTTGGCAGCCTTTCAAGGGCCGCAAGCCACTAGTGAGGAGCAGGACCAGAGGCAAAAAGCCACAAATGTAAATTTCACCTTTATACAATAGGCTAGTTTCAACATGGGGTGTCTGGGGTGTGTGTGTTAGGGCAGGGGTAGTAGCTCTTGTGGGGGACAAGTCATTTTCCTTCAGGGGGGAGGAGGAAGCGGTATTTGGGGGGGGCCGCCCCGGGTGTCACCACTGAGGTGGGTGACAAAATGCCAGGCGGCACTCACTGCGGCGCATGCAGTGCGTCTGAGCCACACATCTCTCCTGGGAGTGACATGGTGGCTTGGGCGCCCACAGGCTCCACACTGCCCCAAACGGTCGCCTCCCCCTCAGTTGTAGGGTGGCTGAGTGGCAGGAGGCAGGCAGACTCCTCAGAGGCCCCACAGAGCGTCCGGCTTGCCTCACCCTGCCCCACAGGTGGCTGGCCCCGCCCCTGGGCGCAGGGCACGCGCACCGCCCCAGGCGCCCGATCGGCTTGCTCCGCCGCTGGGTAGTTTGTCCACCTTTGGTCCCCATCCTGCACTCAGCTCTCACCTGTGGCCCCCAGAAGCTGCCAGCAGGCAGCAGCAGCCACACCCCAAGAATGATTTTGACTGGCTGGATAAACCAGGTAAGGGTAGCCAGTGAATCTCAAACCCTCCATGAGTTAGGGACTTGTGTGAAGACAGGCTTTGGCAGATGGAGAGGGCAAGACCAAGACTGGGTCCGACAGTCAGCAAAGGGGGTTCTGCAGGTGCTGCAGAGGGAAGTGAGGCACAGATGGGGGGTTGTCTCTCATCTAAGAGAAGGAAAACTCTGACCCTAAACCTCTGCTGCCTTGCGAGATATTCTCGGGAGGAGTAAACCCTACACAGATCCGGAGTGGAGTCCCTAAAGCGGTTGGGTGGTGCCTTGTACGCCTCCTTCCAGAAACACCTGCAGCCAAGCTGGTCCCAAGTGTTTTGCTCTGCTTTCCTTCAGACCACCTCAGCGAGGCCGAGACGGGGGTGGGTCTTGTCACCTGGGCAGCCCAGGACCTCCACACACACTGCCCAGACCTGTGCCCTGGGGAGGTCACTTCGGTGCTGCCAATACAGCAGTTTGACTTCAACCCTGAAGACACACTCCGTTGTCTCTTGAAACCGACGGACGCCAACAAATAGCCAGTTTCTACACACACACACACACACACACACACACACACACACACACACACCCTCGTCCATGCGGGCGAGCAAAAGACATTATCAGAGTTCAAGCACTCATTCCAGACAGGTGCAAAGTTGGGTCGGTGATGGGTGTGGCCTTGGGGGGGGGCGTTCCAAGGGCCAGGTTGAGAGGCCTTGAGCAAATGTAGGCAAACTCGGCCCTCCAGATGTTAGGGATGATGGGAGTTGCAGTCCCAAAACATCTGGAGGGCCGAGTTTGCCTATACCTGGCCTCGAGGGTCACAATTGGTCTGAGGATCCCCTCTCCTGCCTTGGGCCACTGCCTGCTCAGGTGTCCTCCCCCCTCAAGCTTCTTGCCTCTCCCATCCCATTCAGGAGCTCATCCACATCTGGAGAGCCCCAAGGTCTTCCTTCCTGCCCCAGAGGGTTGGGCAATCTGCAGGTCTCCGATTTCAGGCACATTCCTCGGACAGGATTAAAGGGTGTCAGGAAGCGGGGTGTGTGAGAGTCTACTGCCCACACCGCCAGCCCAGCCCAGCCCAACCCTGCCCCATTCCACCCTCCACCTGCTGCCTGCTGCAAATGATACAAACCTACAGAAACCTTTGGCACGGTGCAACTGGGAGCAGATGCTCAAATGTGCTGATGTTGGCATGGAATCGCGCCGGCGATGATGTGAGCAGCCAGGGAGCCCGAAGCTCCAAGCAGATCTTGCTTTTCCGTTCCAAAACCCAAAAAGACGCATTGGCATAGGAAGTTGACGCTGACTCAAAGGTTCTGAGAGACAAGATTCACCCACCCAACCCCAGCCATACCTGGAGATGCCAGGGATCGAACCTGGGTCTCTTTCCGCATGCAGTGCAGAAGGTCCACCACTGAGCTACGTCTTCCTTATCTGGTTTTCACAGTCAACCTGGGGCAGTGCCGGAAATCACATCTGAGCAGACACAATCTGGCCCATGGAGCGATCTCTGCGGGAGTGAACTGGCCCAGGCGAGGTAAACCTTGCTGACCCCTGGTGTATAAGGTGCTCTCTCAAGTACCCTGGTCCTGAGCTGTGCTGGCCTTAAAGGTCAGTTCCTGAACTTCTTAAAGGTCCTATCTTATGTATCCTAGGATACGATAGGATACGAGGGTTTGGGGAACAAATATCACAACTGGAGAGAGACCTGTTGGAATGTAATGTAAAAGTGCTGTCTAAAATGTATAAAATATTAAAAATTCATTCCAGTAGCACCTTAGAGACCAACTAAGTTTGTTCTCTAAGGTGCTACTGGAAGGAATTTTTTATTTTATTTTGTTTTGACTATGGCAGACCAACACGGCTACCTACCTGTGACTAAAATATTACTGGAATGGGAGGCAAAGGATGAGCAAGTAAAATCTTCAGTGATACACTGGGCGATAGATATCGGCCATAATATAGACATGGAAGCATGGGAACGATTGTGGGATAGGGATATAAAATTTACAGCATGTTGTGTTCTAAGAGAAAGTTATATGGTAATGGTATACCTTTGGCATCTTAACACTGAGTGAACTGGCAAAAAATATCTAAATCTAAATCAAACAAGCGTTGGAAATGTAAAGAGAATGAAGGTTACTTTTATCATATGTGGCAGTCTTGCAGTAAGGTTAAAGCTTACTGGGAAATGATATATATTGAACTGAAAAGGATGTTTGTAAAAACAACAACCAGAAGCTTTCCTGGGATAGAACTACCTAAATTGTATAGAAATTTATTTATGTATGTGACTACAGCGGGAAGAATGTTCCTTGCCCAAAAATGGAAGGAAGAAGTAGTCCCAGCGAAAGAAGAGTGGATACAAAAACTTATGGAATATGCAGAAATGGCGAAACTTACCGGAAGAATAAGAAATCAAGATAACAAACTTTTTATAAAAGAATGGAAATGGTTTATTGAATATTTACAGATAAATTGCAAACAGATAAAAACATTGGCAGGATTATTGTACTAACCTGCAGTTTCATTTCTTGTTTTACTGGCTGAGGGTCAAGTGGCCAGCATGACTAAGCCGCTTCTGGCGAACCAGAGCAGCGCACGGAAACGCCGTTTACCTTCCCGCCAGAGCGGTACCTATTTATCTACTTGCACTTTTGAACTGCTAGGTGGGCAGGAGCTGGGACAGAGCAACGGGAGCTCACCCCATGGTGGGGATTCGAACCGCCGACCTTCTGATCAGTAAGCCCTAGGCTCAGTGGTTTAACCCACAGCGCCACCAGCGTCCCCAAGGGAAGTTATAGTCCCACTCTATTCTGCCTTGGTCAAGCCATACTTGGAATACTGTGCCCAATTATGGGCACCACAACTTAAGAAGGATGTTGACAAGCTGGAAGGTGTGCAGAGGAGGGCAACCAAGATGATCAAGGGTCTGGAAACTAAGCCTTATGAGGAGCGCTTGAAGGAGCTGGGTATGTTTAGCCTGGAAAAGAGGAGACTGAGAGGAGATATGATAGCCATCTTCAAATATCTTAAGGGCTGCCCCATGGAGGACGGAGCATGTTGTTTTCTCCTGCTCTGGAAGGTAGGACTTGAACCATGGCTTCAAATTGCAAGAAAGGAGATTCCGACTCAACATTCGGAAAAAACTTTCTTACAGTAAGAGCTGTTCAGCCATGGAACAGACTCCCACAAGAGGTGGTGGGCTCTCCTTCCTTGGAAATTTTTGAGCAGAGTTTGGATGGCCATCTGTCATGAATGCTTTAGCTGAGTTTCCTGCATTGCAGGGGGTTGGACTAGATGACCCTCGGGACCCCTTCCAACTCTAAGATTTTATGATTCTATTATTCTACAGAGGAAATATTATTATTATTATTATATTATTATTATTATTATTATTATTTATTATTTCTATCCGCCCATCGGGCTAGGTTTCCCCAGCCACTCTGGGCGGCCTCCAACAAAAGATGAAAAATACATTGAAACTGCACATGCTGCCTCACTAGAGATCATGTCACCTTGCCTGGTTGCTAAGCAATGCCTGGAGCCCTCCTCTCTGAGTTAATTGAGTTGCTGACAACACGATTAACTCTTAAGTCCCAAACTGAATGATCCTCGCTGTTGCACTTCCATGGAGAAGTGACTAGACTAGAGAATGGGCCTTTTCTATAGGAGCTCCCCCATCTATTGAATTATCTGCCTAGGAATATCCACCTTGCACCCACTGTGTCAATGTGTGAGGACCAGGAAGAGACATTATTTTTGTTTCGTTGGGCATTTGGAAGCAAGCACCGACTTCCGACTGCTTTAACTCCGGCTATGCTTCCAGTATGTTCGTGTCTTCCCAATGCTGCGTTTTATTCTCATTGCAAATGAGTTCAAGACTTTCTTTTTTTTGTGGGAAATGGTTCGTAAATTCAACCTAAACCCTAACCTTGGAAAATATATGCAGGCACACGCTGTTCCTCACTGGGGGGTGAAACTGAAAGGGCAGGTATTTGGTCATGCAGAAAACACACATCATCCTCTCCATCAGACTTCCCCGCTCTTGGACGCTGCAAGGACCAGCCGGGCTCTTCGGGAGGTGAGATCTGGCATGCCTCCAAGGCTTCTGCGCGATTTGATAACCCTGGAAAGCCCCAAAAGCCGGTCCAGGCAAAATATTCTTGGGAAATAAGGCTGACGTCTCATATGCACTGACCTAGGGGAAAGGGATAGCCAGATCTGTGAGCTAGTGTGGTGTTGTGGTTAGAGTGCTAGACGAAGACCCTGGAGACCCGGGTTCGAATCCCCACTCATCCATGAAGCCCACTGGCTGACATTGGGAGCCGGTCGCTGCCTCTCAGCCTAGCCTACCTCACAGGGTTGTTGTGGGAAATTAATGATGAAGAATCATAGAATCATAGAGTTGGAAGAGACCACAAGGGCCATCCAGTCCAACACACTTCAAAATGACCTTAACAGATTAGAGAACTGGGCCAAAGCAAACAAGATGAATTTTAACAGGGAGAAATGTAAAGTACTACACTTGGGCAAAAAAAAAATGAAAGGCACAAATACAGGATGGGTGACACCTGGCTTGAGAGCAGTACATGTGAAAAGGATCTAGGAGTCTTGGTAGACCATCAACTTGACATGAGTCAACAGTGTGATGCAGCAGCTAAAAAAGCCAATGCAATTCTGGGCTGCATCAATAGGAGTATAGCATCTAGATCAAGGGAAGTAATAGTACCACTGTATTCCGCTCTGGTCAGACCTCACCTGGAATACTGTGTCCAGTTCTGGGCACCACAGTTCAAGAAGGATACTGACAAGCTGGAACGTGTCCAGAGGAGGGCAACCAAAATGGTCCAAGGCCTGGAAACGATGCCTTATGAGGAACGGCTTAGGGAGCTGGGTATGTTTAGCCTGGAGAAGAGAAGGTTAAGGGGTGATATGATAGCCATGTTCAAATATATCAAAGGATGTCATATAGAGGAGGGAGAAAGGTTGTTTTCTGCTGCTCCAGAGAAGCGGACACGGGGCAATGGATTCAAACTACAAGAAAGAAGATTCCACCTAAACATTAGGAAGAACTTCCTGACAGTAAGAGCTGTTCGACAGTGGAATTTGCTGCCAAGGAGTGTGGTGGAGTCTCCTTCTTTGGAGGTCTTTAAGCGGAGGCTTGACAGCCATCTGTCAGGAATGCTTTGGTGGTGTTTCCTGCTTGGCAGGGGGTTGGACTGGATGGCCCTTGGGGTCTCTTCCAACTCTAGGATTCTATGATTCTAGGAGAATCATGCACCTTGCAGCTCATGGGAGGAGGGGGGTCTAAATACAACAAACAAACAAACACACCAATCTGTGCCCACCCAATGTCAATTTCAAGTCCTTGTTCATAAACCCAGGGCCACTTCAGAAGTAAAAGCAGGTTGCTCAGCTCTCCAAAATCCATGGAGGGGAAAAAGTCATATGAGGAATGCCTGAAACTGGGACATAAGAAGCCACTGGCCCATCTATCTCAGGGCTGTCTGCACTGACTGGCAGCAGCTCTCCAGGGGACATTCCCAGCCCTACGAGATGCCAGCAGACATTGAAGCTGGGTACCCTTCACATTTCATATTGTGGCCTCCAATCTACTGTGGCTTTTATGCTGTAATGTCAGGGACTGGACTGAAGAGGAATGTTGGGGGCCACCGTCCCACAACCTTCCCAAGAAGAGGAGGACAGAATTGATTTAGAACAGTGGTTTGCAGAAGGTCATAGTTCAGAGTCGGCGGAGGGGAGAACCTGGGAAATATTGGGAGAGGAGCAGGAGGGAGAAAAGGCACCAGGGGAGAAACAACTAACAGGCTCAGTGTCTCTAGAAACCATTCCTCACACACACTCACAGACACACACACACATACCCGGTGTGCATTGAGAGTAGCAGAACAGAAAGCTCAGAGGCAGAAAGCACAGATCAGTTGATGCAGGGATGGCGTAGAATAGGAGAGACGGAGGGGGTGGGACTTTACTCGGAGCAACACCATTATCTAAGAGAGACGGCTCTCTCTGAATATTGAATAAAAGGCTCGGTAAGAACTCTTCTTGTTTATCTGCTTCTTGGTTGCCAACGTGGGAGGGATCGGATTCCCTGAAGTGTGACACGTAAAAGACATCAGAAGAGCCTGCTGGATGAAGCCAATGGCCCATCAAGTCTGGCATTCTGTTCTTAAAAGGACCCTTGACCATTAGGTCCAGTCGTGGACGACTCTGGGGTTGCGGCGCTCATCTCTCTTTACTGGCCGAGGGAGCCGGCGTACAGCTTCCGGGTCATGTGGCCAGCATGACTAAGCCGCTTCTGGCGAACCAGAGCAGCGCACGGAAACGCCGTTTACCTTCCCGCCGGAGCGGTACCTATTTATCTACTTGCACTTTGACGTGCTTTCGAACTGCTAGGTGGGCAGGAGCAGGGACCGAGCAATGGGAGCTCACCCCGTCATTGGGGATTCGAACCGCCGACCTTCTGATCAGCAAGGCCTAGGCTCTGTGGTTTAACCCACAGCGCCACCCGCGTCCCCATTCTGTTCTTACAGTGGCCGAATAGATACCTGTGGGAAACGCAGAAGCGAGACCCATGCACCAGAACATGCTCCTCTCCGGTGGTTTCCCAGCAACTGGTTTTTGGAAGCATTGCTGCCTCCAGCTGTGGCAGCAGAGCAGAGCCATTATGGCCAGCAGTCGAGGATAGCACTCTTGTCCAATCTCCTTTTATCGCCATCCAAGTTGGTGGCCGGTTCCATAATTTATGCACACGCTGCGTGAACTCTCTCGAATCTTCCGAAATTCAGCTTCCTCGGATAGCCAGGACTTCTAGTGTTACGAGAGAGGGAAAATATCTTTGCTCCATCCATGTCGAACCCAGGCAAGGCCTCGAGAGAATTCCCCAGCCACTGCTTCAAAGACAAGTCTTTTTACCTCCTTAACTGTCATTGATCTGGATTTTGAAGGACGCCGGAGTGTCCTTTATTATAGAATTAGGAAGTGCGAGGAAGCCACGCTCTCCATCATTCAGCCTGGATGTGGGTAGAACGCTTGCTTTGATTTCAGAGCAAATGCACCCTGGGTGGGCTCGCTTCACAGTAACAGCCGGTGATGGCCACGGCAGCTCAAGCAGGGGACCGCCTTTTGAATGCGAGGCCAGCCCCATACTGCGGTTAAATCAAAGCCTTCGAAGGTTGACCTCAGCTTTGTCCCTGCCCGGCAACCGTCACTGTCAACTGCAATCAGCCACGCAGCCGAGCGCCATCGAGTGATCTGTTCCCTGGGGGTGGTCCTGAGCGAAGCAGCGTTTTGTGTGGCTGGAAGTGGGCAGCAGGAGGTCCATCGTTTTGGAAGTTGTTGCCATGACAAAACGGTGGGAGGGGGGGCGCGCCTCTCATCTTGTTTGATCATGGAGGTTCCAGAAGCCTCGTTGCCCTTCCTCTGCAGAGCCCCTCCCTCTCAAACAAGATGAGAGCCAGTGTGGTGCAGTGGTTAAGAGCGGTAGATTCGTAATCTGGTGAACCGGGTTCGCATCCCCGCTCCTCCGCATGCAGCTGCTGGGTGACCTTGGGCTAGTCACACTTCTCTGAAGTCTCTCAGCCCCACTCACCTCACAGAGTGTTTGTTGTGGGGGAGGAAGGGAAAGGAGAATGTGAGCCGCTTTGAGACTCCTTCGGGAAGTGATAAAGCGGGATATCAAATCCAAACTCCTCCTCCTCCTCCTCCTCCGGTTTTGTGAGTGTTTTAACTATAGGGCCATGCCACAAATTTATCCCACATCTTGCACCTGATGATGCTCTGTGAATGAATGGGGGGGCGGGGACTTCCGGTTGAGGTGCCGATCAATGGCGGACGGGAGCTTTTACCGCTCCGTCCTCCGCTAGGTTATAGGGACTACCGTGCCTGCGCCGCGGGTCCCTTAGAGCCACGGGAAGAGCGTCCCGTGGACTTTGGCTTCGTGGGTCCCAGACGTGTCGTCTCCGCTCCTGATTGACCCTCGTAAGGGGGGAAATCAGGCGAGCGGAGCTCCGGCACGGGACTGAAGGAGCGACTGCCTGCGGAGGATCAAAGCAGCGATCCCGCCAGATGTGAGCACCCGGCACTTCCGAAACAGAAAAATTCAAAAGAAACTCTGTAAGTAAAAGTTTTGGACTTTGTGACAAGTTTGGAGAACACTGCTTGCAGAGGAACTTTAAAAGGAAGCCTGTTCCCTTTCGAACTGTTCGTATGAGCTTGGTAGCGCTAAAAGACTAAAGCCGCGTCTAACGGAAAAGTTTTGCGAACTCTGCCAAACTTTTTAAAAGTTGCTTAAAAGTAATTTAAAGGATGTTTAGAGACTTAAAAACTGTTGATATGGCAAAAGAAGACACCGCTCCCCCTCAGGACTAGGATTCCGGGCCGGTAGCGGGCTGCAATACATTGTTGCCATTTTTTTTTCGCTGTTGGTGCTTCATTGTTTCAGTGACTGTTTACCAGTGGAGACATTTGGACTTTTTTTGTAGCCAGTTACATGCTACTTTGTGGACTTGGTGGTAACACTGCAAGTGAAAAACAGATATTGACTTGGGCTATTTAAAATAGACTCTTCTTGACATTAAGGAATATATAACTTTGGAGAATTTTAAACTCTAGCCTAAAAAGGCTGGACTTTCGGACTGGTGGGGACTTCTGGCTCAGCAGTCTCTTTGTTCTCAGAAGAGAGCTGCTGGCCACCTGGTGTTTACTTTTGGGACTGTTGGTCTTCTGCTGTGAATGTCTGAGATTGTTACCATAGCAACTGGAGTGACCTTGAGAGTACAATTGCAGAGCCCACAGGAAATGGACACTAGATCTAAAACAACTGGTGCTAGCTCTGCACAAAAAAGAGGCTCTGTTTCCCTAACTCTGCAGGAGCAAATGGAGAAATTGGTTGCAAGCGTGGCAGAAGTTACAGCAGGATTGAAAAATGTCACAGAGGGGCTGAAGCAAACACAAGATTCAGTTGCCTCTGCAATAGAAAAACTCCAAGTGGATATAAAATCTGATATAAAAAATTCTACCCAGACTCTCGAAAAATCAATTGGCCAGATTGAGGAGAACGTAAGGAAAAACAGAGACGAAATTAATAAAATTGGGCAGGAGGTGACCACATTGAAAAAGGACTCTGAGGAAATTAAAGTGGTCAGAGAAAAAATAAAAAAAGTGGAAGAAAAATTGGACAATTTGGATTTGGAGCAGTTGGAGAATATCGGAACACGACAGAGGTCTGTCGAGGAATCTCTCGCCTTTCTGCAATTACATCAGAGAGAGGGAAACATCCGTCTAAGGGGTCTTCCAGAATTGGAAGGAGAAGACCTAAAAGCTTATATTGCGGAGGTATTTTCAACATATTGGGAATTAGAAGAGGTAGAACGTCTCAGCACGCATAGTGAAGGCCTTCAGATTTGGACCTAGAGGTTCCAGAGGAAAGAAAAGCACCAAGGCAGTCAGTGACTGTTTGTTGGTGCTGCACGATAGACACGACAGAGACTACTTTCTGGACTTGCATTACAGAAACAACCTGGTGGTACAGCAGAACAAAGTAATTCTTTATAAGGACATCCCCAGATACTTTTTAGACAAAAGAGCTCCTTACAACGACTTGGCTACAGAGTTAAGAAGAAGAAAGATCTCCTTTAGTTGGGAGTTTCCTGAAGGCCTCGCATTCACGTTTGAAGGGAAAAAGATAAGAATAAGATCTTTGACAGATAAACAAAAGTTTTTGGACAAGCATCTGGAGCAGTTTGAAGGAACTGCACTTGACCCAGCACAACTCTACAAGCTTCCAGGGCTATTTCCATCGCCGTCGAGACCGAAGGGCCGAGTCAAGATCCAGAGGAGGACAAGAAAGGAGAAGCATCTGGAGGAGCAGAATAAATAAAGGAAAATGACGCTTAAACTAACAACATGGAATGTTCGGGGATTAAATCAGAGACCAAAGAGACGCAGAGTGTTTTATAGCTTAGAAAAGAAGAATTTAGACATAATATGTTTACAGGAGACCCACATAGTTCGACGTCACAGAAGATTATTACAGAACAAGAAATTAGGCCAAGAGTTTATATCATCGGATAAAGTCAAGAAGAGAGGAGTTGTAATATATGCAAAGGAGAAATATAGCCCAAGACAGCTATTTAAAGATGAGGAAGGAAGATACATTGCAATTGAAATCAACGTACAAGGCGAAAAATTTCTGATTCTGGGACTTTATGCACCAAACGATGGAAAGTCGATTTTCTACAAAAAAATACATGACTTGCTGTTGGAGTATTTGGATTATAAGGTAGTGTGCCTTGGAGATTTTAATGGGGCAGTTTCCACATTAATGGACAGATCACAAAGAACTAAATTAACGAATGATGGGAAGCTCCCAAGGACTTTTTTTGAAATGGTGGATAATTTGAATTTGGTGGATTCTTGGAGATTAAAAAACCCTACAGAAACAGAGGCAACGTATTACAGCGAATCTCAGCAGTCATGGTCGAGGTTAGATTATATTTGGATTTCGAATGAATTGGCTCCAAAAATACAAAAGGCAGAAATCGGTCCCAAAATACTTTCAGACCACAATCCGGTACAGTTAAATTTAAAAATGATTTCCAAGGACTCTTTCAGATGGAGAATGGATGACGCATTGATGAGAGATACCAAGCTAGTAGAAAAAGCGGCAAAAAAGATGAAAGAATATTTTCAAATGAATTGGAGTTCCGAAGTGGAGAAAAGAATTGCTTGGGATGCAAGTAAAGCGGTTATGAGAGGATTCCTCATAAGTGAAAAAGCGAAAAAGAGGAAACAACAAAATTTAGAAATGGAGAGATTGTTGAAATTAATTAAAGAAAAGGAAAAACAACTAAGAGGGCATCCCAGATGTGTTAAAATTCAAAAAGAAATTAAATACTTGCAATCCCAATATGCAAATATTATGAATCAGGACATTGAATGGAAAGTAAAAATGATGAAACAAAGGACATTTGAATCTGCTAACAAATGTGGAAAACTACTAGCCTGGCAACTAAAGAAAAGACAAAAAGCCAACGTCATCACAAACCTGGTAGTAAATGGAAAAAACGTAGAGAAACCAGAGGAAATCAGATGGCATTTTCAGAGATTTTACAAACAACTGTACAAGGCGGAGAAGATAGATGAAGTAGAGATAGACCGATTTCTGGAAAAGAATGGATTGCAAAAAGTCCCAGAGGAAAAGTTAACAACCCTCAACCACCCAATATCGACACAAGAGATGGAAGATGCAATTAATAACATGCAACTGGGGAAGGCTCCAGGACCGGATGGACTATCAGCAAAATATTATAAGACATTAAAAGACTGGCTAGTGCAGCCACTAAGAGAAATTTGCAACAAGATACTAGAAGGAGATAGGGCACCAGAGACGTGGAAAGAAGCCTTTATCACACTGATTCCAAAACCAGATACAGATAAAACTCAAATGAAAAATTATCGTCCAATATCCCTGTTGAATGTGGATTACAAAATTTTTGCAAATGTTTTGGCTACAAGGCTGAAAAGAGTGTTGAAAGAATATATACATAGAGACCAAGCGGGTTTCTTACCAGGAAGACAAATAAGTAATAATACGAGAATCATTGTGGACATATTAGAAAAACTGGAGAGAGACATAAACATAGATGCGGCACTTCTGTTCGTTGATGCAGAGAAAGCATTTGATAAAGTATCTTGGATATTTATGAAAAAGAATTTGCAAAAGATGGGAGTTGGAGAAAAATTTTTAAATGGCATTAAGGCCATCTATACAGAACAAAGAGCAAAAGTAATAGTAAATAGTGTGATATCGGAGGAGATTGAAGTCGAGAAAGGAACAAGACAAGGGTGCCCTATCTCCCCTTTACTTTTTATTACGGTCCTGGAAGTCCTCCTGAATATGATTCGAAAAGATAAACAGACAAAAGGAATCAGAGTGGGAGAGAAAGAATATAAATTACGCGCCTTTGCAGATGATTTGATGTTATCCCTTCAAGAACCCGAAAGCAGTGTCCCCAGAGCTTTGGAACTAATTGAACAATTTGGACGTGTAGCTGGCTTCAAACTGAATAAACAGAAAACCAAAGTTTTAGGCAAAAATTTGAGTGCAGAACAGATTCAAAGAATACAAGAATCCACTGGACTTAATTTTGTTAAAACTGTAAAATATTTAGGTGTCAATCTCACAGCTAAGAACTTGAACCTGTACAAGGATAATTATGAAAAACTGTGGATGGAGATAAAAAAAGATATGGAAATTTGGACAAGACTCAAACTGTCATTAATGGGAAGAATTGCAGTGGTTAAAATGAATGTCCTACCAAGGATGCTGTTTTTATTCCAAGCCATACCGATCTTGGACAAATTGGACTGCTTCAAGAAATGGCAAAAGGACTTATCGAAGTTTATATGGCAGGGCAAAAAGCCCAGAATCAAGTTTAAGATTTTAACAGACTCTAAAGAGAGAGGAGGCTTTGCCCTGCCGGATTTAAGACTTTATTTTGAAGCTGCAGCCTTTTGCTGGTTAAAAGATTGGTTTAAATTAGAAAATGTTGATGTGCTGGACTTGGAAGGACATGATAATATGTTTGGTTGGCACGCATACCTTTGGTACGACAAGGTTAAAATCCACAGAACTTTTAAGACTCATATAGTTAGAAAATCCCTGTATCAGGTTTGGATTAGATACAAAGACTTGTTGGAGAGAAAGACACCCAGATGGATCTCCCCAGTGGAGGCCAAGGCTTACAAGAGACCGAACATGTCTGCGAATTGGTTAAGATATATGGACATATTGCAGCAGGATGGGGACGTATTTAAGTTGAAAAGCTACGATCAAGTTAAAAGTCAGGTCCCCGACTGGCTGCAGTATCATCAGGTGTATGAACATTTAAAATGGACAAAAAAGTTGGTTTTCAGGTAGAAAAATCAAAACTGGAGACAGAACTGATAGAATCGAACTTTAAGAACCTTTCCAAAATGTATAATCTTTTGCTAGAGTGGCATACTAAAGATGAATTGGTTAAATCGTCAATGATAGATTGGGCTAAAGATGTAGGACATAATATTATGATGGATGACTGGGAGAGACTGTGGCAGAAAGGTATCAAATTCACTGCTTGTAATAGTTTAAGAGAAAACATAATGAAAATGATGTACAGATGGTATTTGACGCCAGTTAAGATAGCTAAAATGAACAGCAAAATGTCAGATGTATGCTGGAAATGTAAACATGCGAAAGGTACCTTTTTTCATATGTGGTGGGTGTGCCCAGTGGTGAATGCCTTCTGGGATAAGATTTATAATGAACTTAAGAAGGTAATGAAAGTTACCTTTTGTAAGAAACCAGAGGCATTCCTTCTGAGCATAACCAATGAAGAGATACCCAGTCAGGATAGAGTTTTTTTATGTATGCCACGACAGCAGCCAGAATTTTATTGGCTAGAACATGGAAAGGAGAAGAATACCAACGGTGGAAGAATGGCAGACGAAGATGATGGAATATATGGAACTTGCAGACCTGACCGCCAGAATCCGGGACCAGAGGGAGGAGAGGGTGTCACAGGATTGGAAAAAATTTAAAGATTATCTAGTTAAATCAGTTAAATTGAATATTTGAGCAGAACCAAATAGAATAGCGGCTTTAGCAGTTTTATGTTAGATAAGTGGTAAAAAGATATTTCTTTTTCTGGTATTAATGATTTATTGGTTAGAGAATAGGTTAAGATTTTGGATTTAAACTTTGATTCATATCCGATAAAGTACTAAATAAGTTAAGTTAAGATCATGAAGAAATAAGGTATATGATAATGGAATAAGAGATAAAGCTACCCACAACATATGTAAGATTGTGTAGACAGCGGAGGGAGCAGGGGAAGTCTTTTAAATAAGAAGACAAGATCAAGATAAGTACAAAGTTAGGTGTGTTTAAGGTTTGTATGTGTTTTTTCTTTATGTCTCTATATTGTTGTTGTTTATATTGTGTTTTGTATTGTGTTTTCTATAATGTGTATTTGTATGTTTTCTTTTTTGTATTATTGGAAAATAATAAATTCTTATAAAAAAAAAAATGAATGGGGGGGCGGGGAGAGAGATTGCGTTTGAAAACCAAAGGGCAGAGGAAATGCTGGTGGAAAAAAAGCCAATGCAATTCTGGGCTGCATCAATAGGAGTATAGCATCTAGATCAAGGGAAGTAATAGTACCACTGTATTCCGCTCTGGTCAGACCTCACCTGGAGTACTGTGTCCAGGGGCCATCCAGTCCAACCCCCTGCCAAGCAGGAAACACCATCAAAGCATTCCTGACAGATGGCTGTCAAGCCTCCGCTTCAAGACCTCCAAAGAAGGAGACTCCACCACACTCCTTGGCAGCAAATCCACTGTCCAACAGCTCTTACTGTCAGGAAGTTCTTCCTAATGTTTAGGTGGAATCTTCTTTCTTGTAGTTTGAATCCATTGCTCCGTGTCCGCTTCTCTGGAGCAGCAGAAAACAACCTTTCTCCCTCCTCTATATGACATCCTTTGATATATTTGAACATGGCTATCATATCACCCCTTAACCTTCTCTTCTCCAGGCTAAACATACCCAGCTCCCTAAGCCGTTCCTCATAAGGCATCGTTTCCAGGCCTTGGACCATTTTGGTTGCCCTCCTCTGGACACGTTCCAGCTTGTCAGTATCCTTCTTGAACTGTGGTGCCCAGAACTGGACACAGTACTCCAGGTGAATACTTCTTATTGTTGAGCTAAGAAAATATCGTCGTTTATTTGGTCCAGCGAGTTATGTATGCTCATGAGGAGGTGAACTCAGGGAAAAGACAAAACTGACCTGCAGGGTGATAGTTTGTGTCTTGGAGTTCCCTCAGGAGGGGCTAGCGGGCGGAAACCTTGGTATTGCCACAGAGTTGCTAAGAGGGCTTAGCTAACTGATATAGTGAGGGATCTAATGAAAGAGAGACCCCGAACTGTAGGCAAAGAAGAGTTTAACCCCTGAAGCCCAGAGCAGAGGATATAACCGGCCACGGCCGCTGGACAGGAAAACTCCCATTACTAAGAGATTCCCAGATTATAAATAAAAGGGGATTGACATCACAGACGGACCTCAGAAGGACAGGTGATTAGAAATTCACTTAGTAACAAGGGGAGAGTGTGAAGAGGAGGTTCGTCGCAGTGAACATCACTACCTCCAGTGGCAGTGAATCCCATAGCTTAACTACAGAGGTGCTGACTTGGGCCCCAGCGCATGGCGCCGTGACACCACTCGCGCCACCGCATGCAGGCAGACTGAGTGCAGACGGCGTTTGGGGGGCAGGATCCGGCTCCTGCCCCTCCTGCTGATGACAAGTGAGAAGAGGGCACTGAAGTAGGTGAGGTGTGCTAACATTGGGGAGGGGACACCACCGCTTCCAAGGAAGATGTGTGGGTGCCGAGGCCACCACTTCCCCCCGCCCCCAGATGGCGCCTATACTTAACTATGTGAGCAAAAGCCTAGAAGCTCACCCGGTAAGGCACTCACTCTCAGCCTAACTCCTCCCGTGGTCCCGTCCCCTCCAGATCAGGAAGTGGAGGCAGCCAGGGAGGCTGCAGCAGGCTGGAAAGGTGTTGCACCTTGGTGCTGCATTTTCCTCCGCTGCAAATAAAGCGAGATTCTAGTCCAAATAAAGGGCTGATTTAAACCTGTACCACAATATTGTCTACATTGATAATATCGACAGGGGCTTCAGAAAGGGGGGCGTTTCCAGTCCTATCTGGAGACACCGGGATTTGAACCTGGGGCCTTCTGCATGCAAGGCAGATCCTCTAACCCAGGGGTGGCCAACTTCCAAGAGACTGTGATCTACTTACAGAATTAAAAACTGGCAGTGATCCACCCCCTTTTTGGGGGGTTCAGGTCAAAGTTGTTGTTGAGGGTTTTTTTATACAAGGAAAGCCGTGTTTTGGGAGGATGCAGGGCAAAAAAAAAACACACACACACACCAAGAACTCTAGGCCAGAAATTTCAATAGTAGGAATAAATCTCTCCATGAGTTGCAGTCAAATAAAGGTATATATTCTGGTAAGAGTTACAGGCTTGTAAATTCTAACAGAAAAACAGCTTTAAAGTCACATACGTATAATTCGTTACAATGTAGAACATAAGAGGTTTGACTCAACAACAAATGATGTATAAGTCCATATCCAAAAGTATTCAAAAAGTCGTTTTGTATGTGGAGCCGGAGTGGAGACTTGATTCAAAGAGGGCAAAAAAAAGCTTTTTTTTTTAGGGGAGCCAAAGTTGTTGAGCTTCTTTGGGGGAGCAAGTGATCTACCACAGACGTCCAGTGATCTACCGGTAGATCACGATCTACCTGTTGGACGTGCCTGCTCTAACATGGGTAGGCAAACTAAGGCCTGGGGCCGGATCCGGCCCAATCGCCTTCTAAATCCAGCCCACAGACGGTCCGGGAATCAGAGTGTTTTTTACATGAGTAGAATGGTTGTTGTTGTTGTTGTTGTTCAGTCGTTCAGTCGTGTCCGACTCTTCGTGACCCCATGGACCAGAGCACGCCAGGCACCCCTATCCTCCACTGCCTCCCGCAGTTTGGCCAAACTCATGCCAGTCGCTTCGAGAACACTGTCCAACCATCTCATCCTCTGTCGTCCCCTTCTCCTTGTGCCCTCCATCTTTCCCAACATCAGGGTCTTTTCCAGGGAGTCTTCTCTTCTCATGAGGTGGCCAAAGTACTGGAGCCTCAACTTCAGGATCTGTCCTTCTAGTGAGCACTCAGGGCTGATTTCTTTAAGGAATGGATAGGTTTGATCTTCTTGCAGTCCATGGGACTCTCAAGAGTCTCCTCCAGCACCATAATTCAAAAGCATCAATTCTTTGGCGATCAGCCTTCTTTATGGTCCAGCTCTCACTTCTGTACATTACTACTGGGAAAACCATAGCTTTAACTATACGGACCTTTGTCGGCAAGGTGATGTCTCTGCTTTTTAAGATGCTGTCTAGGTTTGTCATTGCTTTTCTCCCAAGAAGCAGGCGTCTTCTAATTTCGTGACTGCTGTCACCATCTGCAGTGATCATGGAACCCAAGAAAGTGAAATCTCTAGAATGTGTGCTTTATTTAAAATGCATCTCTGGGTTATTTGTGGGGCATAGGAATCCGTTCATTATTATTTTTTCTCCAAAATATAGTCCGGCCCCCTACAAGGTCTGAGGGACAGTGGACCGGCCCCCTGCTGAAAACGTTTGCTGACCCCTGCTTAACCTCTGTGCCATGACCCTTTCCCCTTTGGAGACAGAAGGCAGATGTACACCATGCATTTTAAACGCATTCAGCACAAATTTAATGCACATGGCTACCCCCCCCAAAAAGTCCTGGGAACTATACATCCCTGAGGGTGCTGGGAATTCTAGCTCTGTGAGAGTGAGACCAGGATTTATTGGGAGGAAGTTATGTGCTTTCAAAATGCTTTAAATTATGGTTGAGTTACGCCCAGAGAGGGAACGGATCGAGGAGACGTCATTCCTGCACCTTCAGCTCAGCTTACTTTGCCCACTGCGTCCCATAAAACATCTCTCTCTTAGCAGGGGTGTAGCAAGGTAAATTGGTACCCAGGGGCAAAAAATAATAATTGCCCCCCCCCAGAGGCATAGGAAGGTCAGGTGGTACCCGGTGCGGAAAATTTCTTGTCACCCCCCCATTGATTCCCCCCTGCAAAAATGGTTTTACGTTATTTCATATTTTCTTACAAAGGAATAATAACAAGTAATAATAATAATAAACTTTTATTTATATCCCGCCCTCCCCGGCCGAAGTCGGGCTCAGGGTGGCTAACATCAGATACATAACATTGGTATAAAATCAAACAATAATTAAATTACCTCCTAAAAACATCTCAAAATCAAATTAAAGTCTAATTAGATGGCTTTCCACAGGGTTAGGGTTGGGAACAGTAAGTGCTCCACTGAACTGAAATTTCAGCCTTCACGACATAGGAAAACAGCCAAGTAAACAGCTATTTTGGTGGAGGAGGGTCAAGATATTAACCGATATGCATGAAATTTCATATATAGCTATATAATCCCTAGTATAGTAAGATAAGACCTTTAAAAAAAATTATGAACCGCCATAGTAGAAAACAAAACAAAAAAAAAATTCCTTCCAGTAGCACCTTAGAGACCAACTAAGTTTGTTCTTGGTATGAGCTTTCGTGTGCATGCACACTTCTTCAGATACACTGAAACGGAAGTCACCAGACCCTTAAATATAGTGAGGGAGTGGGGAGGGGTATTACTCAGAAGGGTGGTGGGAATGGGTGATCAGCTGATAGGTGTGGAAAACCTGTTGACGACTCTTAACGACTGCAATTGGTCTTGCAGGGAAAGGCAAGGGGTGAGATGGCTGAAGATAGCTTTGTCATGTATAATGAGATAAGAATCTAGTAGGGCAGTAATTGTTCCTTGATGATTTGACACCCCCTCCATTATGGAAAACAGGGCGGCCCACCCCCTACGCCCCCCTCCTTGCTTCGCCCCTGTTCTCTTAGCAAACTTGGAGGCTGCACCTGGAGCCTTGAAATATTTGCCTGCATCCAACCCACTCGAGGTGAAAGGCGCCAGGTTCCTATCACGCATACCAAGCTGTCGGCTGTCTGCGGTTACACAGGTTGGATTAAGCATTTGCATTTAACACCTTGCCGTAGGATCCAGCAAGATGCATATTTTTATCTTCTGCGCCCACTCAGGTGTGTGTGGTGAATAATACAACGGTTCCAGGCATGGCTACAAAGGCTACCTCGGAGGAATCCTCCCCCACCCAACTTTGCGTTTTGTCTTCTGAAAATAAATCTGCAAAAGACAATTTATCCTTTGTTGTTGCCGCGTTCCAAGCGAAGGCAAGAGAGATCTCGCTGCGTAGGGAGGCGCAACGCACGGCAACAGTTTGCAGACGTTAGGCAGCAATTTGAGGTGCAGGCTTGGGGAAGGGGGGGTTTAAGCAGTGGGTGGGCCCGGCACTGGAGAATGTTTTCTGACCATGAGACACAGGCCCTCCAAGTGTGCCAATTTTCCAGGGACAGTCCAAGAATTACGAAAGGCGTGCCAGCTTCTGATTTGATCCCAGAATGATCCCTGATTTGATCCCATAAACTTGACATGAGTCATAGAATTATAGAATCCTAGAGTTGGAAGAGACCCCAAGGGCCATCCAGTCCAACCCCCTGCCAAGCAGGAAACACCATCAAAGCATTCCTGACAGATGGCTGTCAAGCCTCCGCTTAAAGACCTCCAAAGAAGGAGACTCCACCACACTCCTTGGCAGCAAATTCCACTGTCCAACAGCTCTCACTGTCAGGAAGTTCTTCCTAATGTTTAGGTGGAATCTTCTTTCTTGTAGTTTGAATCCATTGCCCCGTGTCCGCTTCTCTGGAGTCAACAGTGTGATGCAGCAGCTAAAAAAGCCAATGCAATTCTGGGCTGCATCAATAGGAGTATAGCATCTAGATCAAGGGAAGTAATAGTACCACTGTATTCCGCTCTGGTCAGACCTCACCTGGAATGGAGTACTGTGTCCAGTTCTGGGCACCACAGTTCAAGAAGGATACTGACAAGCTGGAACGTGTCCAGAGGAGGGCAACCAAAATGGTCCAAGGCCTGGAAACGATGCCTTATGAGGAACGGCTTAGGGAGCTGGGTATGTTTAGCCTGGAGAAGAGAAGGTTAAGGGGTGATATGATAGCCATGTTCAAATATATAAAAGGATGTCATATAGAGGAGGGAGAAAGGTTGTTTTCTGCTGCTCCAGAGAAGCGGACACGGGGCAATGGATTCAAACTACAAGAAAGAAGATTCCACCTAAACATTAGGAAGAACTTCCTGACAGTAAGAGCTGTTGGACAGTGGGAATTTGCTGCCAAGGAGTGTGGTGGAGTCTCCTTCTTTGGAGGTCTTGAAGCGGAGGCTTGACAGCCATCTGTCAGGAATGCTTTGATGGTGTTTCCTGCTTGGCAGGGGGTTGGACTGGATGGCCCTTGGGGTCTCTTCCAACTCTAGGATTCTATGTCCCAATTTCCTCTGCCAGTGCTACCACCGCTGAGCTCAGGGCGTGGGACGAGCCAGTGTTTGTCCCTGGCGATGGCAGAGTCCTGTGGTCTGTCCGTGGCTGCTGCTGCCGGCCTCCTCCCTTAAGCAACTTGCAGCGGCTACTGGAGAGAAGGCAAGGAAGCGGAGATGCTGCAGCCAATGAGGTCCAGCCCTGTGTGACATGTTGGCTCTCAGGAGCAAGCAGAGGGCAGGGTTGCCCTGGGCAGGAAGAAAGAGGGAGCACAAGGAATCTTGATTTTTAAAAAATTTAAAAATGCTTTGTGTATCCATGTCTAACCTTGCCCCTTTTCTCATCATGATGGATTAGTGCTGAAACAGGGCATCATCCTGTTCTGATATGACACAGACCCTGATAGAGTGTGTAAAGTCTGAGGGACTGACATGGAACCGAGGAGACTGAAGAAGTGTGCTAGGAAAGGAGCAGGTTAAGAGATTCGGGTGGCAGGTAGGCAGTTTCAAAGCAACCGATCAGAAGGAGGGGGAGTTTGCAGGGGCAGCAGGAGCTGATCCAAAGAATCTCCTCTCCTGGAAAAAAAAATATTGAACTGGGGAATTAGAATGAAGCAAAACAAGTCATGAAAACTTCCTCCAAGTTGGCCCGGTTACATGCAAGTTACAAGCCCCATTTTCTTTGCTCTAACAACCTGTTAATTAAACCCTTGGTTTTAATTAGTTCCATTATTTGCTTATTTCACCTCTTATATTATTTAGGCAAAATGGTCCCATAGCTGCCTTTTAATGGGATTCCCCCCCCCCCTTTCAGATTCAGCTGTTGCATTTCTAGGGCAAACCTCCCTGGCTGTCTTTTGTATACGAGGAACAATCTCGACCGTTACCTGCAAAGGGAGAAGGGGGGGTGTCCTTCCTCTTCCTGTAAAGTTGGAAAGAAATAGATGCTTGTCTTAATTTTTAAGGGTGCCGGGACTCAAGCAGAAGACACGCGCACACACGCACACACACATCCTGGAAGCAGACTAGAAATGCACCCCAAAAATGTCCTCATCCAAATGCCATAGAATTGCAGAGATGGGACCTTCTGAGGTCAACAAGTCCAGCTCCCTGCTCAGGGCAGGGATCTTGCAACCGATAGATGACCATCCAGTAGCTGGGGAAGGGGAGTCCACCAACTACTGACACAGTTTGTTCCACAGCTGAATTAATAATAATAATAATAATAATAATAATAATACCCCACCCATCTGGCTGGGTTTCCCCAGCCACTCTGGGCAGCTCCCAACAGAATATTAAAAGGGCTGCCTTCATATGTCAAACAGTTGTTTATTTCCTTGACATCTGATGGGACGGCATTCCACAGGGTGGGTGCCACCACTGAGAAGGCTCTCTGCCTGGTTCCCCGTAACCTCACTTCTTGCAGGGAGGGAACTGCTACAAGACCCTCGGAGCTGGACCTCAGTGTCCGGGATGGACGATGGGGGTGGAGACACTCCTTCAGATATACTGGGCCAAGGCCATTTAGGGCTTTAAAGGTCAGCACCAACACTTTGAATTGTGTAGGTCTTTCAGGACTGGTGTTATGTGGTCTCAGCAACTGCTCCCGGTCACCAGTCTAGCTGCCGCATTCAGGATTAGTTGTAGTTTCCAGGTCACCTTCAAAGATAACTGTTAGGACGCCAACAGGTTGGTGCGCTGAAGAGCAGCAATCAGATGTGGATAAAGCCAAGGTCCAACAGTCAGGAATCAGCCAAGGTCAGGTGCCAGTACTGGGGTCAGGAAAAGCCGGAGTCAGTAACAGTCCGAGTCAGGGCCAGCAGGGAACAGACAGTCGCACAGGGGGTCTGAAGTAGTCGCAGTCGGTTCGAGTCAGGAGACGGGGAAGCCTAAGTCACGTCCAAGCCAGGAATCAGGAAGCTGCACTCAGGAACAAGCCAGGGGTCAGGAAGCCGAAGTCACAAACACAGGACGAGCAAGAACAACCACATGCTCCAGCACAGCAGTTGCAGGTGCTGGTGAAGGGGGCAGACGGTCTTCCTTAAGTAGCCTTAAGTAACCACGTCTCTTACAAGCTGCAGCTACCTCTAATTGTTCCCTACATCTCTCAGCTCTATGTTCTACAGCTGAGAAGGGAGGAGGGGAGGGGGCCCGCCGGTTCCTCTCCTCACAAGGGCCTGATTCTGGCTTGACTTCTTCCTCCTCCTGTTCTGGTCTTTCCCCTTCTCTCTCTGATTCTTCCTCTTCTGAGGAGTGTCGCCACCAGTCTTCTCCAGGTATGAATTCCTCCATTTCCCCAGATTCTTCCGTGGGTGCAGCCTCGCCAGGGGGAGCTTGCCACCACTCCTCCTCATCCGGCTCAACCCTGACAGTAACCCCACGTAGAGCACATTGCAGTAGTCCCAAGCGGGAGATAACCAGAGCATCTAACTCCTTGCAGTTCTTAAACACTGAACATACAGAGATCCCTGCTATATCAAGCTACTGACCAACTAGACCAGCATCCTGTTCCCACCATAGCCAACCAGGTGCCTATTGGTAGGGCCCTGAGAACACGAGCACTCAGAAACATTTTTGCCTCTGCCACCAGCGGAGCATAGACATCACTGTTGGGGGACATCGACTGCCATATCTTCCATGAATTTGTCTCATCTGGTTCTAAAGCCATTCAAGTTGGTGGCCACTACCACCTCCAGTGGAAGCAAGTTCCATTAAAATAAAATTAACTATACAATGCATTCAGAAGGACTTCCTTTTATCTGTCCTGAATCTTCTCACATTCAGCTTCATTGGATGTTCCTGAGGCCCAGTGTTATGAGAGAGGAAGAAAGAAGAGGAGGGGGAGGAGGAGGAGGAGGAGGAGGAGGAGGAGGAGAAGAAGAAGAAGAAGAAGAAGAAGAAGAAGAAGAAGAAGAAGAAGAAGAAGAGTTTGGATTTGATATCCCACTTTATCACTACCCGAAGGCTAACATTCTCCTTTCCCTTCCTCCCCCACAACAAACACTCTGTGAGGTGAGTGGGGCTGAGAGACTTCAAAGAAGTGTGACTAGCCCAAGGTCACCCAGCAGCTGCATGTGGAGGAGTGGGGAAGTGAACCCGGTTCCCCAGATTACAAGTCTACCGCTCTCAACCACAACACCACACTAGCTCCAAAAACTTTTCTCACTTTGTCCATGCCCTGAATAATTTGGCCCTTTAGACTTGGAGGAGTGTCTCCACCCCACCCCCCATCGTCCAGCCTGGACATCGAGGTCCGCCTCCGAGGGTCTTCTGGCAGTTCCTGCATTGCGAGAAGTGAGGTTACAGGGTCCCAGTCAGAGTGCCTTTTTGGTAATGGCACCTGCCCTGTGGAACGCCCTCCTGTCAGATGTCAAGGAGATAAACATCTATCTGAAGAAGATAGGCCGTCCTCTATCAGGGAGTTTTTAATGTTTGGCTCCTTCTATCTTCTTGATAGTTTTGTTTGCCCTTTTCTGAACACTTTCCAAGTCTACGATATCCATTTTGAGGTGAAGCAACCGGAAATTCACGCAGTATTTCAAAGGCAGACACATCTCAGATTTGTATAACGGCATTGTATCGGCAGTTTTATTTTCATTTCATTTCCTAATGATCCATAGCATGGAATTTGCCTCCCCCCCCCACAGCTGGCGCACACCGGGTCGACATCTTCATTGAGCTTCTCCTCTACGACATTCATTCTAGTTCTGCTTTCTAGAGCAACGAAGAACAAGCCTGCTCAGTCTTCTATGTGACAGCCCACGAGGTATTTGAAGAGAGTAATGTCTCCTCTTTGTCTTGTCTCCTCCAGGCTAAATATACTGTAGCTCAGAAAGTCCCAGGTCCAATATATGAATCACCACAGAATATTTGAACAATGAAAGAAAAGGTGCCTGGATTCAAAATCCACACACAGAGCCCCAGTAGCAAAATATTTAACTCACGAACACTGAACAGCAATATAGTGTTAGTGATATAGGTTGCTAAACCGTATTATCCCATTCAGCTGCACACAGCAGCTGACCTCTTTCTACCCTCCTTGCAGTGAGGAGACCGCACACTTTTAAGTAAGTTTAAAATACTTTACTTACAGATTCAAGGTCTCCGTCATGCATTGTTCCATACAGCAGCAGGCAAAATACTTTGGGGTAGAAAACGCAGAATATAGTTCCAGCCCATGTGCTCTAAGCTTGGGAGCAAGAAATCCTTTGTGGATTTTACATGAGAGAGAGAGAGAGAGAGAGAGAGAGAGAGAGAGAGAGAGAGAGAGAGAGAGAGGAGATGGAGCAAGCTTGTTTTCTGCTCAGACCAATAGATTCAAAGGATAAGAAAGGAGACTCCCACTCAATGTTAGAAAGAACCTTTCTGGTGGTAAGAGCTGTTCGACAGCAGGACAGACTCCCTTGTTTTTTGGAAACCACAGGAGGGTTGATTTGTTCTTGTGCCCAGATCCTGCTGTTGGGCTTCCCATAGACGTCTGTTTTACCACTGTGAGAACAGAATGCTGGACTAGGTGGACCATTGGCCCGATCTGGCAGGGTCTTCTTACATTCCTAGGTTCATTGTTATTTATTACCAAATTATTGCCATTAATTATTATTGCTTGTGTGTTCCCCACTTTATTTGGAATTCAGGATTGTTTTGCAAAAAGCAAAAGCAAAAAACAAAACAAAACAAAACGTGTGCCACACGTAATAATAATAATAATAATAATAATAATAATAATAATAAATCTTATTTATTATTATTATTTATTATAAGCCAGTGTGGTGTAGTGGTTAAGAGTGGCAGACTCATAATCTGGGGAGCCGGGTTCGCGTCTCCACTCCTCCACATGCAGCTGCTGGGTGACACTTGTTGACCTTCTGAAAGTCAGCTCTGTCCCGGCGGACAGCTAGTCTGAACCAATGCCTACGCAACCACTCACGGAATTTGTATTTTAATAAAGTTGTGGCCTAAATTATTGCCAAAAATCCAAACAAAAATTATGTCTCTAGTGTGAGTTCTTGGGGGGGGGGTTGCCTTGGGGACCTCAACACGCAAGGAGATCGCAGGTCGCTATGTGGAATGTCCCACGTCCTTCAAAATGGCTGCTGAAACTGGTGGTGCCTGTGGCGAGGCAGGTGTGTGGAAGGGAGGAAATGTGGGAGAAAACTTACTGTTGCTGTTTACTATTTTGAGATAGATAGATAGATAGATAGATATATATATATATATATATATATATATATATATATATATATATATATTCTGCTGTCAAAACAAAAGCAAAGGACACAAGGGGTGGACAGTGCTACAATGGTGTGAAACCAACTGTTATTTTATTGCGTTGCAAAGGGCATGTAAAATGCAGACCTAAAGTATTAAGTAGTGGGTGGACATAGCAGACGACACAGTGATTCTGCAAGCAGCTCTCTTTATTCCCAGGCTGGAACAAATCAATCAAAGCTGGCAGCGAACTTTGTTTGCAGGCATGACTTTCCCACCTACCCCAGTGTGCAGACTTGGGGAAACTGCTCCCTCCAAGGGTCCCTTCCACAATTCTACGATTCTATAAACATGGGTGGAGAGTGCTGATAGAAAGGAATCATAGGACAGCAGAGTTGGAAGGGGACCCTGAGGGCCATCTAGCCCAGCCCCCCCCTGCAATGCAGGAATACGCAGCTGTCCCTTACGGGGATCGAACCTGCAACCTTATCGTTATCAAAATAAAGCTTCTCGCAGAGGACATGTGCTTTGCAGTATGTCCAAGCAGTATGTGAGATAAAGGTAAAGGGACCCCTGACCATTAGGTCCAGTCGCGGACGACTCTGGGGTTGCGGCGCTCATCTCGCTTTATTGGCCGAGGGAGCCGGCGTACAGCTTCCAGGTCATGTGGCCAGCATGACAAGCCGCTTCTGGCGAACCAGAGCAGCGCACGGAAACGCCGTTTACCTTCCCGCTGGAGTGGTCCCTATTTATCTACTTGCACTTTGACATGCTTTCGAACTGCTAGGTGGGCAGGAGCTGGGACCGAGCAACGGGAGCTCACCCTGTCGCAGGGATTCGAACCGCCAACCTTCTGATCAGCAAACCCTAGGCTCTGTGGTTTAACCCACAGTGCCACCTGGGTCCCGTATGTGAGATACGCAGGAACAAAAAAACATCATCATCATTTCTTACTTGTACGCTGCCTTGAACAGTTAAAACAGCGCTCAAGGCAGCTTACAATACGAAAAGATTTACACGATTACAAACATAGCAATGCAGTCAGAAAAATAAATAAAACACATTAAAAACTACATAAGCAAACTGAACAATTTCCACATAAAAATTAAGACACAAAACGTTGTTATCAGTAATATCAGTAACAACAGCAAAAACTCCCAACAAAACTTTCCCCCAAATACCCCAGTCCTTCCTGGGTAGCAGTAGCAGTTCTTATAAGGCACAGGTAGGCAAACTAAGGCCTGGGGTCCAGATCCGGCCCAATCGCCTTCTAAATCAGTCCGGGAATCTGCGTGTTTTTACATGAGTAGAATGTGTGCTTTTATTTAAAATGCATCTCTGGGTTATTTGTGGGGCCTGCCAGGTGTTTTTACATGAGGAGAAGAAGAAGAAGAAGAAGAAGAAGAAGAAGAAGAAGAAGAAGAAGAAGAAGAGTTTGGATTTGATATCCCGCTTTTCACTACCCAAAGGAGTCTCAAAGCGGCTAAATTCTCCTTTCCCTTCCTCCCCCACAACAAACACTCTGTGAGGTGAGTGGGGCTGAGAGACTTCAGAGAAGTGTGACTAGCCCAAGGTCACCCAGCAGCTGCATGTGGAGGAGCGGGGAAGCGAACCCGGTTCACCAGATTACGAGTCTACCACTCTTAACCACTACACCACACTGGCTCCACTACACCACACTGGTGATGTGCTTTTATTTAAAATGCATCTCTGGGTTATTTGTGGGGCCTGCCTGGTGTTTTTACATGAGAAGAAGAGGAGGAGGAGGAGGAGGAGGGAGGAGTTTGGATTTGATATCCCGCTTTATCACTACCCGAAGGAGTCTCAAAGCGGCTAACATTCTCCTTTCCCTTCCTCCCCCAACAAACACTCTGTGAGGTGAGTGGGGCTGAGAGACTTCAGAGAAGTGTGACTAGCCCAAGGTCACCCAGCAGCTGCATGTGGAGGAGAGGAGACGCGAACCCGGTTCACCAGATTGCAAGTCCACCGCTCTTAACCCCTACACCACACTGGCTCCACTACACCACACTGGTGATGTGCTTTTATTTAAAATGCATCTCTGGGTTATTTGTGAGGCACAGGAATTCGTTCATATTTCCCCCAAAAAATATCGTCCGGCCCCCCACTAGGTCTGAGGGACAGTGGACTGGCCCCCTGCTGAAAAAGTTTGCTGACCCCTGTTATATAAGGCCTGGCAGGCCCCGCCCTGCGCCAGGTGGAGAGAGGCAAGACGGGGGCCCTCGGGCATTTAGCATGATGATGGTGTTTTAAGATGGAAAGGGGGACATTCCCCCTATGCCACACCAAAAAAAGAAAACCCACGAAAGGCTATTGCAAGCATTTGGAACAAAGGAGAGCTTTGCCCTGCTTAGCAGCCATTATCTCCTATCCCAGGTAGGGGCCACACAGTAACTCTCTAACCCAGTGGTTCTCCAAAGTGTGCCCCGCTGGTGTGGCAGGAGGGGGTGGCAAATATGTCAGGCAGAGTCAACGAAAACCAAATGAACATTTAAACACTCCACTTGAGTTGATGAGGAGATGAGAGTTTGTTTGCCTCGAATCGGACCTGATATAAATGAGATTTCCCGGCAAAAGCAGGGTCACACCTCTCATCGAGTTTGTACACAAGGTGCACATGTAAAAAGGCTCATTCATAAATATATTTTGGGAATGATTCCTGTTCTTATGTAGCTGCATTGGTGTATAATTCCTGCATGTCCCGTGATCCTATTATAAAGTAAAGGTAAAGGGACCCCTGACCATTAGGTCCAGTCGTGTCCGACTCTGGAGTTGCGGTGCTCATCTCACGTTACTGGCCGAGAAAGCCGGCATACAGCTTCCGGGTCATGTGGCCAGCATGACTAAGCAGCTTCTGGCGAACCAGAGCAGTGCACGGAAACACATTTACCTTCCCGCGGAGTGGTACCTATTTATCTACTTGCACTCTGATGTGCTTTCGAACTGCTAGGTGGGCAGGAGCTGGACCGAGCAACGGGAGCTCACCCCGTCACTGCGGGGATTCGAACCGCCGACCTTCTGATCGGCAAGCCCTAGGCTCTGTGGTTTAACCCACAGTGCCACCTGCATCCACAGTGCCGCCTGCGCTGCACCTAACTGCAAAGCAGGGATGCGGTCAATTTGCCCTTGGATTACTATAATGTCCAATGTTCAAGTTTAACAAAAGTGTACCATAATAACCCTCTGATAAACACAACCCCAAATAAAAAAAAACCTGTGAATGAATTACTTCCATTGGTTCCAAAACCAATCAGTCAAAGAGATGCAGGAAGAAAAGCATCAGCAGCAACAGTTTGAAAGCCTTTTATAAAACCCAGACATTATTTAAATGACAAATGAAGGCTGGGAGCAGGGTCCCTCTCGCGCCGCCTCTGCCCCCCCCTTCCAAAAAACCCCCACCTCGTCACAACAACCTTGTTTTCTATCAATCTCATCAGCTAGTCTGAAAAGTAAACATTCAAATTACAATATAGCTCTTGACTTCTGTTAATTAAAAGGCATTTTTTTCCCTGTGTGTGTTTGTGTGTGTGTGTGTTGGTGCGTGTGTGATGACAGGCTTGATTAAGACGAGATCATCCATTCAGAATGAGCATTTCGGACGGGTGGGGGTTGGGGGGGGGAGTCGAAATAGCTTTTGTTCCACCGATTGCTCTATTTTAAAACTCCTGGCTGCGATCACGCTAATAAAAAGCTGTCACTTCCCCTGTCATGTAATTTAGAGCGCCAGCTACTTTGCATAGCTGTGCGACTCCTGTTTATTTCGGTAATTACAAATGGATTCGGTGCCTACATAATGCAGCCCTCCCCTCCTCCTCCTCCCCGCATCGGGATAGTGACAAGGCCCCTCAGGGAGGAGGGAAACTTGGATGATCTTCCCAAAACTAAGGCTGAGACGAAACAAGTGAGGAACAAAATATAAAATAAAATAAATTCCTTCCAGTAGCACCTTAGAGACCAGCTAAGTTTGTTCTTGGTATGAGCTTCCGTGTGCATGCACACTTCTTCAGATACATTCTGAAACATAGAATCCTAGAGTTGGAAGAGACCCAAGGGCCATCCAGTCCAACCCCCTGCCAAGCAGGAAACACCATCAAAGCATTCCTGACAGATGGCTGTCAAGCCTCCGCTTAAAGACCTCCAAAGAAGGAGACTCCACCACACTCCTTGGCAGCAAATCCACTGTCCAACAGCTCTTACTGTCAGGAAGTTCTTCCTAATGTTTAGGTGGAATCTTCTTTCTTGTAGTTTGAATCCATTGCCCCGTGTCCGCTTCTCTGGAGCAGCAGAAAACAACCTTTCTCCCTCCTCTATATGACATCCTTTGATATATTTGAACATGGCTATCATATCACCCCTTAACCTTCTCTTCTCCAGGCTAAACATACCCAGCTCCCTAAGCCGTTCCTCACAAGGCATCGTTTCCAGGCCTTGGACCATTTTGGTTGCCCTCCTCTGGACACCTTCCAGCTTGTCAGTATCCTTCTTGAACTGTATCAGCTAGATCATACATGACAGGTGGCCTTCCCACCTTCACTTAAAAACCTTCAAGGGAGGAGAGTCAACCACCTGTCGTGGGAGTCAAACAGGGAAAACCCACAACCAGTTCCACTGCCTCAAAAAACAGCACCCATGGCTTGATCTGATTGAGAGCTTCAAGTATACTGTGTCCAGTTCTGGGCACCACAGTTCAAGAAGGATACTGACAAGCTGGAACGTGTCCAGAGGAGGGCAACCAAAATGGTCCAAGGCCTGGAAACGATGCCTTATGAGGAACGGCTTAGGGAGCTGGGTATGTTTAGCCTGGAGAAGAGAAGGTTAAGGGGTGATATGATAGCCATGTTCAAATATATAAAAGGATGTCATATAGAGGAGGGTGAAAGGTTGTTTTCTGCTGCTCCAGAGAAGCGGACACGGGCAATGGATTCAAACTACAAGAAAGAAGATTCCACCTAAACATTAGGAAGAACTTCCTGACAGTAAGAGCTGTTCGACAGTGGAATTTGCTGCCAAGGAGTGTGGTGGAGTCTCCTTCTTTGGAGGTCTTTAAGCAGAGCTTGACAGCCATCTGTCAGGAATGCTTTGATGGTGTTCCTGCTTGGCAGGGGGTTGGACTGGATGGCCCTTGTGTCTCTTCCAACTCTAGGATTCTATGATTCTATGATTCTAAGTATGTGTGTGTGTGTGTGTGTGTGTGTGTGTGTGTGTGTATGTATATGTATGTATATATATATGTATATATATGTATATATGTGTATATATATATATATATATATATATATATAATATATATATATATATATATTTGCTGTGTCAATTCCAGATTAGCTAGGATCATCTATGTGTTGCTATTCTAGGAAAGAGAGGAGAAGCTGTAATTGGGAAGATATTGGCGTAAATAGCAGTGGAAAAGGTGAGTATTGCCACAATGTAAGGGAACCAGGGAGATATACATACCCCCCACCCACCCCAGGAACAGCTGCTCAACCTGAAAATTGGAGGTCATTCTTCACAGACCTTCCCCCCCCCCCATACATCTCCAATCATAGGGCAAAGACCTGATTTGGCAGCGACAGTTTTCTCTGCAAACTTTTGCCCCTTCCTCCATTCATTTGCATTCACCACTTCAGCAGCCCAGGGTCTTCTCAGGTGTTTGCATAAATCCGAATTCTGCTCCACGGCAATTATCTTGTCTGCAGAGAGGGGGGGAGGAGAGAAGAAAGGAAGGGGGGGGGAACCCCACACACTTTTTCTTGCTGTGTTATTTTTAGAAGAGAGGGGAACTGGAAACAGTAGCGAGGGCCAAGGCATAGGAGAAAACAGCGGCATCGATTTTTCTCTGGCAGAAGATAAGTAATCAGAGGAGGAGGAGGAGACATTGCAGAGCTGGAAAGGGGGCAGAAGGAGGGATCAGGAGTCGGGAGAAAAGGGCAAAACTCTGGGTGGTTTTCGGTTAGCTGTGATTCACGCACTGCAGGCGGTTGGACTAGATGGCTATTGGTGACCCTTCCAACTCTATTTTTTTAAAATATTTTTTATTAATTTTCCAATAAAAACAGCCAATTAACATATAATCCAATCATAATCCAATTAAAAACAACCAAATTGCAGTCCAAATTGTTAATTATTAATTTTTCCAGGCTCCCCACAGTCTGGACCTCTGAAGTATGTCTCCGATCTTCATTCCTACCTTCTTCTGTCGTTCTCATATTTTCCACGTTCCGATCTCAACACTTTAACAACTCTATTAGAGGAGGGAACCAATGAAGGGGTTGTGGAATAGGATACCCAGGGTACTCCTTTCAGGATCTTGCCCCTAAAAATGGGCAGGCTGAAGAGGAGAAAACCAATAGCAACCTCCCCACCCAGATGAGGAGGCCGAAATTGGTCATTGTTTCCAGCGGCAAAGGACCAATTTTCCCAGCGTCTGTCGGAGGGAGCAGAGGGAGCCGTCGTTTGTCCACAGGCAGCTTTCCGGGTCATGTGGCCAGCAGGACTAAACCACTTCTGGCGCAATGGGACACCGTGACGAAAACCAGAGTGCACAGAAACGCCGTTTACCTTCCCGCTGGAGCGATACCTATTTATCTACTTGCAATAGTGTGCTTTCGAACTGCTAGGTTGGCAGAAGCTGGGACTGAGCAGCGGGAGCTCACCCCTTCGTGGGGATTCGAACTGCTGACCTTCCGTTCAGCAAGCCCAAGAGGCTCAGTGGTTTAGACCACAGCGCCACCCGCGTGCCACTGCCTATGAGCACCCACCCACCCAAGCCCCTCCATGGGGCTGTACAGCCCACCATTGATCTGCAGCACTGCAAGCTTTTTGCAGGAAGGCCAAGAAAGGAAAGAAGGAAGGAAGGAAGGAAGGAAGGAAGGAAGGAAGGAAGGAAGGAAGGAAGGATACAGCTAAGACAGAGATGTTTCCGTTTCCTAAGTTCTTGATGAAAGCTTTTATACAGTCCTCTATAGTTTCCACGTCCCAGTTGCCTTGTGTCTGCGGTGAGGTTAATACCTAGTACTTAAATCCCCTTGTGCTATGGCGAAGGGAGAATTAACCAGCAACCAGCCTCTTGTAGTGTCCTCTAAACTGATAGGAAGGAGCACGGATATAGAATAGGTGATTTGCAATCCTGTTACCCTGTGATACCTTTCTAACCATGGCTTAAGTGGTTCGAGGGCTGTTTTTGGATCCTCCAAAAATAAGAGGGTGTCACCTGCAAACATATTCACTTTGTGTACCCCATCCTGCACAGTAATGGTTATTGTATTTGTTTAAAAACAAATACCATAAATAAATAAAAAGATTTGGTGTGCTGCAACCAGAGTTTAGAGATGTGCATCTTTCCAGAGTGGTACCCAGATGATGCCATTTCTTCCCTGGAGATGCTAATCTGGCACACACACTGAATGATTTTCGTTTGCCGGGTTAGAACTGTTTTGTTTGCCCAGACGTCGAATGGTGGCAATAATCTCAGCCAGCTTCCTTGTTCCCTGCTGCTTCCAATTCTGTTTTATCAGCCATTTTTATTGACTATATTTTGTTGTGTGTGTTTCTTGTGTGTGTGTGTGTGTGTGATCTTTTTCTTTTTTTTCTTTTAAAAAAGAAGAAGTCATTGTTGTTTTCCTTTATTTCGATTATAAGCTGCTTTAAAAAAAAGAGGATGAAAAGGGGAGGTTAAAATACAGTGATCATGCGTGTGTGTGTGTGTGTGTGTGTGTAGCTTAAGTGAGCTGCCTGGTTGTTCATGAAATGACGAAAATGAAAGCTTGCTATATTGCCTCCCCTCGTAAGATGTCTGTGCTCAAACCCGAGTACAGATTATGTACCTCTCTGCAGGACAAATGGACAAGCTCCAGTTTCGCAGATGACGCACACAAGCTGCAAGGGAAATTTGTAAAAGCACCTGCAGTCACCCTTTGGAGCAAACCTCTTTTTAGTTTAAAATTTAAAAATTTAGACAGCCGAATTCTGCGTTTGCCTTTTCAAAGTATCACACACACACACACACACACACACACACAACCCTTCCTTTCTCTTGTCTTTTCCTCCCCTTTGTATTGGAGCTTGCCGACCATTTTTTTGCAGACTGGGGAAATTGTTGAGGGTGCCATGCACACAATTGGGTCATTTACTGCTTTGGGGGGCCCCCCAAAATATGTTTTGTGTGAGAAACCTATAAAAAAAAAACCCAACTGAATGAGATATTGGAGTTCTGTTAAAATCCATGGTTCATAATAGTTTCCTTTTGTTCATTGAAGACACATAGCCCAGTTGTTGCTTGGTTGCTGGAAACAGCAAAGATAAGGCATTTGGTGAACATAAATCTCAGGCTACAATTCTCCTTTCTTTAGTATGTAGGCTTGCATCTATGTAGGCATCAAAACTTTAGAAGCGAGGGGCGCTAAGAAGGGCTGGACACACGTCAAATTGCAGGCTGGACACCCAGAAATTTGCATCCAATGAGTCTTCTGCCAGCTACCCTCTGCAAATGCCTGCAGCGTTCTGATTGGATTTTATATTAATTCTTTGTCAACCCTATAAAAGGTCCAAGGGGGTAACACACCCAGTGGCGGAGCTTCATGCTCCGGCACCAGGGGCGGAGAGCAGGTGGGGGCGTGGCTGGCGTGTGGTGCACATCCTGGGGGCGTGGCACACCGCCTGCAGGGGCGTGGTGTGTGTCCCGGGGGTGTGGCACATGTCCCAGGGGTGTTGCACGCTGCCTGCAGGGGCGTGGCGCCCAGCACATGGGGGGCAGCCGCGCTGGCACCACACTGGAATCGTGGTGCCCATGCCCCACTCTTCCTCCACCAGTGAACACAGCCCCATTAAACCTTTGTGGAAGTGAACCTATTTACTGCAGTAAATAAACCTTTGGAATACCTGGAATACTGGAATACTGTGTCCAGTTCTGGGCACCACAGTTCAAGAAGGATACTGACAAGCTGGAACGTGTCCAGAAGAGGGCAACCAAAATGGTCAAAGGCCTGGAAACAATGCCTTATGAGGAACGGCTTAGGGAGCTGGGTATGTTTAGCCTGGAGAAGAGAAGGTTAAGGGGTGATATGATAGCCATGTTCAAATATATCAAAGGATGTCATATAGAGGAGGGAGAAAGGTTGTTTTCTGCTGCTCCAGAGAAGCGGACACGGGGCAATGGATTCAAACTACAAGAAAGAAGATTCCACCTAAACATTAGGAAGAACTTCCTGACAGTAAGAGCTGTTGGACAGTGGGAATTTGCTGCCAAGGAGTGTGGTGGAGTCTCCTTCTTTGGAGGTCTTGAAGCGGAGGCTTGACAGCCATCTGTCAGGAATGCTTTGATGGTGTTTCCTGCTTGGCAGGGGGTTGGACTGGATGGCCCTTGGGGTCTCTTCCAACTCTAGGATTCTATGATTCTAGAGCTGGCTTTGCTTTAGGGCAGGGGTGGCCAACTCCCAAGAGACTGTGATCTACTTACAGAATTAAAAACTGGCAGTGATCCACCCCCTTTTTTGGGGTTCAGGTCAAAGTTGTTGTTGAGGGTTTTTTTAGGTACAAGGAAAGCCGTGTTTTGGGAGGATGCAGGGCAAAAAAAAAGCACACACACACCAAGAACTCTGGCCAGAAATTTCAATACTAGGAATAAATCCTACTCATGAGTTGCAGTCAAATAAAGGTATATATTCTGGTAAGAGTTACAGGCTTGTAAATTCTAACAGAAAAACAGCTTTAAAGTCACATACGTATAATTCGTTACAATGTAGAACATAAGAGGTTTGACTCAACAACAAATGATGTATAAGTCCATATCCAAAAGTATTCAAAAAGTCGTTTTGTATGTGGAGCCGGAGTGGAGACTTGATTCAAAGAGGGCAAAAAAAAGAGAGCTTTTTTTAGGGGAGCCAAAGTTGTTGAGCTTCTTTGGGGGAGCAAGTGATCTACCACAGACGTCCAGTGATCTACCGGTAGATCACGATCTACCTGTTGGATGTGCCTGCTTTAGGGCATCTGGTCAGTCACTGTGAGAACAGGATGCTAGACTAGACTGACCAATGGCCTGATGCAGCCAGCACTTCTTAAGTTCTCAGTGGAAGGCCAGCACAGTCAATGACAAGGAAGACTTATTTACTGTCTCCAATGATTGTCATAAAACAGAATATCGAGAGGAAATTAGGTTTACTGTGACTGAGTTAAGCGCCACCGGTTCCTACACGTCGCCTGACTCGTAAAATTAATGGCCGAAACAAGGCAATGCGCGCATGGCTTGTGGGTGAATGCGCCACACACCTCTCAATCAATGGCTCTAATGGAGAGGAGGACTTGGACAGTTTGATCAGGAGCTTTATCGCCCTCCAGGAGGGTGCAGGATGACGAGGACGTGGAACGCTTCAAGACTTTCCAAGCAGAAGTCTCTGTTCACTTTGTAGCAAGTGGAAAATGCAACTGTCGGCTGTTCGCATGCTCCTCGCCGAATGGAAAAAGCAATGGATGCAGACAAAGGGAATCTGCATGCCCCCCATTATACATAAGAAGAACCTGCAGGATCAGGCCAGGGGACCATCGAGCCCAGGATCCCGTTCTCATAGTGGCCGACCTGTGGGAGACCAGCAAGCAAGATCTGGACACAAGAGCCCTCTCCCCTCCCGTGGTTCCTCACAACTGGTGTTCAGAAGCGTTGCTGCCTCCAACTTTGGTGGCAGAGCCGAGCCCTCGTCCCTGGTAGCTGCTGATAGCTCTCACCTGATATTTCCTTCAGCCTTCTCCACTCCACCCTTCATACTTTACCTCCTTTCTTGTGCCATTGCCATTTTCCTCACTCAACTTTTCTTTTCTCCCCTCCCCTCATTCCTTCGTCGCTTTCTCGCCTTTTATTGTCTTCAGCCTGTCGTCTGCTGCCCCTTCATTCCCTTTTCCCTTCCCCTTGGCCCCCAGGCAGAGACCCAGAGAGGGGACCCAGTCAATGACACTTCCCTTGGCTACTGCTTTCTGAAAGCAGTAAGGAAGCTTTCTTTGGTGAAAACTGGGGTGGTGGTGACAATCAATGGGGCTTGTGCATTTCATGGAATTGTAGAGTTGGTCCAAGTACCCCCCTGCAACGAAGAAATCTTTTATCCAGCATGGGGCTCAAACCCACAAGCCTGAGATTGAAAGTCTCCTACTCTACCAGCTGAGCTGTTCCCCTGAGGGCTAGTGAAGGACATTTTGCTGCCTGAGGCCAAGGATGAGAGTTCACCCTTCCCATCCTATGCATTTAGTAATTTGTTAGGTTTCTATCTCATCTTTCCCCATACATTTCTCTTTCCCCCATTATCTGTGCAACAGGCCTATAGAAGAGGTTAGGCCATGGGTAGGCAAACTAAGGCCCAGGGCTGGATCTGGCCCAATCGCCTTCTAAATCTGGCCCACAGACGGTCCGGGAATCAGCGTGTTTTTACATGAGTAGAATGTGTCCTTAAAATGCATCTCTATGTTATTTGGGGGGCCTGCCTGGTGTTTTTACATGAGTAGAATGTGTGCTTTTATTTAAAATGCATCTCTGGGTTATTTGTGGGGCATAGGAATTAGTTGATTTTTTTTATTTTCAAAATATAGTCTGGCCCCCCACAAGGTCTGAGGGACAGTTTGCTGCTGAAAAGGTTTGCTGACCCCTGGGTTAGGCTAAGAGACTGGGTCTATGAGTGGCTTTGAACACTGCTCATCTTGATCCTCTAACCACTAGACCACACTACAGAGGCCCACCAGACTGGCAGATGAAACTTCACTGCTAACAAAACAGAGTCCATCGCTGCAACAGGTTGGCCTAGTGGGCACAGGGCAGGCTGCATGGCACTCACAGCTCTGTGGAGCAGGCAGGGAAGGAGCATCACTGCTTATTTCACAGTTGAGTATGGCAATGCTCTCTGTGCCAAATAAATAAGCTTTTACTCATTCATCCTTTTCCTTCTAAAGACCTTTTTATCTCCCCAGGCTTTATTAACCTCTGCCTAACCCCCTGCACATAGATCGTTTTCAGTACTGCCTATTACTGTTTTTAAAGTAATTTGTATTAGTTCTTATAAACTGTCTTGGGAATTTTGAATGTAAGGGCAGGTGCATAAATATTTTAAATACAGTGGTACCTCTACTGTTTGCACCCCGAAAAGTCTGTAAGTAGAACGCTGCTTCTGTGGGCCACGGGAGGTGACAGAAACCGAGGCTCCGGCACCTCTGAGCCAAGTGCAGAGTGCCTCTTCCTCCCAACCGCCAACAACCCCCACAGCAAAACCTTCTGGGATCGGCGGGGCGACGGGGGGATATTCTTAGACGTTGGCTGGGTCCCCGTCTGTTGGCTGCTTCTCCGTTGGGAGTCAAGAAGAGAAACCGGGGCGCCTCTGAGCATGTGCAGAGTGCATTTCTGTTCCCGCTGGGCAGTAAGTTCACAGCAAGACCCAAATGATGATGATGGTGGTGGTGTGAATGCGAACCTCGCGGGCAGGGCCTCGGAATGACGAGGAGATGTCCACTCTACCGGCCGAGCAGAAACGCGGCCCATATTTTTTCCGGGTGTGTGTGTGTGTGTGTGTGTGTGTTCAGCATCTCTCCTGCACGTGTCCAGGTTCACGGGGTAGCTAAAGGCAGTTTGGATATGTATGAAGCCTCTTTTTTTCCCCAAGCAAATCATTGTAATAACAACCGTAATAAAGCACTGCTATAATTATATATAATTTTCTTAAAATTTTGGTTTCATTCGCCTTTTCCGTGCTGAAATGTCACAACCTGAACAACCATGGCTTGCCCCCCCCCCTAGTTTTGATCCTGGGTACGCCCCTGGTCAGTACTGTATATACTTGAGTATAAGCCTAGTTTTTCAGCACATTTTTTGTGCTGAAAAAGCTGCCCTCGGCTTATACTCGAGTGAGGCGGGCGGTGGGGGCGGCGAGAAAGAAGCCCTTTCTCTCCGCTCGTGCCGCCGCCCGCTCACCCCAGTCAACCATTCCTTAAGAAGTGTACAAGAACGGTGGTTCTTTACTCTCCCCAGGCAGCTTGTTCCATTCCTGAACTGCTCACATAAATGCAAACTTTAGACCCCAGAAGGCAGAAAGCCTATCAGTTAAGGAAGTATTAAAACCCCACAGGTGCTCACTTTCCCTGGCTCCTGCTTAAACAGGACAGGATCCCAGCCTTCTCTGTATAACACAAGGGAACATTGCGCTGTGGGTTAAACCACAGAGCCCTAGGGCTTGCCGATCAGAAGAATGGCGGTTCGAAACCCCGCGACGGGGTGAGCTCCACAGCGGCAAAGGAGGAAGAGGAAGGAGCAGCCCAAAGGGCTGCTTTTGGGCTGCTCGTTCCTCCTCCTCCTCCACAGCGGCAAAGGTGAACCGGCTTATACTCGAGTCAATAAGCTTTCCCAGGTTTTTGTAGGGAAATTAGGTGCCTCGGCTTATATTCGGGTCGGCTTATACGCGAGTATATACGTGCCTTTACCCTTACCTTTAAAGCCTGCAAGCAGGACTAAGAGCAACAGCACTCTCCCCTCTTGTGGCTTCCAGCATCCGGTATTCCGATGACCGGAGAGGCACAGCATAGTCATCACGGCTAGCAGCCATTGATAGCGTTTGCCTCCACGAATTGGCGCAGCCTTCTTTCAGAGCCTTCCTCTTGGATGGTCATCACTGGCTCCTGTGAGAGTGAGTTCCATAGCTACGTTGCACTATGACCTTTCTCCTAAAAGAAAGAAAGAAAGAAAGAAAGAAAGAAAGAAAGAAAGAAAGAAAGAAAGAAAGAACACACCTCAGGGTTCTAGTCCTCATGGTTCTGAATGAAGGGTTGGTTTAAACAGGAACATGCAGAAGATGCTTTTTGCCAAGCCACTCTATGGATTCTCCGCACGGACTGGCAGTGGTTCTCCAGGGTTTGAGGCAGGAGTCCTTTGCAGACCTGCCTGGAGATGCCAGGGACTGGACTTCAAAACACACCGAATCAAAGAATTGCCGAGTTGGAAGGGACCCCAAGGGTCATCCAGCCCAACCCCGGACAATGAAAGAATCTCAACTAAAGCATCCATGGCAGATGGCCATCCAACCTCTGCTTAAAAACCTTCAAAGAAGCAGAGTCCACCACTTCCAGAGGGAGACCATTCTACTGGTGAACAGCTCTTGCTGTCAGAAAGTTCTTCCAGGTGTTTAGTCAGATATTGGAAGGTGACTGTCCTGTCTCCTCTCACTGGAGAGCCAGTGTGGTGTAGGGGTTAAGAGCGGTGGACTTGCAATCTGGTGAACCGGGTTCGTGTCTCCTCTCCTCCACATGCAGCTGCTGGGTGACCTTGGGCTAGTCACACTTCTCTGAAGTCTCTCAGCCCCACTCACCTCACAGAGTGTTTGTTGTGGGGGAGGAAGGGAAAGGAGAATGTTAGCCACTTTGAGACTCCTTCGGGTAGTGAAAAGCGGGATATCAAATCCAAACTCCTCTTCTTCTTCTTCTTCTTCTTCTTCTTCTTCTTCTTCTTCTTCTTCATCTCATCTTTTCCAGGCGAAACAGCCCCACCCCTCACAAGACCCTTGGCGTCAAGTTCACTCCCAAACTGTTTTAATTCCATCGTCGTTGTGATCGACTGCATTCTAAGAACAGTAACTTTTAAGGACGTGTGGCTGAGCTTGCCTTCCTCCTCCTCCCTCCCCTCCACTTTTCCCTCATGTGTCATGTCTGTTTTTCAGGCGTTAAACATGAAGTGTATTAATAACGGTTTTGGGGAGTCACTTTTGGGGAAAAGGCAGGGTATAAAGTGCTCTGCATTAAAAAGTGGACATTCCTAACATTTAGATTTAACGGGGGGACGGGACGGGACGGGGGGAACAGGACACACAGGAAATAATATCGCCTCCTTGTCCACAATTGCTCCCTTCCTCTTATCAACGGAAACGCTACTTTTGAAGGGGGTGTCAGCCCCATTCCCTCCTCTGAACCTATTTCAAGACCAGCGGCTGTTTGCAACACTGGTTATACTCCGAGTAGAACCATTAAAATTAAAATTAAACAATGTTAAAGAGCGAGGGGGGGCAGCCAAGGGTCCCTGTCCCCCGCGAAGGGAAGTTTGTGTCCTTTCCCCTTTCCTGACCTTGCAGATTTAAAGGTACGGGCGCCTTCCTCCTAAACCCAGCGATAAGCCTTGCTCTAAAGAAAACCATTTTCAGATGTCTTCAAGAGGTTCACAAAAGGTTAATTAACAAGGAATCAATTAAAGGCATCCTTGCCTCTCCCTTTCTCTTTCCATTTAGGGAGAGTCCTCCTTTCAGAAATGAATCGAAAGCTCGATACATGGAATTGGGCAGGAAGTCTGGGCTTAAGGCCCTCTACTGCCCCCTGTCTGTCACCAGCGCACACCTCACCGCCCCTCTGTATTGACCTTGGGAGCAACCAAACGCCAAATGGCCCAGGTGGCCAGATTTTTGATGCGAATTAAGGCATGTCTACATGCCGCAGCTAAACTAGTTTAACCAACACTTCCGCCTCCCAGGGGCCCCTGGTCTCTCCACAAGAGGATTCTCGCAATCCCAACGTTTTCTAGAGGGGTGGAGGAGCCCTGACAGCGAAACCGGTTTCAAACCGGTTTCAGAATCTGCTTTAAAACAAAGCAAGATGCCAAGGGCAGGGAGGCACAAAAGCATAAGCCCCGAGCCAAGTCAAAAGGTCTTTCGAAATATGTGGCAAAATTTAGGGTTGCTGTAAAATGCCATGCCCCCTGTATTTTCACTGACCCGTTTGAAGATAGCAAAATTTCATAGATTTCAGGCTGATGTGAAAATCTCATTGGCCTTTCTTACCAGTGGTGGTCGCTCCCATCACTGGCGGCCATTTTTCAACCCCTCTGTGTGACTCTTAACCCTCCAGGTGCCATAGGGCTGCAACTCCCATCATTCCTGACCACTCCCCATGCTTTCTAGGGCTGAAGGGAACAGGAGTCTGCCAACACCTAGAAGGCCACAGATCACCCCCTGCCATTATCCTAGCATCATGCTATCCCACATTCCTCCAAAGAGTTCAATGGGGTATGCATGGTTCTCCCCTTGCCTTATTTCTTAATGTTAAATAAAACAATTATACTAACACTGAAATGGAAAATAACTATGCCTATATTTGTATTGCTAACATGGAAAATTCCACTGAAGCTACAAGGTGTTTAACTTTAGGTCACGTGAGAGGTTATTCAGTTGCAAGTCGCCATCTTGGGGAGTTTGTCTTCTGAGTCTTTCTCTAGAAGCCAGAGAGAAGAAAAGATGTGATAATGAGGTCTCTCCTTGAGAGGAAACAGCTCCAAACTAATGGGAGTTTGATTTTAGGTCTGTTTGGAGTTGTTTCAAGTTTATAAGAAGATGAACCTGTGCCGTACATGCACATTATATTATTCAACTATTTGGATGTATCGTTGGTTGGGTTTTGTATCTGTTCTGAAGAAAGTTCTGTGAATTAAGCTTTTGAATCCTATTTCTGGGTCTGGACAATTTTTATTCCAAGAGGAGTCCGTTTTTATTCACCTGCTGATTCTGGCTGCACAGCATTAATATCTGCAATACCTAATCCTCACAAGGTGGCTTAGGATGGGAGATTAGCACCCAGCGTCACCCAATGAGATTCATGGCCGAGCGGCTATTTGAACCCTGTTCTCCTAGGTCCTAGTCCAACACCCTTAAAAACACACTGGTTCTCTTGATAGAGGTACACTGGGTAGCAGTATCCACAAGCTATTTTGGGGAACAAATGGTAGCTCCCATTGGTGATAGTCACTTGTGCATGCACAGAGAGTTTTCGTGAGGGGCAGAAAGAGAGGTTGAGGGGCAGAAACAGAGGTTGCCACAACCAACCGCGAACCACGCATTCAGCCCCCCCCCCAAAAAAATCAGCACCAACAAACACCACAAAAACACAGACAGTGGCAGTCTGCGATGGCCTGGGACTCAGGCTCGGACTCAGAACCAGAGGAGTCTCAGTCTGCACCAGATCCTCTGCCTCAGACATCATCTGAACCAAGTCTGGGGCCTGATCCTGAAGAGCCCCAGTCTGCACAGGTTCCCCTGCAACAAGCACCAGCTGGGCCGAGTCAGGGGCCTGAGCCTGTCCTGGCTCCAGATGCGGGGAATACCTCGTTGCCGTCAGCTGGGTCATCACTGACAGCTGCTCCACTACCGGCTGGGTCAGGAGAGGCTGAGGCGGCTCCAGGGTCTAGTAACCCACTGGCGTCTCCCAAGCTGCAGAGACTTGGGTCTGAGAGGAGGAGAGGCCTGAGTACTCGCAGGAGGAGTGCGACAGGGTGGTGAGTTGTCGGGGGATCGGGACCGGCCATTACCTCATCAGAGATTAAAGTGTTGTAAGAATTTTAAGGTCTTTCATATATATATATAATAATGTTATTAATGTACCAAACAAATAAGGCCACATGTCTGAAAACAGCACAGGAAGACAGGCCTCACTCCATTTTGACTCCTAGCTGGCCAAGTGTTTTCATCTGCAGGGAGGAGGTGAGAAGTCTCTGCCTGAGTGCCAGATGATGGGCCATTTCCCTCACAAAGGACAGCCATTAGCCCTACCGGCCAGGGCAGGAAACCTTTTGTTTTGCAGAAATGTGTGTCTGGGAGGGGTCAAGGAGAGATGGCACAGGTGTGGAAAATTCCCAAGTTACCTCCTCTGACCCTCCCAATTTTGTGATGTAGCTCTGATGTATCTGGGGTGGTGGTCTTGGGTTACATCTCTTCTGTTGATTGGATGATGTTTCTGGGGGTGGGCTAGACTCCAGGAGGGATTTTGAAATGTCTTTATAAGAGCATGCCTGCTTTGTTCTGGGTCTTTTCCCCTGAAAAACACCGTTGTTGCAACAGCTTCAATAAAGATCAAGCTTACTAGCTGCTTTGCTTCTCAATCTTCTCTGGTTGGCCTCTGTTTTTTTACTCCTACCAATGGAGAACCTGCAAAGGACTTTGCAAGGGCTCTTGTGTACCCCATAAGGGCATAAGGGCAGATTTTTCCTATTACGAAAGGCTGTCAGACCCCACCCCAAGTTACAGGAGCAACATTGTTGTTTTCTAGATTCTGCCAGTAATCCTGTTCCTGACCTTGCCTGGTTTCCTGCCCTGTTCCCTGCCTTGTCTCTCTTGGACTGACTCCTCGAACTCTGGACCGGACCTGGACCTCGCTTCTCGGGTTACCCTCGGACCCAGCACACCGTCAAAGTCAAAAGCTATTCAGCAACCTTTCCTCAACTCCCCTCCTTCTGTGGGGCAGCCTCCGGAGTTTGCAGCTTTGGGGTCCAATGCCAGAGGAGACAAGATTAGGGCAAGGCGGGTGGCAGATTAGGGCATGTTCGCACTCCAAAGAAAATTCACACACAGAGGCATGTTCCCTGTGAATCCAACTGACGCCTCGTTCTGTTTTATTCTTTAAAATAAATAAAGGGTTGCGTCCAATGTCAGTCTTTCTAAGAGCACACCGATTGCCATTCATGGGCATGACTAACTCCACCCCATTCATTTCAATGGCTCCACTGCGAGCAGAATTTGGTTGGGAATTTGGTTTGGAAATTGTTATTATTTAAAAAGGAAGAGTTGCGGGAGGGGCGGAATAAGTTGGGGGAGATGGGCACAGAGAAACCTGCCACCTGCTGCCCCAAGAGTTGCCCCGGTGCCAGAGCAAACTCTCAGCTTGACAGCGCCAAAGGCTTTCTTATTTATCTCATGCCCAGAGATAATGAGCCTGGAGGCGGGTTAATAAGTGTCAACTGACAAAGGATGGTAAGAACTTGTGAAGATAAATGTGATGTGCAGAGAATATTCTCCCTCCCCCTCGCTTGTAAGTGCGTGTTTTCCAAAGAATATATATATATAATCTATTTTTACACACAATATATCACAAACCCTACGTAGGGTTGGAATTGGAGGCTGTGTGGGTGTTGGAGATCAGGGAAAAAACCAGAGCAAGAATTCTTGGAAGAAAAATATCTGCTGGTGAACATTTGCGTGCCGAGGTCCCCAAACCACCCCTCAAATGAAACACACTTCACACCAGAATATAAGTTTAAGGATTTTGGCATAATTTTGGCCACAACTTTATTAAAATACAAAATAAGTGAGTGGTTGCTTAGGCATTGGTTAAGACTATCTGTCCCACTGGGGACAGAACTGACATCCACCCGCCTGTGGAGTCAGTAAAGGGGAAAACACTTTGGGGAGAGAGTGTGCGCCCGTTCTCCCCAAATGCTCCCAGGGGTTCTTGCGTGGGCCCTGGCCCCTAACCGGGGAATACGGACAAGCATGGCGTAGGAAGGTCAGGTGGTACCCAGTGCGAAAAATTTCTTGTCACCCCCCCATTGATCCCCCCCCCCGCAAAAATGGTTTTACATTATTTCATATTTTCTTACAAAGGAATAATAACAAGTAATAATAATAATAAACTTTTATTTATATCCCGCCCTCCCCGGCCGAAGTCGGGCTCAGGGTGGCTAACATCAGATACATAACATTGGTATAAAATCAAACAATAATTAAATTACCTCCTAAAAACATCTCAAAATCAAATTAAAGTCTAATTAGATGGCTTTCCACAGGGTTAGGGTTGGGAACAGTAAGTGCTCCACTGAACTGAAATTTCAGCCTTCACGACATAGGAAAACAGCCAAGTAAACAGCTATTTTGGTGGAGGAGGGTCAAGATATTAACCGATATGCATGAAATTTCATATATAGCTATATAATCCCTAGTATAGTAAGATAAGACCTTTGGAGCAGGCATAGTAGGGCAAATTGTTCCTTGATAATTTGTCACCCCCTCTATTATGGAATGTGGGGCGGACCGCCCCCTACGCCCCCCTTTCTACGCCCCTGCCCCCAAGGGAAGAAGGCTCAGAGCCCGGGGAGTGGTGGTGGGATGACGAGGAGTGGTCAGAGGGAGAAGACTGGTGGGAGGAGGATGTGTCAGAAGCTGAAGAACAGAGCTTGGTGAGGAAGAAGAAGAAGAAGAAGAAGAAGAAGAAGAAGAAGAAGAAGAAGAAGAGTTTGGATTTGATATCCCGCTTTTCACTAGGAAGAATTTGCAGCAGAGAGCGGTCCAGAGGTGGGAGAGGTGGGAGACCTAGAGGCAGAGATTATTCCAGTTGGGATCACTAGGCCTGCACTGTTTTGCTTTCGTTGACATTGTGCGTGTTACCGTTTTATCCACCTGAGCATCATCTCTCACCCCCTGAGTGGTGGAAATAGAAGGAATTACTGGAATAGAAAGATAGAGGATGGATGACTCTGCCCTTTTCAGCTTCTCTCCATTTCTCATTTCCGTCGCCTCCTCAGTTGTCCACGTTTCCACGTCCGTTTTCAGTCTCTCCTAATACACGCAATTTGGCGAAGCAAATCCCCCAGATATGACGCCTTTCATGCACATTTTACCCTAGCAGATGCATTTTTATTTATTTTAATTTTTGGGTAGGCATCCCTCAGCTGAAGAGTTGCATTGCAAAATTCAGAGACGTGCAGATTTGGAACGGCGTCTGCTTCGGGTTTGCTTCGGAAGTACAGTTTAGAGAGGTTTGCCTTTCAACATAAACCGAATTGAATGTATCCCCTGTACCTGATGTGGGACTAAGCTCACCTCTCTTCCTCACAATGGGCTGCCCCACCCCTGCTTTGCAATACTCTCTCCCCAATTTTTAAAGTAATGGGGCTGTCGCTGCTGGGGTGCCAGAGAGAGAGGGGTTGAGTGGGACAGGAGAAAGTATTTGCACCGCAGCTTCCTCTCTATGGCTGGAGTGAGCTGCATCAAAGCCGAATAAAAACCAGCACAGGCTGCCTTTACAAAAAGCCTCCATTCCCACCCCCCTCAAAAAAGGGGGGGAGGGGAGGGAAAAAAATACATTTTCAGCTGCTACTGAGTTTGTTATAACAAAGGAAGCGTTTAAACCCAACGGATTGTCCGCTGGGTGCCAATTTTGTCTCGGGAAACTTTGCACAGCAACGGCGTTCGTGTGTCTAAGCCAGCGAGAAAAATGCTCTATTCTAGCCGTGGGTATTGTGTTGGAGAGAGGGAAGCAGAGGCTCTGTGAAGGTGCCATTCATTTTCCTCTCTCCTGGAAGCCCTCCCCTCATCCAACATTTATGTTATCACTAAGGTCCAAAAGAAATTTAAGTTTAAAAAGAGGCAGAGAAAGGAAGAAGATAGACTTTGCAAGCAACGGGATTTTTCAGCTGCGACTCTACAATAGCCCGAGTAAAATTGGGAGCAGAGTTTGGAGTGCATGTATTCGCTGTTGTAAAAGCAGAATAAAGATGTGTTCTGGGCTGTGTGTGTTTAGACCCTGCCAACAAGGGATCAGCCTTGGAAACATTAAAGTCCCACCAGCTTTGAAAGAACCCGTTCCTCAAACTCGTGACCTTAGTCTGCTGTGTTTTTAACAGGATTGTCCGACTGCATCGTGTTTCAAGTGAGACCCTGTCAGCATCACGGGTAGCCCAGCCACGAGCAATTTTTTTTTTGCAAGTGCCTTTGGTGGCAGGATCCACGGGGGAAGCAGATCCAGCCTCCAAGGAATACATCACCCACTGCTGCTGTTGTGGTTGGAGCAGGGGTTGGCAACCTATGGGCCATGGGCCAGTAGCGGCCCACAGGGCTAGTCTAACTGGCCCATGGCGACCCCTGCCCCTGCCGGTGTGGCGCGGGGACTCACTTCCGGGTTGATGGTGCCTGTGCGCATGTGCAAGGGCGCTCCTCCGACCCGGATGTGCACTGGAAATAGCTGTTTGCTGGAAGCCGCCCAGAGTGGCTGGGGAGACCCAGCCAGATGGGCGGGGTACAAATAATAAATTATTATTATTATTATTATGTGCACACACGTGCGGGGCGGAGAAGCACCTGTGCACATGCACACACACTATTTCCGGCGCACATCTGGGTCGGAGGAGCGCTGGAGATAGCATGTGCACACACGCACTGGCGCTCCTTCAACCCAGAAGAGCGCACGTGCGCACACGCTCCGGCCCATCCTCCGGCGGACGGAGCATGGACCGGCCCATCGTCCGGTAAAGCTTGCCGACCCCTGGATTGGAACAACAGCTATGGCATACTCCTTTGGAGGCCAGATCTGCTACCTCCTGTCAGGAGCAGGAGTCAGGAGCAGCTTGGCAATAAACCACACGGCGTCGCTGAAGTTAACTCTTTATTCAAGGGGACATGGTTGGCTCAGGAGGCCAGGCCTAGCGAGCACAGCAACACGTCCTGGTACACCTTGTCCCTGAGAGGCACTTGTGGTGACTGAAGGTTCCTGCTGTCCCACAGTTGCCTAAGTCCCCTCCTCTCCAGGATATTTTCCAAGCAATTGGAGACTGCGTCTGGCCCCAGCAGGAGCGAGAGACTCCCGGGCTTCTTCAGCAGCCCGCCTCATCTCTGTCTCCCCTCCTCTCCTGGCTCTGAGTCTGGACCGCTCTCTGCCACACACTCTTCCTGCTCACTAAGCCTTGTTGCCTCTTCAGCTTCCAACACCTCCTCTTCCCAGTCTTCTCCCTCTCCTCCCTCTGAGTACTCACTGTCGTCCCACCCCTGACTCTGAGACTTCTTCCAGCCATCCCACAGCAATCACTGTTTGGGGATGGCCTTAACTCAGGTTTGCTTCCCCCACCCCTCTGCTAAGGATCCATCCCCATCCCCTCTGTCCTCCCTCAGGGACGTCTTAGCCATTGAGGCTACTGGCGCAAGACACCACGGCCTGAGGAGGGTGCCTGTGCCCTCCAGCCCCGCCAGCAGTGCCGCTCTCGCCCACCTCTTCTCGGGCTGCGGACACGGGGAACCCGCCGGCGAGCCTCCCATTGGCGCTGCGGCCAGGGCTCCCTGGACGGCAGCGCCGCGCTGCTGCTTCGGCTGAGCAGGCGGAGGCAGAGGTGGAGCACAACCGGCAGCATCCCCACCCGCCTCTCCGCGCCCTCCGGCTGCCCACTGTACCTGGCCTTGCCCGGCAGAGCGCGAGGGGCACCGGAGGGATCTTCGCACCAGGGCGCCGGATTTTCTTAAGACGGCCCTGTCCTCCGTCCCCCGCCCGCCTCTGCAAACACTCTAATGACAAACTCTTCTACCCCCTTTTAAACATTCAGGATCGATGCAGCACTGAGCGAAATCCATACACCTGTTTTATTTACACATGGACAGATACAGATCCCCAAAGCTCAGCGGAGGAAATAAGGTTCCGGCACGCCTGCATTGCAGCCCCTATCAGCAGAAATTATCGCCGAGGGATGAGCGGCAGAGCGGCCCAGTGAAACCTCCTTATCTCTCTTCCACTTTCCGTAAACGCCAAAGCAACCTTTAATAGCACCCCATCACAATGCCGCTTCATGCTCCATTCCAGTCCATTTTCAACTCTCGCCGCTCAAGCAGCTTCTCCCCCCTCCCCCACCCCCGCCACTGCCTCTTTCAGGTTTAATTCCTGCAAGGCTGCACTTAATCCTAGGCACACTTACCCACGAGTGTGGGGCTTACTTCTGAGTAGGCATGGATCAGTTGCTCTGTAAGAATCAATTGCATTATCTTCCCCTATGCGAGCCATTGTGGCATAGTGGTTGGAGCGTCACATGAGGACCTGCGGGACCGGGGTTCAAATCTCTGCTTCACCATGGGTGATCTTGGAGCTGTCGCTGACTCTCAGCCTAACCTTCTTCACAGGCCTGATGTGGGGGATTAAATGAGGAGGAGGACAACCCATGCACACCACCTTGAGCTCCTTGGAGAAAAAAGGCAGGGGGGAAAATACATAAAACAAAATCAAGAAGAAGAAGAAAAAAAATCCCTTTTTGACAGGGGTTATGGTATATGGGGAAATTACGAGTGATCTATGACACCCAGCATGTCCCTCTGGGACAATAAATCCAGAATAATGTATTCTATTTCGTTTTAATTTGTTTTAGATATCCATAAGCCACTTTTCCTGAACTCAGAAGCATCGAAGAGAAACAACAAGAAGAAGAACATAAGAATATCTCTGTGGCTGGATCAGGCCGATGGCTCATCTCGCCCAGCATCCTGTTCTCACAATGGCCAGCCAGTGGGAAACAGACATGAACCTGACTGCATGCTGAGTTCATGGGAGTCATCAGCCAGGCCTGTTTTGCCTCCCCACTGTCTTGCAATGGGAACATACACTTTCCAACACACCCTCGTGGCTACATATTGCAAGGAATGATGGGCCATGACACTTCATTCTGTTCAGGCCTTGCCTGGAAGCTGACAGGACAAGGCGGCAAGGCAGAACCATGGACAGCTCCAGGCCAACTGAGAGGCAGCACCATGGACAGCTCTGAGTGAGCAGCCAGGCAAGGCAGCCCAGTGGCTCCAGCACCAAGGACAGTTCCAGCTTTGTCCAACTATACAGGTGAAACTCGAAAAATTAGAATATCATGGAAATGTTCATTTCTTTCAGTAATTCAATTTAAAAGGTGAAACTAATATATGAGATAGACTCATGACATGCAAAGCGAGATATGTCAAGCCTTTATTTGTTATAATTGTGATGATTATGGCGTACAGCTGATGAGAACCCCAAATTAACAATTTCAACTTTGGGGTTTTCATCAGCTGTACGCCATAATCATCACAATTATAACAAGCAAAGGCTTGACATATCTCGCTTTGCATGTCATGAGTCTATCTCATATATTAAACTCCAGTAGCTAATGAAAACAATTGCTTACATAAATGGACTTTTCCATGATATTCTAATTTTTCGAGTTTCACCTGTAGTACCTAGAACTGAACTAAGAGCTCCTCCACACTTCCTCTTTCTAGGCAGGGATCTCAGGAGTGATGCCTCCCCCCTGCCAATTCTGCTTGAAAATCCGCCCCTTCCATCGCCTTAAAAGAGTAGGCCTCTGGCTTTCAGTCCTCCTCATTTCTGCAGATTCCCTCCAGGCTCACTGGCCGAGTTTAACAGGGGTGCAGGTTCCTGGCGTGGAGCTGTTCATTTCCTCAGTGCGTACAGACTCTGGAGTCCCAAGTCAGGGGTCCTTGGTTCAAGGACTCCCAAGCCATTGGGCTCTGAGTTTTATTGCTGGTGTCCAGGTTGATTTCCAGCTCCTCTATAACAATTTATAATAATAATAATCTATTATTTATACCCCGCCCATCTGGCTGGGTCTCCCCCCTCTACATCTGGTCTCGGGGAAATGGGTGGTGCTGTGGGTTAAACCACAGTGCCTAGGGCTTGCCGATTGGAAGGTTGGTGGTTCGAATCCCCACGACGGGGTGAGCTCCCGTTGCTCAGTCCCAGCTCCTGCCAACCTAGCAGTTCGAAAGCACATCAAAGTGCAAGTAGATAAATAGGTACCGCTCCGGCGGGAAGGTAAACAGCATTTCTGCTCTGGTTCACCAGAAGCGGCTTAGTCATGCTGGCCACATGACCGAAAGCTGTACGCCGGCTCCCTCAGCCAATAAAGCAAGATGAGCGCCGCAACCCCAAAGTCATCTGCAACTGGACCTAACGGTCAGGGGTCCCTTTACCTTTTTACCTCTGGTCTCAATGGACCTCCAAGTCCTTCCTCACACAGGTCAGAGCCCAAGTCCAGGTTGCTGCTCTTAGCAGATGTCCTGACGTTCAAGGAAGCTTGGCACTCACTATTACTATTTGTCAGGAATCTCTGCTAAATATCCAAGGAATCTCGGGGTGTCCCCAAAACACAGTGGGTGGGGGGCGAAAATCACATTGCAATGTAAAATTATAAAGATAAACACATACATTAGCAGCAGCTATCTACACTGGGGGGCCAAATCAATTACTGTCTCTATCCCACCACTCAAGCTGCAGAGAATGATATTTTTCAGGAGACTAAAAGACCATCTAGCCTACCCATCTCCACCCCCAATTAGTGTCTCACGAGGCTTTTATCCCATCAAATCAGCGCCTGAAGTTGATGGTTATTTACACATAAGCCACAGGATAAGAGCCCTAATCTGTTTGACTAGGCAAGGCTCGAATTAAAGCCCCAGAATTTATCGCTTTGCATTGTCAAACTTAATAGTAGTTTCGGAGATAAACCTCATTTGAAACTACGGCTTCCCCGCTGAGCTAATTAACACCCGTTTAGGCTCTTAAACCTTTGATGGGTGTTTCGGTTCCGGAGCGTTGGCAACTGGCACAACCTCTCTAATAAATCAGACACGAGAAAGATATGTAGGCCAAGCAAAGCAATTGCGGCCACCAGGTGTGGAGCAGGCTCCCAACGCAGGAAGCGAAATGGGGGAGCCTCTTCGCCATTGCGGTGCAGAAGCTGGTGGCATCTCATTTGTCAACAACTGTCAAGAAGTCAGACCGAGCAAAGCCGTGCCACCCTTGTGCCAATGAGAAGCTGGAAGAGTACTGGACTCACTTCTGCGTTGGGTTCTTCATTCAACATCCCAGTTGTCTTCATCCTAGGTCAGGCTGTTGGTCTATCTAGCTAGGGCTTCCCCCCGCCCCCCAAAGATCAAGCAAGATTCCAGTCCACATGGTTTACACTGAGTCAGACCACTGGTCCATCCATCTCAGGATTTTCATTGTGTTTCCAAGCTTTACATGAAAAGGGCCTTCCCATCCTCGAGATGGTGGGGTTCGAACCTGGGGCCTCCTGCATGTAAAACTGATGTCCTCCCACTGACCTATGGCTCTTGGAGACTGTTCAAATAGTTCCATTAGTCATTCAATTTATTTATTGCATTAGCCATATGGCCATAGCACATAGTAAAAGACCAGGCAGTGGCCTGGCGCGATTATACAAAGAATACTACAGATACAGTTAAAACATTGGATGTAAAATCGTGCTGGATAATACAGATAAAATAGAGAACAATAGCAGGGCATGACGTCAGTGTCCATGTCAGGAAGATACATAGGACTAAGGCTAAGGCAAGTTAGCCGAAAAGGTGGTCCTGAGTTTCAGGGCCTGTAATGTATAGATGGCCACTCCACGTGAAATCAAGGGGTTGGCATCTGCCAGTAAGTTAGTTCCATTAGTCTTCAGGAGTTGGTGGCATGAGCTCACTTGACATTGAGAAGTACCTTCACCAATTCTTCGGTCAGAAGAAGATAATGTCCCATGAAACTGTATGAGGAGGAGACACATCCTGCTTCCATCAATGTTAGGATTGTTCAGGAAGTTAATTCTTAATCGCCGCTTGGTGGGACGTCAGGCTAAGTCTGGGAAAGGCGGCGAAATCGTCTGACAAATGGCCGCCCAAACCCTGTTTATAACCTTCCAACGAAAGAGAATCCGCCACTTTCCAAGGGGATTGAACAGCTCTCACCACTTGCTTAAAACTTTTTCGTTTTTACAAGCCAACCTGGGTATGTACAATATTGGCACGTGCTTTGATCTGTGTATCACTGATCTTAGTTTTTCTTAACGTTTCAAATAGTTAAATACCATTTTCTCTCTTTTTTCTTTTAAATACTGTATATTTTATTAAGTCTTACATAACAAGTTCAAATTCAAACAAATCGTCCACATCATCATTTAGGATTCCCTGAATCCATTTACTTCCCTCCTCCCTTCCATGGTTACCATTATCAATCTTTTTTTCCCAACTGCTTTCCTTATTTTCTCTAATTTTTTTAAAGAAAAATAATCCAATTTTTCATAGTTTTTCGTACATTACAAGCATTACTCAAATCCTACGATTTTCAGTCTTTTTTTTCCTTATTCCCTCTGCAAACCTTTTGTATATTTATTTAGTTTTGCAGTCAAGTGGTAAATAAGTTTTATGAAACAGGAAAAAAAATATATATTTAATTTTGTCCCAAGTGGTATACATTTGGCCTGCCATGGCAGTGCAGTGGGAGACAGTGCTGCATAGTGGTTAGAGTGTTGGACTAGGACCTGGGCAACCAGGTTTCAAATTCCCCCCCCCCATCAGCCTTGAAGCTCCCAGTCACACTCTTCTCGCAGCCTGACATACTTCACACGGTTGGTGTTGAGGGGATTAAATGAGGGCCAGGAGAACCATGCACAGGCCACCTTGAGCTGCTTGGAGGAAAAGGTAGGCAGTAAATGCAGTTACAGGTAGGCAGGGGCGTAGCAAGGGGGGGGCGTAGGGGCGGTCCGCCCCAAGTTCCATAATGGAGGGAGTGACAAATTATCAAGGAACAATTACTGCCTTACTAGGGCGGTTCATAAAAAAGCTTTTTTTAAAAAAATGCCTGCTCCAAAGGTCTTATCTTACTATACTAGGGATTATATAGCTATATATGAAATTTCATGCATATCGGTTAATATCTTGACCCTCCTCCACCAAAATAGCTGTTTACTTGGCTGTTTTCCTATGTCGTGAAGGCTGAAATTTCAGTTCAGTGGAGCACTTACTGTTCCCAACCCTAACCCTGTGGAAAGCCATCTAATTAGACTTTAATTTGATTTTGAGATGTTTTTAGGAGGTAATTTAATTATTGTTTGATTTTATACCAATGTTATGTATCTGATGTTAGCCACCCTGAGCCCGACTTCGGCCGGGGAGGGCGGGATATAAATAAAAGTTTTATTATTATTATTATTATTATTATTATTATTATTCCTTTGTAAGAAAATATGAAATAACGTAAAACCATTTTTGCAGGGGGGGGGAATCAATGGGGGGGTTGACAAGAAATTTTCCGCACTGGGTACCAATTTACTTTGCTACGCCCCTGCAAGTAGGTAGCCGTGTTGGTCTGCCATTTGTTGTTGTTCAGTTGTTCAGTCGTGTCCGACTCTTCGTGACCCCATGGACCAGAGCACGCCAGGCACTATCCTCCACTGCCTCCCGCAGTTTGGCCAAACTCATGCCAGTCGCTTCGAGAACACTGTCCAACCATCTCATCCTCTGTCGTCCCCTTCTCCTTGTGCCCTCCATCTTTCCCAACATCAGGGTCTTTTCCAGGGAGTCTTCTCTTCTCATGAGGTGGCCAAAGTACTGGAGCCTCAACTTCAGGATCTGTCCTTCCAGTGAGCACTCAGGGCTGATTTCTTTAAGGATAGATAAGTTTGATCTTTTTGCAGTCCATGGGACTCTCAAGAGTCTCCTCCAGCACCATAATTCAAAAGCATCAATTCTTCGGCGATCAGTCTTCTTTATGGTCCAGCTCTCACTTCCATACTATGGTCTGCCATAGTCAAAACAAAACAAAATAATAAAAAAATAATAATAATATTCCTTCCAGTAGCACCTTAGAGACCAACTAAGTTTGTTCTTGGTATGGGCTTGCATGGGCAGAAGGCCACATCTAAGCACTGGCCGCAGAATCAAAAGGCTCCTTGCAGCGAATAAGGGATAGCCTGTGAAAAATCTGGAGGACGCCTTCTGTAGAGAAAGAGATGTGCTTCTTTCCTTCCTCTTTGTAGAAGCTGGCCGGGCAGTTTCTGGTCTAGGAATGACTACGGGGAAGCCTCAGAGGTGCCACTTTAGTTTGCATGTGGTTACTGAAGATTCAGAGACCTCATCTGGGAGACCTGGGACAAAATCCTGTTATCCAACAGATGCTGGTTTCTTTGTACATTAGTGGGCGTGCAGAAAACCATTGCTAATGATTGGTCATTGCTGTTAAACAGTCTCATGCACTGACAAAAAGAAAAAAAAAGGTATGGGCTTGCATGCGCAATAAATGCAGTTACTAAATAAATGAGTGCGGATCGGGGTGCATGTGGATTCCACTCTGCTGCCTCCTTTAATAACAGAAAGGAAAGAAGCTGAGGGGAGCCGACTGGTATCTTTGTGCCCGGGAGGTGTGCCACATCCGACGTGGCTCCCTGTCAGATGTTCCTCCCTGTCAGCAGTCGTCTTTGTTTCCTTAAGACCCAGCGAGCAAACTGGCTGTCCCAGAAGCCTCTGGAGCCAGCAGGGATGTCAGGAGTGGAGCATCTCTCTTCTGCTGATTAGCCTTCCTGACAGCTGTCCCGAGAGCGGTTGATGGATGGCGCCGCCTCGGAGCGCCTCGGCAATTCGAGTCTATCATGCGCCTGACGGTCCCCGCCGGGCGAAAGGGCTCTTGGAAGATTAGGAAGGATGCCTGCTTGCCTGCAGTGTCGGGGCAAGGAGGAAGGGAGCTCGAGGGAACGATGGGAATCGTAGCAAACGGAATGCCACCACAACGCAGACAGGTGGCGAGTGAAGCCCACCAAAAAGGAAGCCCTGTTTGTGCAGGAAGATCTGCTAAGGAGGTTGTACTCTAGCATCTGAGGGCCGGGACATGAGAGGTGACTGCCTTTGCATTCATGCCAATGTGGTGTATTGGTTAAGAGCGGTAGACTCGTAATCTGGTGAATCGGGTTCGCGTCCCCGCTCTTCCACTTGCAGCTGCTGGGTGACCTTGGGCTAGTCACACTTCTTTGAAGTCTCTCAGCCCCACTCACCTCACAGAGTGTTTGTTGTGGGGGAGGAAGGGAAAGGAGAATGTTAGCCGCTTTGAGACTCCTTTGGGTAGTGAAAAGCGGGATATCAAATCCAAACTCTTCTTCTTCTTCTTCTTCTTCTTCTTCTTCTTCTTCTTCTTCTTCTTCTTCTTCTTCTCCCTGCCTAAGAAGGCCCACCTTGCCCCTTCCTTGATGCCCTCGCCAATGCCATTTTGTTCTGACCAGCCCTTGTTGAATAGCACAGTCCCAAGTATTTCACCATCAAGTCATTGGGTCTCGCGCAAGAGCACCTCATCAGAGAAAACCATTTTTTCGCCAGCTTTGTATCAATATCATTTATTGTTCTGTCTTGGCCCTGGGAGGAGATTTAACAACACCTTTCGAGAGAAGGAGATGTTAGTGGCGTCTTCTCCAGATCCTGGTCTTTTGGTTGCTCAGGGGCTCATCCATCCTGGAAAGGGTGAAAAGAAAACTCAGATCCTAAAGCTCCGCTGCCTTGAGGGACATCTTTGGGAGAAGAAAATACTCAGGAGTAAACCCTGCAGAAATCCAGAGCGGAGTCCCTAAAATGGTTGCATGGCGCCTCCTTCTGCCAACCCCTGCAGCCCAGGGGGTGCCAATGCCAGAGGAAAATGCCCTTCTGTTGTTTGTGTGCCTACAGGCTGATATCATCCAGATGTTTTTCAACGCTGCATCTCCCCCTCCTCCACACACACAGACACACACACACACATCAGACTGCTGCCTCCTTCCCTGCTTGCTTGTTGTCCCTCCATCCCTCTCCGCAGGTTAATTGGCTTCTGGCTTTTCCCGGAGAAATATTCACCTTTGCTTGTCAGCTGAGGCCTTCACTTAGCAAAGCTGCCAAAAAGCTCCTGGTGAAAAGGAGGCGGCGGGAGACTCTTAACCTGTCAGGAAAGCAGCTGCGGTGGCAGAAGGAAGGTGCACCAGGCAGCAGCGGCAGTGGGGAGGCATGTTGGGGGACGTGGCTGCGGTTGACACCTCACTAATTGTTCCCCCCAAAGCCGTCTCGCTACCTTTGCCTGCCAAATCCTCAACTGGGCAAGAGGAGAAGAAGGCCCAGGGAGGAAGCTGGGCTCTCTTGTCACGACTTTCCCTTTGTCACGGGTCATTGGCAGTGTTGTGTGGTGGTTAGAGCACTGGACTCGGAGCTGGGAGGGGATTTATGGGTTTGAATAGGAAGGCTAACCATGGTACTCCGACGTCAGAGGGCAAAAGGATTTGGGGAACAGAAGAAATATTTAGGTTTCTGGAAAATGAGTTGATTATAATACTTTTGAAGTTAGAATTAGAAGTAATAAGAGTAACAGTTTTACTGAGTTAAGAGAAGAAAGGATATAAGAAGTTAAGATTTGAAATGTGATGTATTATTTGATAAGAATAAGTTTCATGATATAAGATTTGTTGATTATAAGATTAGTTATAAGGATTTAGATTTTACAATGTTACAAAGTTACTAAAGAAGATTCGAAATGAACGCACAAGGGAGGGCGAGAGGAGGTCCCAAGTAAGATTTGGAAGAAGTGAAGGATTTTTAAGTAATTGTGTTGTTTTTGTGTGTTGGTGTATTGTGTTGTTTTGTATGGGATGTGGGTATTTGTAATTGGTTTAAGCTGGAAAATCCAATAAATTTTTATTAAAAAAAAAAAAGGACTAGGAGCTGGGAGTCCAGGGTTCAAGGAAGCTCACGGGCAACTTTGGGTTGGTCGCCGCATCTCAGCTGAACCTACCTCACAGAGTTGTTGTGGGGATAAAATCTGGGAGGGCGAGAGCCATGTGCATTGCCTTGGAGGAAGCACAGGGTAAACAAGTGCCAAGAAGATCCAACCCAAAAGAGGGGTTGGATAAAGAGGGGGTTGGTTAAAAGGAAGTGGAGAGGGAAAGTCAGAGCGGGTTAAATCTTTCCAGAATGTCTGGAGTTATTCAAATCAACAGTAATGGAAGCTCAAGTAACAATAATAATAATCATAATAGATTATTTGTACCCCACCCATCTGGCTGGGTCTCCCCAGCCACTCTGGGCGGCCTCCAACATATACCAAAATACAATACAAAGTCACAAATTAAAAACTTCCCTAAACAGGGCTGCCTTCAGGTATTTTCTAAATGACAGGTAGTTGTTTATCTCTCTGACCCCTGATGGGAGGGCGTTCCACAGGGCGGGCGCCACTACCGAGAAGGCCCTCTGCCTGGTTCCCTGTAGCTTTGCTTCTCGCAGTGAGGGAACCGCCAGAAGGCCCTCGGTGCTGGATCTCAGTGTCTGGGCTGAATGGGGGTGGAGACGCTCCTTCAGGTATACAGGACCAAGGCCGTTTAGGGCTTTAAAGGTCAACACCAATGTATACCTACCCCCCACAGGGTTGTGGTGAGAATGACAAGCTGGGAGATGTTTGGAACAGGTGCAGAGGAGGATGGCCAAGGTGATGAAGGGTCTGTAAACCAAGCCTGATGAGGAACGGTCGAAGGAGCTGGGTGTGTTTAGCCTGGATCAGAGGAGACTGAGAGGAGATATGACAGCCATCTTCCAATATCTCAAGGAAGGGCTGCCACACGGAAGAGGAATCAAGCTTGTTTTCTCCCACTCTTGGGGGTGGGGTAGGACTTGAATTAATGAATTCAAGCTACAAGAAAGGAGATTCCGATTAAATATCAGGAAGAACTTTCTGAAAGTAAGAGCCGTTCGACAGCAGAACGGTCTCCCTCGGGAGCTCGTGGGCTATCCTTCCTTTGAAGAGAGTGTGGTGTAGTGGTTAAGAGCGGTAGACTCGTAATCTGGGGAACCGGGTTCGCGTCTCCGCTCCTCCACATGCAGCTGCTGGGTGACCTTGGGCTAGTCACACTTCTTTGAAGTCTCTCAGCCCCACTCACCTCACAGAGGAAGGGAAAGGAGAATGTGAGCCGCTTTGAGACTCCTTCGGGTAGTGAAAAGCGGGATATCAAATCCAAACTCTTCTTCTTCTTCTTCTTTGAGATTTTTAAGCAGAGGTTGGGTGGCCGTCTGTCACGGATACTTTAGTTGGGATTTCAGGGGGGTGGGCTAGATGAGCCTTAGAGTCCCTTCCAACTCTACGATTCTATGAAACAGGAAGTGGGCTGAACCGTGTGTGTCACCCCGAGCTCCTTGGAGGAATGGACAGAGACTGAAAATTACCCGAGTCGAACTTTAGAGACAAGACAGGGGAGAGAGATGGCCGTGTTATTTAATTCATGATCTTCCATCTCTATTTCTGGCCAAACCCATCAGACATCTCGGGCTGCTTCCCCTCTCTTCCTGTGCTTTTTATTCCAGGGACTTTTAGCGGAGAAGGCGTCCCTTCCCTCCTGCCCCATTCAAAGACCGAAAAGTGGTTTTTTAGGTATTCCTTTACCCTTTTAAAATCATAATGATAATTATAAACCTTTGCACGCTTCTCTTGCATTTCCCCAGATTTTCCCTCTTTCTAGAATGCCCTTGGGATCTCCAGAGGCTTCTTGGGAGATGAAGGTCACATGCCAAATATTTAAGGGGAGGCAGGTCCAACAGGTAAAGGCCCGATAGCTCACTTGGTTAAAGTGTGGTGCTGGTAACGCCGAAATCCAGCATCGCTTGAGCTCTGCGAGTGCGGCTTTCTCCCGATTGAAGTGCAGAGTGTTTGAGGACCGGGACATTCGCAGGGAAACCAAAATGCTTGTTTACAAAGCTATTGTACTACCAACCTTACTGTATGCTTGTGAAACATGGACCACTTATAAACACCATCTCCAACTCCTCAAGATTCCATCAACGGTGTCTCTGAAAAAAATTACACATCACTTGGGGAGACAGGCGAACTAACATCAGTGTACTGGAAGAAGCAAAGTCACCAGTGTTGAAGCAATGATTCTTCAACATCAACTTCGTTGGACTGGTCATGTTGTGCGGATGCCTGATTATCGTCTTCCAAAGCAACTACTCTATTCCGAACTTAAAAATGGAAAGCGTAATGCTGGTGGTCAACAAAAAGGTTTAAAGACTGTCTCAAGGCAAATCTTTAGAAATGTAGTATAAACACCGACAACTGGGAAACACTGTCCTGCGAGCGCTCCAGTTGGAGAACAGCCATTACCAAAGGCGTCGTGGGCTTTGAAGACACTCAAACTCAGGACTAAAGGGAGAAATGTGCTAAGAGGAAGGCATGCTTGGCAAATCCACACTGTGATCAACTCCTGCCCGGAAACCAATGTCCCCACTGTGGAAGGACGTGTGGATCCAGAATTGGCCTCCACACTCACTTACGGACTCATTGCTAAAACTGTGTTTATGGAACACAATCTTACTTGGCTATGAGGGATAGAAGAAGAAGAAGAAGAAGAAGAAGAAGATGAAGAAGAAGAAGAAGAAGAAGAAGAAGAAGAAGAAGAAGAAGAGGGTCCCCGTAAGATTGATTGATCGGTTTTTACTTTTATGCCATCCAGGATGCAGAACAGTGCCGAGCTCTCCACACAAGCGGGCAGGTGTCTGTCAGGTTGCGCAGCCAGGCCATAGAGGCCTGACAGAGACCCTGAGGACCTTCCTTCAGTGGTCAGAACAAGTTATGTCAGGGATGGGGAACCCCTCAGGTCCAGGGAAGGTGTCAACTGTGGGCCCCCCATGCCTACCCACTTGGGACTCTCCCCAGACCAAAACTCCCTCCTAAACCAAACCACTCCACAGCCCCGCCTTGCGTGATTCCCGCCTTGCGTGATTTCTGCTTCCCCAGAACAAGTCCTGGGTAATATTTATTGCCTGCATGGATGCAGGATAGAGACAGGGGTGTGAGTGTGCAGAAACCAGCTGTCATGGACTGGTTGGATGCAAGCGAATGGTGGAAGGAACCAGCTTCTTCCCAAGGGAAGAAGGCTCACAGTGTGGGGAGGGGTGGTGGGATGGCAATGAGTGGTCAGAGGGAGAAGACTGGGAGGAGGAGGCATCAGAAACTGAAGAGCTAACAGGGCTTAGTGAGCGGGGAGAGTCTGCGGCAGAGAGAAGTTCAGAAACGGAAGCAGAAACAGGAGAGGAGGGAGACCAAGAAGCAGAGATGGGTCAAACTGGTGAAGAGTGTCTGGCCTCCTGCTGCAACAAGCCCCCTTCCCCCTGGTTTTCAAAAACCAGGAGAGGCATGAAGCGGGTGGAGCAAAGGCAGGCAAGCAGGCACAGTCTCCAACTGCATGGAAAACACCCTGGAGAGGAGGAGACATAGTCAGTTATGGGAAGGCGGGGGCCTTTTAGTCTTCACAACTGCTTCATGGGAGCAAGATCTGATGAAGATGGGTTGCCGTGCTCATTGGGCCTGACGCCCCTATTTAGTAAGTAAGTAAAATCTTTATTACGGTCAAGGACCAGAAAGCAATTTATAAAACCACATATTAGTGTAAGTTGTGTTATGCCACAAACAAAAACAGGAATGCGGGCCAATTCATAAAACCGACGCCCACACCCAAGCCAAATTTCAGCCTTTTAGTGTTTAAAATTTAAATTCATTGGTCTCTGCTAACTATTATCGTTCCATCGAGGTTAAAGTTCGAAGTCTATTGTTGACATCACTACTCGTCTGATTCTAGTCGCGATGTAACAGTACTTTGCCACAGCCCTGGTAATTTCGGGGTCTTTATCTGCTAGGAGAAGTCTGGTATAGGTATCATCTATGCTACCAGGCAGTTTCCTCAGAATCGGTTCAATCAGCTCTTTTCTTGAATCTCGATATAATGGGCAGTGTAAAATAACATGCCCAATAGTTTCTATCTCACTGCTATTACAGGGACACAATCTTTGTTCGATCGCGATCTTGTTGTATCGTCCCTCCAGGTGGGCTGACGGGAGAGCGTTAAAGCGAGCCCTGGAGAAAGCCCATCGGTGTTCGGACGCCCCTATTTAGATCCTGTTATTGCTAGTAAAGAGTTAACTCCAACTTCCTCGGTGTCATTTCCTGCTGGCTCACTCCTATCACCAGCTTACAGTAGTTCTTCACACAGCGCATAGCTAAACTGTGGAACTCCTTCCCACAAGATGCAGCAGTGACGGCCAACCTCAGTCAAGAGGATGAGACAAATTCGTGGAAGCGAAGGTTCTCCAAGGCTGCTAGCCACGAAGGCTCTCTGTTCTGTCTCCACAGTTAGAGGCAGAAATGCTTCAAATACCAGTTGATGGGAGCCACATAAAGAGGAGAGGTCTCTTGTGGTTTGGTTCTACTTGCCCGTTTCCCACATGCATCTGGTTGGCCACTGTGGGAACAGGATGCTAGACTAAAACCCTAGAATCCTGGAACGGTAGAGTTGGAAGGGACCACAAGAGTCATCTAGTCCAACCCCCTGCCATCTTTTGCCCAATGTGTTGCTTGAACCCACAACCCTAAGATGAAGAGTCTCATGGTAGCCTCAAGGTTAGATTACTGCAATGCGTTATACGCAGGGCCGCCTCTGAAGATGGTTCGAAAATTCAGAGGCCAGGTTGCTCACCGGTTTGAGGGTATTACACTGATCCTTGTCCAACTGCACTGGCTACCAATTAGTTTCTGGGCTGTTTTTGACCTATGAAGCCTTAAACGGCTGAGGACTGCAATATCTCAAGGACCTCCTCTTTCCATATGAACCTACCCAGACCCTGAGATCATCTTCCAAGGCCCTCCTTCATGTGCCTCCTCCTCGAGAGGTCCGAAGGGTGGAAACACGAGAACAGGGCCTTCTCTGCAGTGGCTCCCCGTCTGTGGAATGCTCTACCCAGGGAAGTTCGCCTGGCGCCTTCATTATACACCTTTAGGTGCCAGGCAAAATTGTTGCTTTTCAACCAGGCCCTCCCTTGACCTGGTCAACATCCTATACCAGGCATGTCCAAAAAGCTTGACAACTTTGCGGTAAACTTCAACCCTAAAAAAAAAAACTTTGGTCGGCCCTCAAGCATTTTCACTTCATCAAATCTGGCCCTCTTTGAAAAAAGTTTGGGCACCCCTGTATACCCTTTAAAAGGTGGCTCTTTGGGTGGGGGGTGTCATTTTGTTGTTATATATTGTGGTCTTTCTTTGTGAACCGCCCTGATGGGCCTGATCCAGAAGGGCTCTCCTTATGCTCTTATCCCGCAGAAAATCAGAAGTGCATCCCTCTATCCGTAGCATTCCGCTTGGGCCTCAGATCTCTTAGGCCGCATGCACAGAAGTTACAGTATTTAAAGCAGAATCCTGGGACCTATAGTTAGAATCATAGAATCATAGAATCCTAGAGTTGGAAGAGACCCCAAGGGCCATCCAGTCCAACCCCCTGCCAAGCAGGAAACACCATCAAAGCATTCCTGACAGATGGCTGTCAAGCCTCCGCTTAAAGACCTCCAAAGAAGGAGACTCCACCACACTCCTTGGCAGCAAATTCCACTGTCCAACAGCTCTTACTGTCAGGAAGTTCTTCCTAATGTTTAGGTGGAATCTTCTTTCTTGTAGTTTGAATCCATTGCCCCGTGTCCGCTTCTCTGGAGCAGCAGAAAACAACCTTTCACCCTCCTCTATATGACATCCTTTGATATATTTGAACATGGCTATCATATCACCCCTTAACCTTCTCTTCTCCAGGCTAAACATACCCAGCTCCCTAAGCCGTTCCTCATAAGGCATCGTTTCCAGGCCTTGGACCATTTTGGTTGCCCTCCTCTGGACACGTTCCAGCTTGTCAGTATCCTTCTTGAACTGTGGTGCCCAGAACTGGACACAGTATTCCAGGTGAGGTCTGACCAGAGCGGAATACAGTGGTACTATTACTTCCCTTGATCTAGATGCTATACTCCTATTGATGCAGCCCAGAATTGCATTGGCTTTTTTAGCTGCTGCATCACACTGTTGACTCATGTCAAGTTTATGGTCTACCAAGACTCCTAGATCCTTTTCACATGTACTGCTCTCAAGCCAGGTGTCACCCATCCTGTATTTGTGCCTTTCATTTTTTTTGCCCAAGTGTAGTACTTTACATTTCTCCCTGTTAAAATTCATCTTGTTTGCTTTGGCCCAGTTCTCTAATCTGTTAAGGTCATTTTGAAGTGTGATCCTGTCCTCAGGGGTATTAGCCACCCCTCCCAAGGGCCAAGGGTGCCTGGAACTGTAGTCCCATGAAGGACACCAACAAGGGTCCCCACGATTCTTTGTGGGGGGGACTTTGTGCGCTTCAAGTGTGCAGGGCAGATCCCGACTGCAGCGCTGAGCCTCGCCTCTCCTTCCTCCTTTGCCGAAAGTTAACTTTCTTCGTCTCCCCTTCTACGGTTGTCGCTGGAAGCTTTGGCTCTTCGGTGACCTAATTTCCGCCTCCGAGGGTTAAGCGCTCCCTGTGGTACGCCGAGGCCCCTCCAGTGCCTTGCAGCCAGACGACGCCATTTAAGCAAATGTTCTCAGCCTGCGGAAACCCTGGTGGCAGGCTCCATCTCCTGCGCAGTAGGGGCTGCATTTTAGCAGCTCAAACCATATTCCACTAAATTAGAGCTGCGCTGATTTAGACAATTACTGGGTCAATCGTGCCTCCAATTTCCAGCTTCATGCCGAGATAACAGCAGCCGGTTTGGGGTGGGGGGAGAGAATGGGGCGGTGGACGGAGAGCGTTTTCCTCACTTATTAGGGGGTTAGCTGCAATCTCCGAGGCTGTGATTTTGTCAGAAGAGACAAATAAATGGACCAAAACATAAGAAGACACACTCTCCCCCCCCCCGGCCCCCTACTCCAAAGTTAAAACGATGCAGTAGTTTTGTGCAGATTTCTCGAGGACGGGGATAGTGGTTAACAAGGGTCCTTGGGCTACACCCCCAAAATGGATTTATCTCATGCCGGTGGGGGACACCAAAGATCAGTGCCATCTGCTGGCGGGGGTGGGGGCGGGGAGGAGCCATCATGCCTTTCATCCCTGAGCACTGCAGGTGTTAGTTTCGTAACGCCAGAACGTTGCGTCATCCTGTGACGTGGGTTGGCTGTAGGAAGCAAGTCTCGAACTTGTTGACCGGAGGTACAGAGGGCAAAACAGGAAGGTGCCACTCTGCCCTGCCGCCCAAGCATCCCTTGCCTGGGTTGCGTGGTGGCGCAGCAGTGGTGGATTCTGACAAGATCTCACCAGATTATTATTTTTTTGTGAGACCTTGCAGGGCACCTGCTTCTCGTGAGCAAGGTGGGCGTGGCTCCCAGAGTGCTCTGGCCAAAGGAGGAGATGGGAGGAAGGTCGGCTGAAGAAGCCAAGAGGCCTGGCTCCGGAATCCCAGAGTCATAGAACAGAACCACTGGGAGAGCTATGCCGCAGAACCCTTTAGATGTTGCATCGATGTCATGGACCGGCTGCATGCAGAGGAGCGGTGGAAGGCACCAGTTGGGGAACCCAGAAGGGAAACCGCAAGGGAAGAAGGCTCAGAGCCAAGGGGTTGGTGGTGGGACGAGGATCAGTAGAAGAAGAAGAGCTTGGCTTTGATATCCCACTTTATCACTACCCGAAGGAGTCTCAAAGCGGCTAACAATCTCTTTTCCCTTCCTCCCCTTCCTCCCCCACAACCAGGGGCGTAGCAAAGGGGCGGGGCCGCCCCGGGTTCCATAATGGAGGGGGTGACAAATTTGGGGGGGGGAGATTACCGAGCGCAAGTCGAGGCTGCCCTTCACGTCGCCGCCAGCAATTCCTGGACCAGCTCTGTATCCCTAGAAGGAGACCAGAGCGGGAAGTCTTACATTTCCTACTAACGGGGACTGACCAGGAGCTTACCAAATTGGTAGCTCAATACCTACATTTGCTCTTTTCTCGTCGTAATATTCTGCAGTCGTCTGAGTTATCAGGAGTCCCAGAGATGTGATCGTGGATAGCGGAGTCTTGTCTCTTTTCTCTTCAAACATAGTCTGTGCCACTGTGAAAGTATTAATCCGCTTCTGTTTGTATGTATGTATGTATGCCAAGAAAAGGTTGATGATGATAATAAATAGGTACCGCTGCGGTGGGAAGGTAAACAGCGTTTCCATGCGCTCTGGTTTCCGTCACGTTGTCCCGTTGCGCCAGAAGCAGTTTAGTCATGCTGGCCACATGACCCGGAAAGCTGTCTGTGGACGAATGCTGGCTCCCTTGGCCTGAAAGTGAGATGAGCACCGCAACCCCATAGTCACCTTTGACTGGACTTAACCATCCAGTTGTCATTTACCTTTACCTAGTCAACCGAGCTCAGGCCATCAGCTTCTAAAGAGGCCCCCTGTGGACTGATAGAACTACTCTAACAGCCTCCAAGGGCTGTAGGTCAATGGGAGGACATCTGCTTTGCATGCAGAAGGACCTAGGTTCAAACGCCTGCCTCTCCAGACTGGGAATGTGCCCTGCATGAAACCCTGAGTCTGTTCATGCAATTCTGAGTTTGGTGGACAACTGGCCAGACTCAGCTTCCTGCATTTCCTGCCTTTCTCTATTTGTGAGCCCTGGCTGGCTCAGATCCTTTGCACCTCTTCTTCCTTTACCTCCTCCTCGCTGTCACACAGCAATGAGATTTGAGCTGAGGACACCACCCGTGCTGCTTGCAGCTCATCCTTCAGAGTCATGTCCTGCTCATTGGGGACGCAGCCTCGGGGCAGGGCCTGTCACTGACACAATGGCCCCATTTAGAGAGAAAGACACTTTCTCCAACTCAAAGAGAAAGCTCTGGCTGCGGGTGTGATTTTTGGAGGCAGGGTGGCGAAAGCAAGTAATAAGGAGACACTTGGCCCTGTCAGAGGGATTCAGGGGGGAACGGTGCTCATCAGAGATGCCATAATCACAATCTCCATCTCGGAATGGCTTGTTTTAGACCCATCCGGGGGCTTGCTTGTTTGGGGGAGGGCTGTAGCCCAACGGTACATGTCCATGCTTAGCAGGGACATAAGAACAGCCTGTTGGGTCAGACGCCTTTGGCAAACCAGCAAGCAGCGCTTGGCCACAAGAGCCCTCTCCCATCCTGGAGTTTCCAGCAGCTGGTATTCAGAACCATTGCTGGCTCCAACTGTGGAGGTGGAAAAAGAGGAGGAGGAGGAGGAGGAGGAGGAGGAGGAGTTTGGACTTGATATCCCACCTTTCACTCCCCTTAAGGAGTCTCAAAGCGGCTAACATTCTCCTTTCCCTTCCTCCCCCACAACAAACACTCTGTGAGGTGAGTGGGGCTGAGAGACTTCAGAGAAGTGTGACTAGCCCAAGGTCACCCAGCAGCTGCATGTGGAGGAGCGGGGAAGTGAACCCGGTTCACCAGATTACGAGTCCACCGCTCTTAACCACTACACCACGCTGGCTCAGGAGTTTGTCGAACCCTCTTGTTATAAGAATTCTCAATTGAATGTTCATAAATGTACAAGGCAAATACATACAGAAGTATATACCGGTAAGCCACATGTCTGAAATAGTAACGGAGAGCAATCCTGAAGCCATTTTGACTCTCCCGAATTGACCTCAAATATTTCTCTGCAAGTCTCCCCATTGTCTTTTGGCTTGCAAATCCATTGCAAATCCATTGCAAGTCTCCCCATTGTCTTTTGGCTTGCAAATCCTATATTAAGGGTGTATTTGTGTATGAATAGGGTGAGCCTATGACCCAGACTCAGGAACTAAAGTATTAACCATCACAAAAGAATGGCCAGGCTGCCCAGATAATTCAATCAGTGACCATTATCAGGTATCCTGGCAGACAGGGTTTCTGCTGCAGACCGCCTCCTTCAGTGATGTATGTATGATGTATTGGGGGGTGGTCTTGGGCTACAGGGTGGGCAGTTTCAAAAGACTATATAAGAGCTTGCACACCAATGTTCCGGCTTCCTCCTCCCTCCTGCGTGGGGGTGAGTGGGGGACCCTGTTGCAACAGTTTAATAAAGATCAGGCTTACTAGCCTCTTGGCTTCTCAATATTCTCTGGTTGGCCTCTGTTATTTTCTCCTACCGATAGGGGACCCACTTAAGGACTCTATATGGGCTCTGGATTTTACTTTCTTGGGCTCCATGATCACTGCAGATGGTGACAGCAGTCACAAAATTAAAAGACGCCTGCTTCTTGGGAGGAAAGCAATGACAAACCTAGACAGCATCTTAAAAAGCAGAGACATCACCTTGCCGACAAAGGTCCGTATAGTTAAAGCTATGGTTTTCCCAGTAGTAATGTATGGAAGTGAGAGCTGGACCATAAAGAAGACTGATCGCCGAAGAATTGATGCTTTTGAATTATGGTGCTGGAGGAGACTCTTGAGAGTCCCATGGACTGCAAGAAGATCAAACTTATCCATCCTTAAAGAAATCAGCCTGAGTGCTCACTGGAAGGACAGATCCTGAAGTTGAGGCTCCAGTACTTTGGCCACCTCATGAGAAGAGAAGACTCCCTGGAAAAGACCCTGATGTTGGGAAAGATGGAGGGCACAAGGAGAAGGGGACGACAGAGGATGAGATGGTTGGACAGTGTTCTCGAAGCGACTGGCATGAGTTTGGCCAAACTGCGGGAGGCAGTGGAGGATAGGTGTGCCTGGCGTGCTCTGGTCCATGGGGTCACGAAGAGTCGTGATGTTGTTACGGTGGGCATGCCGCATTGTCTGGGGTGAGCTTTGGAGTGCCTTCTGACCCGACGATCACAGAATCATAGAGTTGGAAGGGGTTATCTAGGCCAACCCAGTGGCGGAGCTAGCTGCTGCGGCACCCGGAGCGGCGTGTGCCGGGGGCGTAGCAAGCATCCCGGGGGCAGGGCAAGCATCCCAGCATAGCTGTCAACCTTTCCCTTTTTGCGGGAAATTCCCTTATTATAGCCTTGGGAAACAGCAGGGAGGGTTGACAGCTATGTACAGGTGAAACTCGAAAAATTAGAATATCGTGGAAAGGTTCGTTTCTTTCAGTAATTCAACTTAAAAGGTGAAACTAATATGTGAGATAGACTCATGACATGCAAAGCGAGATATGTCAAGCCTTTATTTGTTATAATTGTGGGATGCGCCGCCTGCACAGAGAGTCCTGGGGGGGTGGCGCAGTGATGTCACCCCCCTTCAGGGATGATACCTGGGGCGCACCCACCTTGCTCCACCTCTGGTCCAACCCGCCCTGCAATGCAGGAATATGCACCTGTCCCTTACCGGGATCGAACCAACAACCTTGGCGTTCTCAGCACTGTGCTCTAACCAACTGAGCTATCCAGTTGCATCTAATGCAATGGGTTGCACCCAAACTCAGTCATAACTCAGAGCTGGACCACTGAAAGAGGCGAGAGGGCAGCCAGGGGGTACTGGAGGTGCCAATGACTATTTAGACTTTGAAATCAAGTTTGGATCAAGTTAATCGATTTCGTTGAACTCATTGGGCCGAATAGTTTTAATCGGACTTTGAATAAATGTGCAATTAACTGTTACTGTTTTGAGCATGGGTAGGCAAACTAAGGCCCGGGGGCCGGATCCGGCCCAATCGCCTTCTAAATCCGGCCCACAGACGGTCCGGGAATCAGCGTGTTTTTACATGAGTAGAATGTGTCCTTTTATTTAAAATGCATCTCTGGGTTATTTGTGGGGCATAGGAATTCATTCATTCCCCCCCCCAACAAATATAGTCCGGCCCCCCATAAGGTTTGAGGGACAGTGGACTGGCCCCCTGCTGAAAAAGTTTGCTGACCCCTGGTTTTGAGTCTCATTGTGCTATTATCTTCCTTAGCGGGTCGTGCAAACCACTATTCGGAATATTGATTTTTGTAGTTACAGGTAGGTAGCCGTGCTGGTCTGCCATAGTCAAAACAAAATATAAAATCAAAAAAATCCTTCCAGGTGCTACTGGAAGGGTTTTTTGATTTTATATTTTGTTATGATTTTTGTAGGGCAGGGTGAGGAGTGCTGGGGATCACAGGACATGGGCTCCAAAAAGAGGTCTGGGAACCACTGCCCTAAGTTGTTTTTCGGAGGCATTTGGATGGGTTACGTCGAAGACCATGGCGTAAAAATTCCGTTGCGAGCTGATCTAGCAATGGGGTTTCCTCCCCGCCCCCTCACGATATTCTTAAAACTTTCTTGCTTCCTTTCAGAATTCCTCAGACCTTCTTTCTGAGCAACACAACACACCGTAGTCTTCAAATGTTCCCATTTCAGATGGAATTAGGTGGCAAAAACTCTCTCTCTCTCTCTCTCTCTCTCTCTCTCTCTCTCTCTCTCTCACACACACACACACACACACATACACTCTCTCTCTCTCACACACACACACACACAAACTCCAGGCAATGAAAAAATCAGCATCCATGCTTATTAAATCTCCCATCTGGTGTCTTCTTTATGAGGGGATGGTGTTTTCATGTATCCAGCAGTGGGGAAATCTGTTCCGAGCACAGAGAAACAGAACATTTTGTGTGAGATCAGGGTTGTACTGGGTTTAGCAGTAATAGGAAATTCAGTCTTTCTTTCTTTTTTTTAAGGCGAAGTGGGGGGGGGGTCCCTTATGTAACAGTAGCCAGGTGTATTTTTAATATGATTCCCTTTTAAAAATGATTCTCTTTTATTCGAGAGGGGAGGGAGAAAGAGGAAGCGCTAGCAAGCCAGCCTGGTGCAGAGGGATTCCGCATCACATTTCAGATATTCAAAAATCAGGTCCAATGTTCTGAACTGAGAGACACTTACAAATGATTTATTATTCCCTTTCCCCCCCCCCAGATTTTTACATGTGCGCTCTCTCTCTCTCTCTCTCTCTCTCTCACACACACACACACACACACAAAATCACAGTAAGAATTAAAGCGAAGGGTCTACAAAATATTCATATTCAGTTGCGAAATATTTGAAAATGAACCCCTTTTCAGATTTATAAGCACACACACACACACACAAAACCCCTCAAGCAAATGCTAATAATTACACAATAAAATAAAATACAACATGTTGGTTAACTGGAAGGGAAAGGGGCTATCCTACTCACCGCACACCCAGTGAAAAGAATGGGTCTAAGTTTGCCCATTTCAATGGGTCCTGAGTGATAATTCAGTCTACTGAATAAGATTCTTAATCTCAGGGTTGTGGGTTGTGGGCAAAAGATTCCTGCATTGCAGGGGGTTGGACTAGATGGTTCCCATGGTCCCTTCCAACTTTAAAATTCCATGGTTCTACTCAGAGTAGGACTCACATTGAACACAGCCCCCTCCCCCAAAAGAGGGAGATACCACATCAAGCTGCCTAAACAGGAAGGACATGATATTTTTTGCTCATAAAGGGTTGTCATTTGTTGTTGTTGTTGTTTAGTCGTTTAGTTGTGTCCGACTCTTCATGACCCCATGGACCAGAGCACGCCAGGCACTCCTGTCTTCCACTGCCTCCCGCAGTTTGGTCAGACTCATGTTGGTAGCTTCAGAACACTGTCCAACCATCTCATCCTCTGTCGTCCCCTTCTCCTTGTGCCCTCCATCTTTCCCAACATCAGGGTCTTTTCCAGGGAGTCTTCTCTTCTCATGAGGTGGCCAAAGTATTGGAGCCTCAGCTTCAGGATCTGTCCTTCCAGTGAGCACTCAGGGCTGATTTCCTTCAGAATGGATAGGTTTGATCTTCTTGCAGTCCATGGGACTCTCAAGAGTCTCCTCCAGCACCATAATTCAAAAGCATCCAATTCTTCGGCGATCAGCCTTCTTTATGGTCCAGCTCTCACTTCCATACATCACTACTGGGAAAACCATAGCTTTAACTATACGGACCTTTGTCGGCAAGGTGATGTCTCTGCTTTTTAAGATGCTGTCTACGTTTGTCGTGCCCGCTGTCTTCTCTGGATCAGATTGCCCTCCCCCTGTAGGAGCAGGTCCCCAGTTTGGGGGTGTTTCTGGAGCCAGTCACTGACAGCTCAGGTGGCCTCCGTGGCTGGAAGTCAACTGCAACTGGCTCAGCAGCTATAGCCATTTCTGGACCAAGAGAGCCTTGCCTGAATCATTCACGTGTTGATTCCTGCATTGCAGAGGATTCGACTCGATGATCCTTGTGGCCCTTTTCAGCTGTGATTCTATGATCAAGGACTCAGCTACACAGCTGCAAATAAAACGCTTTAAATGTGTTGTAAAGTGCAAAATACAAATGTGACACTAGATGGCGACAGAAAGTCTTCTTCTTCTTTCTTTGGCGATCACTGTCTTACATAAACACAGTTTTAACAGTGGGTCCGTAAGTGAGCGTGGAAGCCAATTCTGGATCCACACATCCTTCCACAGCGGAGACATTGATTTCCGGGCAGGAGTTGAGCACGGTGTGGATTTGCCAAGTGTAGCTTCCTCTTAGCACGTTTCTCCCTTTAGTCCTGAGTTTGAGTGTCTTCAACGCCCATGGCGCCTTTGGTAAAGGCTGTTCTCCAACTGGAGCACTCACAGGCCAGTGTTTCCCAGTTGTTGGTGTTTATACTACATTTTTAAAGATTTGCCTTGAGAGAGTCTTTAAACCTCTTTTGTTGGCCACCGTCATTACGCTTTCCATTTGCTTTGGAAGACGATAGTCAAACATTCAAACAATGTGGCCAGTCCAACGAAGTTGATGTTGAAGAATCATTGCTTCCACACTGGTAAAAGCAATGACACTGGTTCTGCGACAGAAAGTATTGCCCTTGAGCAGGCACCCCCAAACTCAGCCCTCCAGATGTTTTGGGACTACAACACCCATCTTTCCAAGCTAACAGGACCAGTGATCAGGGATGATGGGAATTGTAGTATTGCCCTGGAGCAGGCACCCCCAAACTTGGCCCTCCGGATATTTTGGGACTACAACTCCCATCATCCCTAGCTAACAGGACCAGTGGTCAGGGATGATGGGAATTGTAGTCCCAAAACATCTGGAGGGCCGAGTTTGGGGATGTCTGCCCTTGAGGATACCCAAATGTTCTCAAGGGGACCACCAGAAACATACCCTGCCCCCCAAGATTTCTCAGGTGAAATAGGGAAACATTGAGCCAATTGCAACCTCCCCACCTCGCCTAACTTGCAGGATCATGGCACAGAAAAAGTGTGTAAGGGAAGGGATCAACATTTTCTACATATAAATGGAACGCAATGCAATTTTAACTGTAAGCTGCCTTGAGTCCCTGTCAGGGGAAAAGGTGAAGAAGAACAAGGAGAAGGAGAATGGAAACTCTGAGAATGATCAGGAACATATCAGAGTCAATCCTATTGAACTCAATGGGACTTACTTCTGAGTAGGCAGTGTAAGGCTCACTTGGAGAGTATGCAGAAGCTGCTTCAGGACAAATGAGGCTTATTGGCTCTGACTGGCAGCAGTTCTATGGGACTCCTCTCTTCCTTACGTCCCAATCCCTCTTGCGCACAAAACACTCCCCACGATAACCTCCAGCATCTTATATCTTTATACAGAAAATGGATTTCTTTCTTTTTCTCTTTTAAGTGATGCCACATTGCTCCACAGCCCTTGCTTAAATTTTTATAACAACCCCAAATGCCAATTTCTAGTGTTGAAAGCGGCGGCAGTGGGGAAAGTCGCATTTAAGCATGCAAAGTGGTGAAATTAGGAGATTCCAAATGTTTGCAAATACGTTCACTCCGGCTCTGTGAAATGTAAAGAAATTAGACTGCATTGCAAGGCTTCCATCTGGCTCCGGGAAGAAGAATTAGATGACTAAACTACAGCTGTCAAAAATATTTCCCTTTCCTTTTTAAAAAGAATCTATACAATTATCCTGCAAATTCTGCCACTTTCTCTCTCTGTCTCGTTCTGCTCCGATCCTTCAGTGGATTCCTCGTGTCCTGCCCCCTCCCCGCCCCAATGCCAGGGGAATGTGGCTACAGATCATAGGGAGATGATCAATTCATTTGGAGGCTCCGCTCACAATGGCTTATCTCTCAGCAGTCAGACAGCTAACCCAAAATCTGGGAGGGGTGTGAGGTTTTCGAGGCTGGCCCAGCTTCCAAAACAGCCGGAGTAGGACTGATTGGGGCTGTTTCAGTCTGCGTCCAATTCCAGCCAACAGTTATTTCCCAAAGCAATGGGAAAGTTGGACAGCTTTTTCTGACAAAAAAAAACAGCATTTTTACTGATTTGACTCGCTGTTTGGGGAAGCATTTTACAGCAGGATCCGAAGTCAAAAAAGCAAAACACAGCCTCCTCTTTTTCTGGACAAATTCTCAGCAGTGCCTGCAGATACCGGTACTTTTTTGCTTATGTTGTGTGTGAGAATTTATATTATATGTCAGTGTTTATGTATATAGGCCTCTGCCCAGTATACCTGAAGGAGCGTCTCCACCCCCATCATTCTGCCCGGACACTGAGGTCCAGCTCCGAGGGCCTTCTGGCAGTTCCCTCGCTGCGAGAAGCCAAGCTACAGGCGAGAAGCCAAGCCAAGCCCTAAATGGCCTCGGGCCCAGTATACCTGAAGGAGCATCTCCACCCCCATCATTCTGGCCAGACACTGAGGTCCAGTGCTGCGAGAAGCCAAGTTACAGGGAACCAGGCAGAGGGCCTTCTCGGTAGTGGCACCCGCCCTGTGGAACGCCCTCCCACCAGATGTCAAAGAGAAAAACAACTACCAGACTTTTAGAAGACATCTGAAGGCAGCCCTGTTTAGGGAAGCTTTTAATGTTTAATAGACTATTGTATTTTAATATTCTGTTGGAAGCCGCCCAGAGTGGCTGGGGAAACCCAGCCAGATGGGCGGGGTATAAATAATAAATTGTTGTTGTTGTTGTTGTTGGCATTTGTCTATTACTAAAGAGAATATGTAAAAGAAGTGAGAGCTGGACCATCAAGAAGACTGATCGCCGAAGAATGGATGCTTTTGAATTATGGTGCTGGAGGAGACTCTTGAGAGTCCCATGGACTGCAAGAAGATCAAACCTATCCATTCTGAAGGAAATCAGCCCTGAGTGCTCACTGGAAGGACAGATCCTGAAGTTGAGGCTCCAGTACTTTGGCCACCTCATGAGAAGAGAAGACTCCCTAGAAAAGACCCTGATGTTGGGAAAGATGGAGGGCACAAGGAGAAGGGGACGACAGAGGATGAGATGGTTGGACAGTGTTCTCGAAGCGACTGGCATGAGTTTGGCCAAACTGCGGGAGGCAGTGGAAGACAGGAGTGCCTGGCGTGCTCTGGTCCATGGGATCACGAAGAGTTGGAGATGACTGAACGACTGAACAACAAAGAGAATATGGCCTGGGCAGTGTGTCTGGGGGTCCCGGGCTGCCTAGACATTGAGACCCCCTTCTCGGCCTCGCGGAGGTGGTCCAAAGGAAAGCAGAGCAAAACACTAGGGACCAGCTTGGCTGCAGGAGTTGCCGGAAGGATGCGTACAAGGCCCAATCCAACTGTTTTAGAGGACTCCACTCTGGATTTGTTCACAACCAGGGCCGTCTCGTCATAGGGGCTGGGTGGCGCGGCAACAACAACAGCTGTGATTCCTGCATTGCAGGGGGTTGGTCTAGATGACCCGCAGGGTCCCCTTCCAACTCCAACGTTCTATGATCTGATGATTCTACCACCCTTAAAGCCGAGGCCCCGGGACAAACCCACAGGCAACGTTAGAAGCTTTTAAAGACCCGCAGGAGTCTAAAACTGAGTCAGAGGTGACAGGCATAAATCTCTCCCGCCCACCCCCCCAGCCCCGAGCTCCTTTCCTCCCTCGCTGAGCTGACGGCTTTTTACAGCGAGCGAAACGGACCCAGAGCAGGTGCCGAGATGCCCAGGTCCTGGCTGCTCCGCGGATGATCTTGCAATGTTATGACAAAACCGAGAGCCATTATTCCAGATGCCTGCCAGTCACCGGGCCTCTGCCATTCTGTCTCAAATGAAGCGTCTCCGTGTCTGTCGGATTAAATCCTTGAGCTCCTTCATTCAGGGCAGAGCAGTTTGTTTATTTATTTCTGGCACGGGCAGCTTCCATCCCTCCCTCCCTCCTGCCCCAGCCCTATACGGAGGCTGCTGCGGCTGCCTGCTGAGGGCCACGCTTCAAAAAAATATGATACAGAGCTGCAGGTTTGTACCACCCAGTGAGCAGAGGGGGAGACGACGTCTCCGCTACAGAGATGTTTGGGGGAAGTTTTTTTTAAAAATAATATTTATTTTAAAAATTACTTAAAACATACAAATAAACACAACACTACATAACAAATAAAAAGACAACACAAAACATCAAAACTATTTCTTAAAACTATTGTTACTTCCTCACGTCATGGTGGGACTTCCTCCTGCCTCCTCCTCCTGCGTCCCTTGCAAATGCCTTTTCGTAACTTCCTAAATTATTAACAATTCAATTCTATCTCTAACAACAAAAATCCTTAATATTTTATCTCTCTTCACCTATATTATATCATTACCTACCTAAATAATCTTAAATCTTAATTATCATCTCTAACTTAATCATCAATCTTCTACTCTACAACCTAACATATTCCTCAAATTATATCTAACTTTCAATCATACAATGATTTTTTAAATACAATTTAAAATTCTTCCATTCTTTTTCCACTGCGTCGTCCCTCTGGTCACGGAGTTTCCCGGTCGATTTCCGCGAGCTCCATATAGTCCAACATTTTCATCTGCCATTCTTCTATCGTTGGTAATTCTTCTGTCTTCCCATTTCTTAGCTATCAAAACTCTAGCTGCTGTTGTGGCATACAAAAAACAAATTCCTGTCACTTTTAACAATGTCCTGTTGGGGGGAAGTTGGGGGGGGGAAGAGACCTGGAATTCTGCCTAGCCCAAAGCAGTCACTGCTTCCATCTAGTTCCATCTAGCTTCTCATTGGTCTATGCAATAAATATGCTACCATCAGGGTGAGTTCACCAAATTACCCGTTTGTTAAGCTTTTCATATTTCTGACTGTGAACAGAATGCACACATACATAAGCAATGCAGGCACTATTCTCCAGGCAGGTGTGGAAGACTCCCTGGTCCTGAATGGGGTAACTGTGCCCCTGAAGGACCAGGTGCGCAGCCTGGGAGTCATTTTGGACTCACAGCTGTCCATGGAGGCGCAGGTTAATTCTGTGTCCAGGGCGGCTGTCTACCAGCTCCATCTGGTACGCAGGCTGAGACCCTACCTGCCCGCGGACTGTCTCGCCAGAGTGGTGCATGCTCTGGTTATCTCCCGCTTGGACTACTGCAATGCGCTCTACGTGGGGCTACCTTTGAAGGTGACCCGGAAACTACAACTAATCCAGAATGCGGCAGCTAGACTGGTGACTGGGAGCGGCCGCCGAGACCACATAACACCGGTCTTGAAAGACCTACATTGGCTCCCAGTACGTTTCCAAGCACAATTCAAAGTGTTGGTGCTGACCTTTAAAGCCCTAAATGGCCTCGGCCCAGTATACCTGAAGGAGCATCTCCACCCCCATCATTCAGCCCGGACACTGAGGTCCAGTCTGCGAGAAGCCAAGTTACAGGGAACCAGGCAGAGGGCCTTCTCGGTAGTGGCACCCGCCCTGTGGAACGCCCTCCCACCAGATGTCAAAGAGAAAAACAACTACCAGACTTTTAGAAGACATCTGAAAGCAGCCCTGTTTAGGGAAGCTTTTAATGTTTAATAGATTATTGTATTTTAACATTCTGTTGGAAGCCGCCCAGAGTGGCTGGGGAAACCCAGCCAGATGGGCGGGGTATAAATAATAAATTCTTATTAAATAAAAATTATTTCCAGAAAAAAAGACTTCCACGCAGGGGCATAGCAGGGGGTGGGGTGTAGGGGGCGGTGCGCCCCAAGTTCCATAATGGAGGGGGTGACAAATTATCAAGGAACAATTACTGCCCTACTAGGGCGGTTCATAAAAAACTTTTTTAAAAAAATGCCTGCTCCAAAGGTCTTATCTTACTATACTAGGGATTATATAGCTATATATGAAATTTCATGCATATCGGTTAATATCTTGACCCTCCTCCACCAAAATAGCTGTTCACTTGGCTGTTTTCCTATGTCGTGAAGGCTGAAATTTCAGTTCAGTGGAGCACTTACTGTTCCCAACCCTAACCCTGTGGAAAGCCATCTAATTAGACTTTAATTTGATTTTGAGATGTTTTTAGGAGGTAATTTAATTATTGTTTGATTTTATACCAATGTTATGTATCTGATGTTAGCCACCCTGAGCCCGACTTCAGCCGGGGAGGGCGGGATATAAATAAAAGTTTATTATTATTATTATTACTTGTTATTATTCCTTTGTAAAGAAAATATGAAATAACGTAAAACCATTTTTGCAAAGGGGGGGATCAATGGGGGGGTGACAAGAAATTTTCTGCACCTGGCGCCACCTGACCTTCCTACGCCTCGGGGGTACCAATTTAGCTTGCTACGCCCCTGCTTCCAAGGGAGAAGAGTCCAGAAAGTTCTTGGCGTTGAGTTGGAATCTCCTTTCTTTTAGCTTGAAGAGTGTTGGGATTCTGGCCTCAAGACAGGCCCTTCCGAGAGATCAGGCTGGCAGCTCTGACGAAGAAGAGCGTTGCCAATCTGCCCGGGGGCATGGGCATTCTGTCATTACTGCAGGGACCAAAATCGGACTCCTCTGAGCTGTGTGACAGTAACTGGAAACTCGAGACAGATTCGCTTGTCTCCATGGAGACCGCACACTTACACAACTGAGTGCGATCAAACAGCTGCTACCCAGACAGCCTTGCAGGAGGAAGCGAAAAGTTTCAAACTGTGTGTGTGTGTGTGTGTTTGTGTGTTTCGCTTGAGAAGACTCCACTGGGCATTGCAAAAGTCTCTCTCGCCTTCCCAGAAACGAACACCCGTCTCATCTTCCTAAAACCAAGCAAAACCCACTGATTACGTTTGCTTGAGAAAATGGAATTGTTGTTAATTTTTAGACAAGAAATGCCTTTAGATATCCTTCCATCCTTTATGGGGAGGGGGCTTTCTAGGTTCAGACTGCAACCCAATCCACCTAAGGCAGGGGTGGCCAACTCCCAAGAGACTGTGATCTACTCACAGAGTTAAAAACTGGCAGTGATCTACCCCCTGTTTTGTGGGGATTCAGGTCAAATTTGTTGAGGTATTTTTGGGGAGGAGGAAAGCACAGTTTTTTAGGGGTTCGGGACAAAAACGTTGAGCTTTTTTTAGGGGAGACAAACTTGTTGAGCTTCTTTGGAGGACCCAGAGATTTACCAGTGATCTACCGCAGACGTCCAGTGATCTACCTGTATATCACAAATCGGGCAGGGGTTCGGGACACATCCCAAGATTGTACTATTCTAGGGTATATTGTCAAGTTAGCATTTGGAAACACAGCAAATTAGACGTTTGCATTAGGAGGTGTGAAGCCAGCTTTCCAGAGTTCTTGGTGTGTGTTTTTCTTGGTGCATTTAAAAACAAGAACTCCAATTTATTTAATGTTAGCTTTCAGGGCAAAGCAGTGTAATCGTGCACTGAGCCAACCTGGTAGAATTAATGGGTTTTAATTACAGATTTGTGTCAATAACAGAATTGTACAGTCTGGAGATGTGGATGGCGCTGTGGGTTAAACCATTGAGCCTCTTGGGTGTGTCCTAGAACAATAGGATTCAGAATGCAGCAGTCTGATTGGTCCTGGAACAATAGGATTCAGAATGCAGCAGTCTGATTGGTCCTAGAACAAGCTCAGGATCCAGAATGCAAGCAGTCTGATTGGAAATCCAGCAGGAGCCACCCAATCCAGCTCCAGGTGGAGCAGTGAATCCGCAAGTCTGGGACCGATTCCTATGGCATACAGGAGTATCTGCCGGATCCATTAGCCAATCACGTGGGGCCCATTGTGTAAATAGTGTATATAAAGCAGACGTTTTGGGGGAACTGCATTCCTCGCTACAATGAGCTGAATAAAGAGCATGAAATCCACACTTGACTCTGAGTATATTTCAGAGAACCTGCAAAGTTAGGGGCAGTGTACCTCCAAATAGCAGGAGTTGGGCACAAGCCAGGAATATGGGAGTATTGCTGCTTCCCGCCTCCTTTGACCTTCCCAGAAAAATCCAGCTGGATACTATTGGAAACCTAGAACTTCTCTTAGGTCCTTGATAATGAGCTGTGATTCCAGCGTTGCAGGGGGCTGGACTTGATGACCCTTGGGTAAACTTGCAACTCGATGATAACCGAATCTTGCAGTTCAATGAATCATGGAATCTCGAACTCAAATCCATCTGGACTGAGGAAGAGGCACCTTCCCCCAGACTCATCACCTCTCCGCATCATAAATCCACACGTTGTTGGGGGTGGGGGGGTGGGCTTGAGCGAAATCAATTAACCGCCTTGTGTTGTGGGTTATAAATCAACTATTTACATATTTAATGATTACACCTTTAATAAATTCCCCAGAAGGAGAGCCGAGGCGGCGGGTTTCTGAGCTATTCTTATGGTGTCATCAATTATCATGGAAGCCAGGCAATCATATTAAATCTTCTCTCCTACCGATGGCTCTTGTCAAAGCAAAAATTGTTTCTCCCCCCCCCCCGGCACCCTCCCCTCCGCATAACTGCAAAAGCCCTGGAACGGGGCCACCGACATTACATTAGAAAAATTGCTTGAGCAGCATTTTAACTAAGAGGGAGGGGGAGGGAGGGGGGGGAGGGAGGCAGCTTTTAATTTTTGCCAGACATGGAAATCAATACTCCGTCCTTCAGCTCTTTGGAGTGATTGGGAAAGGCCCTGCTAATACAATCCTCAGGTCTCGTTCTGACGGCACAAGAGCCTTCAGAAATGATCGTGGAGGCTTTAAGGACCCATCTGGGACTTTGGCAAGGAATTCCTTTTATTAGATTAGTTCCTCTGTCCCTTTTGGAGAGAGAGAGAGAGAGAGAGAGAGAGAGAGAGAGAGAGAGTATACGTCTCCCTTTCATTATTTTGTAGTTAGTCCATGATCAATATGCGCGGCTTGTATTTATAGCTACCCTGGTGGTTACAACCTTTTGAATGTAATTTATGGTGACATGGAACCCAATTATTATGGGGGAAATATGCGTGACATTTTGGAGAGGAGTTTCCTCCCATGTTCCTCTTTAGACTCGTCAATTCAAGAACGCACACACAAGAAGAGACTGCAATTCTATAATAGTTTTGTGCTTTTGGGGGGGGTGAGCTCACACGAGCAGCTCAGGGTGGTTTTCCAGATCGGGGGTGGAGAACCATCATGCCTGGGCAGAATGCGGCCCTCCAGGCCTCTCTACGTGGCCCTCGAGATTCTCATGCCCCCACCCCAAAACACACCCCTCTCTAGAGCACTCCTTGAGTGTTTACAGCTGGCTGGGACATAACCCTAATCTGTTGCACAAGTGGCCATCTGTCAGGGATCCTTTAGCTGTGATTCCTGCATTGCCGGGGTCAGACTAGATGGTGCTTGGGGTCCCTTCCAAATCTAAAATTCTACAATTCTGTGATTTTCTTGCTCGCCTGGATGGAGGATAGAGAGATGAGCATCTCTTGTCTCCAACTTTTCCATGGCTAGAGTGTACAAGGGTAAAGAGATGCATCCGTTGACCAGACCTCTTTTGTCTCCCCATGGTTCGCCATGAGAGAATGTCTCCTGCAAAGGCTTCCTTTCCTCTGCCCTAGATTATATCATACCTGTGATGGAGAAGCCCTGAAAGCTTATTGGCTAGACTGGGTTGTGACTGCAGAATGTTGATGAATATTTGCAACTGCTTAGGGAACCCCAGCTGGCGGAATGCTTGCAGTTCTGCTCCTGTGAGGGGAGGGAAGAAGATACTTATATACTTGAGTATAAGCCTAGTTTTTCAGCACATTTTTTTGTGCTGAAAAAGCTGCCCTCGGCTTATACTTGAGTGAGGCGGGCGGTGGGGGCAGCGAGAAAGAAGCCCTTTCTCTCCGCTCGTGCCGCCACCCGCTCTCCCCAGTTAACCATTCCTTAAGAAGCGTACAAGAACGGCGGTTCTTTACTCTCCCCAGGCAGCTTGTTCCATTCCTGAACTGCTCGCATAAATGCAAACTTGGCAAAGGAGGAAGAGGAAGGAGCAGCCCAAAGGGCTGCTTTCGGGCTGCTCGTTCCTCCTCCTCCTCCACAGCGGCAAAGGTGAACCGGCTTATACTCGAGTCAATAAGCTTTCCCAGGTTTTTGTAGGAAAATTAGGTGCCTTGGTTTATATTCGGGTCGGCTTATACTCAGGTATATACGGTATTTCGACTTGGCAATGCTAAAGGAGAGGGGTCTGGAATTGAAGCAAAGGGGATCCTGGATTGAGGCAGGACCAGGATACTGACAAGCTGGAACGTGTCCAGAGGAGGGCAACCAAAATGGTCAAAGGCCTGGAAACGATGCCTTATGAGGAACGGCTTAGGGAGCTGGGTATGTTTAGCCTGGAGAAGAGAAGGTTAAGGGGTGATATGATAGCCATGTTCAAATATATCAAAGGATGTCATATAGAGGAGGGAGAAAGGTTGTTTTCTGCTGCTCCAGAGAAGCGGACACGGAGCAATGGATTCAAACTACAAGAAAGAAGATTCCACCTAAACATTAGGAAGAACTTCCTGACAGTAAGAGCTGTTCGGCAGTGGAATTTGCTGCCAAGGAGTGTGGTGGAGTCTCCTTTTTGGAGGTCTTTAAGCGGAGGCTTGACAGCCATCTGTCAGGAATGCTTTGATGGTGTTTCCTGCTTGGCAGGGGGTTGGACTGGATGGCCCTTGGGGTCTCTTCCAACTCTAGGATTCTATGATTCTATGATTCAATGAGGGCCTCCACCATCGGAGGCAGTCATGTTTCTGAATACCAGTGGCTGCCAAACACCACAGGGGAGAGAGCATTAGCCTTTTTATTTTTTTGCTGCTGCCTCACACTGTGGACTCATGTTTCGCTTGTGGTCCACTAAGACCCCAAGATCTTAGTGCTTTGGTGGTGTTTCCTGCTTGGCAGGGGGTTGGACTGGATGGCCCTTGGGGTCTCTTCCAACTCTATGATTCTATGATTGTATGAACTCAGGACGAAAAGGAGAAACGTGCTAAGAGGAAGGCACGCTCAGCAAACCCTCACCGTGATCAACTCCCGCCCAGAAACCAGTGTCTCCACTGTGGAAGGACGTGTGGATCCAGAATTGGCCTCCAGAGTCACTTAAGACTGTGCTCATGGAAGACAATCTTACTCGGCTACGAGGGATCGCCAAAGAAGAAGCACAGCGGAGCCCTTTCAGGAATCCCCAGATGGCAGGCTTACCCCCCAACCCAAAGCACTTTTAAATGCCACCAAACCACCGGTTTATCGAGAAGAGATTCTGAACCAAATGCAATTGTGCACGCTGTCTGTTTTGATCGCCCTCAAAAGGTAGCGGCGTTTATGAAATTATTAACAACTGAACACATCTCTCTCCACATATATCCAATTAAGAGATAAGAACAGAAGCCACATTTGTGTGTGTGTGTTGGTGTGTGTGTGTGTGTGTGTGTGTGTGTGTGTGAGAGAGAGAGAGAGAGAGAGAGAGAGAGAGAGAGAGAGAGAGAGAGAGAGAGAGAGAGAGGAGATTGCTATCACTCCCGGATTACAGGCGCAATAGCACCGATAATGGGAGCTGCTGTTTTCTAATTTTTCCGCCCCTTGAGAGCCTGCCTCAGATCATTCCTCATCTTGGAAGAAAGCAGTGCGGAGAGCAGTACAAAAGCGGGAATGATCTCCGTGGTGCCTCCGACAAAACACGCTTTAAGGAGCCTTACAAAAGCGCCACTGATAACTAGGGGAGAGAAAAGATGAAAAGGAGAGAGGATGGCCCTGGAGAAAGATGTCAAGGGGGATTAATTTGAGGCTGGGCTGAGCCCCGGGAAGATGTTCTGCTCCGGTTTCAGCCCCATCGATCTATTTCCTTCACAAGAGGGAAATAGGGTGGGGGGGCTCTGGCCTTGCAGGAGTCGTTCGACTACAAATCCCAGCAGGCTCAGCTTCTGGCGTGGCCAAGGGTCAGGGTTGAGACATGCCGTGCCAGTTCAGTTGCTAGAGTAGGAGACTCTTGATCTCAGGGTCCTGGGTTCGAGTCCCACGTTGGGCAAAAGGATTCCTGCATTGCAGGGGTTTTGGAGCTAGATGATCCTCAATGGTCCCTTCCAACTCTGCGATTCTGCGAACGGTAGCCCACAACAACTGGAGAGCTGTACCTTCCTGCTTTGCCATATGTCTACCGCACAAATCAACTGAAAGCTTTCTGGGCCCGTTCCCAGAGACGGGTGGATGGATGGATGGAGATGAAGCAAGAGAGAGAGAGAGAGAGAGAGGGAGATTAGAGAACAGGGTCAGTGCAACCAGCACAAGGGCAGCAAAAACAAAACAAGCAAACCCCATGTAAAATCGCTTTGGGGGAAATGTGTGTCATTTAAAAGCACTGGAGGAACCTTGAAAAAGCCTTCACCTGATTCCCAGTAGACTAGGACAGTTGGCTTGCCGCCAGCAGTACATGTGAAAAGGATCTTGGGGTCTTAGTGGACCACAAGCGAAACATGAGTGCACAGTGCGAGGCAGCAGCAAAAAAATAAAAAGGCTAATGCTCTCTCCCCTGTGGTGTTTGGCAGCCACTGGTATTCAGAAACATGACTGCCTCCGATGGTGGAGGAGGCGCTCATTGGCTAGAATGCGCCAATCCTTGCAAGTCAGTGGCCATCACTTCCTCCTGTGGCAGGGAGTTCCATAGTTTACCTATGCCCTGCAAGTAAGGAGGCAAATACACTGGACTGCCACCCAGAAACACTGGAAGGGAGTAGTACTCGGAGTAGGAGTCAGTGGGCTGAAGTAAGCTGCGTCCATCGATTCCCTACTCTGGGTTCGACTTGGGATACGACCAACAGCCTTTCTCCCCAAAAGCAGCAGCTGCACTGACCTTCGCGGGCAGAGGCTCTATTATGCTCAGACCCATTTTGTCCGTTTGATAACTTCTGCGGATTTTGTCCAAGTGTAAATCTCCCTTGGCATGTCCAAGGGCCTTTTGACCTTCAGCTGAGTCTCATCCCAGAGAAGAGCCAGCTGAAGTCTCAGTTATTAATTGGAAATCCAATTTCTGGAGGGTGGCCAATGGAGGAGAGAGAGAGAGAGAGAGAGAGAGAGAGAGGAGAGAGAGGCAATCACATAAAGTCTCTCCACTTGGAAGCAGGCACCACTGATTTTGACTTTTGAGTAAAGGTATTCAGCTTGCTCATTGAGTAGGCCTTGGTCAATTTATCTAGCTCAGTCGGAGTGATTGTGCTGATAACACCAAGGTTGCAGGTTCAATCCCCATACGATCCCTGGTTCGATCCCCTGGGGTGCCTTGAATGATGGTCAGGAGTGCTGCGGGCGACACTGGCCTCAGTCCCTCTTTCCTTCCCTGTGCTCTGATGCCCTCTCGTGTCTCTGCCTCCCAAAGGTTTGCATGGCTGTTTGTTGCAGCAGCCTTGGCTACAAGCTCTGCAGGCGAATGGTGCCTCTGGGGCTGGCCAGGGGGTGCTGGGTGCCAGAAATAAGCAAGCAAGCAGGCGTGGGAGGGAGGGAGAGAGCCCAGCCAGCAGGTCCGCCAGCCCATGCTGTTGGGAATGGACAGATAAGTCCCAGGCCCCTGTGGGAGGTAGAATCATAGAATCACAGAGTTGGAAGAGACCCCAAGGGCCATCCAGTCCAACCCCCTGCCAAGCAGGAAACACCATCAAAGCATTCCTGACAGATGGCTGTCAAGCCTCCGCTTAAAGACCTCCAAAGAAGGAGACTCCACCACACTCCTTGGCAGCAAATTCCACTGTCCAACAGCTCTTACTGTCAGGAAGTTCTTCCTAATGTTTAGGTGGAATCTTCTTTCTTGTAGTTTGAATCCATTGCCCCGTGTCCGCTTCTCTGGAGCAGCAGAAAACAACCTTTCTCCCTCCTCTATATGACATCCTTTTATATATTTGAACATGGCTATCATATCACCCCTTAACCTTCTCTTCTCCAGGCTAAACATACCCAGCTCCCTAAGCCGTTCCTCATAAGGCATCGTTTCCAGGCCTTGGACCATTTTGGTTGCCCTCCTCTGGACACGTTCCAGCTTGTCAGTATCCTTCTTGAACTGTGGTGCCCAGAACTGGACACAGTATTCCAGGTGAGGTCTGACCAGAGCGGAATACAGTGGTACTATTACTTCCCTTGATCTAGATGCTATACTCCTATTGATGCAGCCTCTCTCTGGGGCGGGGGGGGGGCAGCTCAGAGACCAGGGGTGGCAGTAGCGGCTGCCCGGAGGACTCCCAAGGAGAGGGGAGAGGAGAGGAGGCTGAGGGAACACTCCACAAGGGAGGGTGTTCGAAAAAGGGTGAGAGGCTGCCAGCTCTGCAGGCAAGGGGTGACATAACTGGGCTCCTGAGCCCCACAGGGGTGCCGTAGAAAGAATATAGTTGCCCAAGGGAGCTGTGGACTCAAAAAGGTTGAAAATCTCTGCCATAGTGGACAGCTCCATATTCCTGCATTGCAGGGGGTCAGACTAGATGATTCTCAGGGTCCCTTCTACGATTCTATGAATCTATAATCACAGATGACACCATTCTATACCCAGGAGGGATGCATGCAGGAATTCCATTATTTTAATGAGGACCTCCATAACATGCCCGCCATCGTTTCTCCAATGAAAATAGGGACGTCCCATTCCACAGCGATAATTTTAATATTTCTATCCCACCCACCTGACTGGTTTACCCCAGCCACTCTGGGCAGCTTCCAATATATATAAAAACATAATAAAACATTAAACTTTTTTTAAAAAAACTTCCCCATACAAGATTGCCTTCAGGCGGCTCGGGGGTCAGATAACTCCATACCCTCCATCATTTCTCCAATGAAAATAGGGACATCCTAAGGAAAAGTGGGATCAAATCAGAAACCGGGACGGCTTCTCTAAATTAGGGACATCCCTGGAAAATAGGGACACTTGGAGGGTCTCGTTCACATTTTTCCAAAACCATCTGCAAAATGGAGCAGGGCGATCCGTCGAAATTTGCATTTCTCTGTGTTTGGCAGTGGAATTCTCCAAGCCAATAAGCTGTGTGCCATAGGGGAAAGTGTGTGCATAGATTAAAATAACTCTTTTTTTATGGAACGCTGCTTGCAAAAACGGGTGTGCGAGGCAAAATGTGGCTTACAGAAATGTGTGCATTAAATTTGCAACAAAGTGCTGATGGTTTCATTCATAGATAGATATAGATATAGATATAGATATAGATATAGATATAGATATAGATATAGATATAGATATAGATATAGATATAGATATAGATATAGATATAGATATCACAAACTGATGCAGAAATGCGAAGAACTGAAGACTGGAAAATGAGAAACCAAGAACACATTCACGCCATGCAACGAGAGTGCTATGGTTGTATTTTAAACCATCATGCTTCTCCCAAAGAATCCTGGGAGCTGTAGTTTGTTAGAGGTGCTGAGAGTTGCTAGGAGACCCCCTGTTTCGCCTTTACAGAGCTACAGTTCCCAGAGTTATCCAGGAAGAGGGATTGATTCAGCCTGGAGAAGTGAGGACAGGATAGGTAAAGGTAAAGGGTCCCCTGACCATTAGGTCCAGTCGCGGACGACTCTGGGGTTGCGGCGCTCATCTCGCTTTACTGGCCGAGGGAGCCGGCGTACAGCTTCCGGGTCATGTGGCCAGCATGACAAAGCCGCTTCTGGCGAACCAGAGCAGCGCACGGAAACGCCGTTTACCTTCCCACCGGAGCGGTACCCATTTATCTACTTGCACTTTTGACATGCTTTCGAACTGCTGGGTTTGCAGGAGCAGCGACCGAGCAACAGGACCTCACCCCGTCACTACGGGGATTCGAACTGCCAGCCCTAGGCTCTGTGGTTTAACCCACAGCGCCACCCAATCCCTGAGGACAGGATAGCCCTATTTAAATATCTCATTGGCCTCATATGTTCTTATTGATCCCCTGCTTTTGTTTTCCAGAAGCCTATACCTGGGGACCACTTCTCGAAAGAAATTTCATGCTGTTAGTACAGTGGTACCTCCGGTTGCGGACAGGATACGCAGATTTCCGCAACTGGAAGGACTGTTTCTGCGCATGCACGCAGAGCATTAGAAGGCTTCTGTACATGCGTGCAACACGGTAGAGCGCTTGTGCGCATGCGCGTACAGTGAAACCCGGGGAAATACTTCTGCGTTTGCCATGTTCGCATCCTGAAGGATATGCAACCAGAGGTGTGTGTATCCAGAGGTCCCGCTGTATTGCGTTTTTGCACACAATCAGCAACGATTATTTTCCCCCCTCCCTCTCTAAGGGACTTGACACGACCCTGGCACGGTCCGAGCTTTATGGCCACTCATGCCGTGGTGCCTGCTGCTGAGGCTGCTCTCAATTTGTTTTATTTACAACCCAGTAAAGAGGGGGAGAGGATGGGTTCCTTCCTCTCCAACACACCCAGTCAGACTCTCTCTCTCCTCCAGCACCCCTTCCCAGGGCTGAGTCAGCAGACGGTTCCCTTAAAAGGAAAACCAGTGAGAGATATTGCAGTCTTTGAGTGCTTGGAGCAAGGGAGGGGGTCAAAACCAACTCCTGCTTCCCACGTCCTTTCCTGCTCCATCTCCTCTTTCTTGCAGAAGAACATCCTTCTTTGAGGACTGAACAGTCTTGTAAGAATTTTAAGGTCTTTCATATACAGTATAATAATTAAAACAAAATAAAAAATTCTTTCCAGTAGCACCTTAGAGACCAACTAAGTTTGTTCTTGGTATGAGCTTTCGTGTGCATGCACAATTGTTATTAATGTACCAAACAAATAAGGCCACATGTCTGAAAACAGCACAGGAAGACAGGCCTCACTCCATTTTGATCCTAGCTGGCCAAGTGTTTTCATCTGCAGGGAGGAGGTGAGAAGTCTCTGCCTGAGTGCCAGATATGGGCCATTTCCCTCACAAAGGACAGCCATTAGCCCTACCAGCCAGGGCAGGAAACCTTTTGTTTTGCAGAAATGTGTGTCTGGGAGGGGTCAAGGAGAGATGGCTTGTTGTTGTTCAGTCGTTCAGTCGTGTCCGACTCTTCGTGACCCCATGGACCAGAGCACGCCAGGCACCCCTATCCTCCACTGCCTCCCGCAGTTTGGCCAAACTCATGCCAGTCGCTTCGAGAACACTGTCCAACCATCTCATCCTCTGTCGTCCCCTTCTCCTTGTGCCCTCCATCTTTCCCAACATCAGGGTCTTTTCCAGGGAGTCTTCTCTTCTCATGAGGTGGCCAAAGTACTTGGAGCCTCAACTTCAGGATCTGCCCTTCCAGTGAGCACTCAGGGCTGATTTCTTTAAGGATGGATAAGTTTGATCTTTTTGCAGTCCATGGGACTCTCAAGAGTCTCCTCCAGCACCATAATTCAAAAGCATCAATTCTTCAGCGATCAGTCTTCTTTATGGTCCAGCTCTCACTTCCATACATTACTACTGGGAAAACCATAGCTTTAACTATACGGACCTTTGTCGGCAAGGTGATGTCTCTGCTTTTTAAGATGCTGTCTAGGTTTGTCATTGCTTTCCTCCCAAGAAGCAGGCGTCTTTTAATTTCGTGACTGCTGTCACCATCTGCAGTGATCATGGAGCCCAAGAGAGATGGCACAGGTGTGGAAAATTCCCAAGTTACCTCCTCTGACCCTCCCATTTTGCGATGTAGCTCTGATGTATGGGGCGGGTCTTGGGTTACATCTCTTCTGTTGATTGGATTATGTTTCTGGGGGTGGGCTAGACTCCAGGAGGGATTTTGAAATGTCTTTATAAGAGCATGCCTGCATTGTTCTGGGTCTTTTCCCCTGAGAAACACCATTGTTGCAACAGCTTCAATAAAGATCAAGCTTACTAGCTGCTTTGCTTCTGAATCTTCTCTGGTTGGCCTCTGTTTTTTTTTTTACTCCTACCAATGGAGAACCTGCAAAGGACTTTGCAAGGGCTCTTGTGTACCCCATAAGGGAATAAGGGCAGATTTTTTCTTATTAGAACAGTGTCCTTGTCTGAAATCCCAGCCAGGCATACTGACTTCTCTTCCTGCCCCATGGCTGAATTGCTGGATGTTGCTGCAGGCCACCCCAATCTCTGCCGATCAGTAGCGATATTCAGGGGTCTTGCATGCCCTCCAACATTTCTCAGATGAAAACAGGGGCATCCTATTCCCCATCAAGAAGCTTCTCCCATGCGGGATCTCCTGTGTACATAGATGTCATGGACACATCGACATCGCTCACCTGGAGCCAGCTGCAACTTCACCAACCTAGCAGGATTGAATCATAGAATCCTAGAGTTGGAAGAGACCACCAAGGGCCATCCAGTCCAACCCCCTGCCAAGCAGGAAACACCATCAAAGCATTCCTGACAGATGGCTGTCAAGCCTCCGCTTAAAGACCTCCAAAGAAGGAGACTCCACCACACTCCTTGGCAGCAAATTCCACTGTCCAACAGCTCTTACTGTCAGGAAGTTCTTCCTAATGTTTAGGTGGAATCTTCTTTCTTGTAGTTTGAATCCATTGCCCTGTGTCCGCTTCTCTGGAGCAGCAGAAAACAACCTTTCTCCCTCCTCTATATGACATCCTTTTATATATTTGAACATGGCTATCATATCACCCCTTAACCTTCTCTTCTCCAGGCTAAACATACCCAGCTCCCTAAGCCGTTCCTCATAAGGCATCGTTTCCAGGCCTTGGACCATTTTGGTTGCCCTCCTCTGGACACGTTCCAGCTTGTCAGTATCCTTCTTGAACTGTGGTGCCCAGAACTGGACACAGTATTCCAGGTGAGGTCTGACCAGAGCGGAATACAGTGGTACTATTACTTCCCTTGATCTAGACGCTATACTCCTATTGATTGTTGTAAAGGGAAAAGAAAACATTCAAGGGAAGGGATCAGCATGTTCCACAGAGAAATGGAATGAAACAACATTTTAGCTATAAGCTGCCTTGAGTCCCTGTCAGGCAGAAAGGTGGGATATAACAACAACAGACCCTCCAAGTGAAAATATTTTCCAGGGATGTCCCTCATTTAGAGAAGCCATCCTGGTTTCTGATTTGATCCCAGAATGTCCCACTTTTCCTTAGGATGTCCCTGTTTTCATTGGAGAAGTGTTGGATTGTATGGGGTTATCCAACCTCCTGTATTGTTGTTGTTCAGTCGTTCAGTTGTGTCCAACTCTTCGTGACCCCATGGACCAGAGCACGCCAGGCACCCCTATCCTCCACTGCCTCCCGCAGTTTGGCCAAACTCATGCTAGTTGCTTCGAGAACACTGTCCAACCATCTCATCCTCTGTCGTCCCCTTCTCCTTGTGCCCTCCATCTTTCCCAACATCAGGGTCTTTTCCAGGGAGTCTTCTCTTCTCATGAGGTGGCCAAAGTATTGGAGCCTCAACTTCAGGATCTGTCCTTCCAGTGAGCACTCAGGGCTGATTTCTTTAAGGATGGATAGGTTTGATCTTCTTGCAGTCCATGGGACTCTCAAGAGTCTCCTCCAGCACCATAATTCAAAAGCATCAATTCTTCGGCGATCAGCCTTCTTGATGGTCCTTCCCTCCTGTATAGGGAAGTTTATTTTAAATGTTTAATGTTTTGTTAAGTTTTTATATATGTTGGAAGCTGCCCAGAGCGGCTGGGGCAACCCAGGAAGATGGGTGGGGGTATAAATAGTAAAATTATCATTATGTAATGGGATGTCCCTATTTTCTTCGGAGAAATGTTGGAGGGTATGCAACAACAACAGAAACTGTGATGGTGATAAAATGCCAGAGGGTAAATTCTGTTGAACTCAATGGGAATTACTTCCGAGTAAAAATGCGTAGGATTGCAGTGTAAGGCTGCCCAGTCTTGACCCAGTTACCTGGGAGTCAGCTCCATTGAATACAGTGGGACTTACTTCTGAGTAGACAGTGTAAGGCTCCATTTACAATAAAGGAATAAACATTCCGCACGTTTCCTGAGAAATGAAAGGATTTAAAGCGGATGGGTGACCTCTTTCTTCAAAATTACAGGAAGGGCTTCGTATACCAGCTTCACTGTTTCCTTCATTTGGTGCAAGGATTTTATTTTCAGGATAAACAGGACTCCCGTTGTTGCAGCTACACTTTTAATAGTTCTCCAAGACGTGGAAGAAAAAGGGAAAGCGGGACTTTCAGCGATCAAAACAGAATCTGGGATGGCTGATGGAATTCCAGGACGGTCCCTGGAAAATAGGGACACCTTGGAGGGTCTGGTCTTGGCACAACCAAGTGGCACAGTTTGTGCCTTCCTTTGGAAGGAGGCACAGCGGAGACTGCAGTGTCTTTAAGAAATATGGCTTATTTCCAACTGAGTGGAAACCCTTGCTCCAAAGCACAATTCAAGCCTCGCCTCGTGTAAAAAAGGCATCTCCCCCCCCTGTGGTGACATCACATCCCCTGTAACCCTTGGCAACTTCCCGCTCCAGACTCTGCTGTTGTCTTTTTCTAACTAGCACCCAACTTGGGAAGGGACTTCTTCTCTGACACTGAATGTCTCACCTTTTGTCCATGTAATGACTCTGTCCTCACCTGTCTTTGCTCTTTGATGGCATCTCTGTAAGAGCCAAGCTCCGGAGAAACTGTTAGTTGTGTCTGCCTCTTCGTGACCCCATGGACCAGAGCACGCCAGGCACTCCTGTCTTCCACTGCCTCCCGCAGTTTGGTCAGACTCATGTTGGTAGCTTCGAGAACACTGTCCAACCATCTCGTCCTCTGTCGTCCCCTTCTCCTTGTGCCCTCCATCTTTCCCAACATCAGGGTCTTTTCCAGGGAGTCTTCTCTTCTCATGAGGTGGCCAAAGTATTGGAGCCTCAGCTTCAGGATCTGTCCTTCCAGTGAGCACTCAGGGCTGATTTCCTTCAGAATGGATAGGTTTGATCTTCTTGCAGTCCATGGGACTCTCAAGAGTCTCCTCCAGCACCATAATTCAAAAGCATCAATTCTTCGGCGATCAGTCTTCTTTATGGTCCAGCTCTCACTTCCATACATTACTACTGGGAAAACCATAGCTTTAACTATACAGACCTTTGTCGGCAAGGTGATGTCTCTGCTTTTTTTACAGGTAGGTAGCCGTGTTGGTCTGCCATAGTCAAAACAAAATAAAAAATTAAAAAATTCCTTCCAGTAGCACCTTAGAGACCAACTAAGTTTGCTCTTAGTATGAGCTTTCTGTGCTTTTTAAGATGCTGTCTAGGTTTGTCATTGCTTTTCTCCCAAGAAGCAGGCGTCTTCTAATTTCGTGACTGCTGTCACCATCTGCAGTGATCATGGAACCCAAGAAAGTAAAATCTCTCACTGCCTCCATTTCTTCCCCTTCTATTTGCCAGGAGGTGATGGGACCAGTGGCCATGATCTTAGTTTTTTTGATGTTGAGCTTCAGACCATATTTTGCGCTCTCCTCTTTCACCCTCATTAAAAGGTTCTTTAATTCCTCCTCACTTTCTGCCATCAAGGTTGTGTCATCAGCATATCTGAGGTTGTTGATATTTCTTCCGGCAATCTTAATTCCGGCTTGGGATTCATCCAGTCCAGCCTTTCGCATGATGAATTCTGCATATAAGTTAAATAAGCAGGGAGACAATATACAGCCTTGTCGTACTCCTTTCCCAATTTTGAACCAATCAGTTGTTCCATATCCAGTTCTAACTGTAGCTTCTTGTCCCACATAGAGATTTCTCAGGAGACAGATGAGGTGATCAGGCACTCCCATTTCTTTAAGAACTTGCCATAGTTTGCCCCTTCCAACTCTACGATTCTGTGGTCTGCTCCGCAACCGAACCTTGGTCCCCTGCTAGCAAATGGGCATGTTTTTACGTCACTCTCGTCCATAACAATCCGTTCCTCGTTCCACTGTTACAGGGGCTTAGCTTTTCCAAAAGCTCTTGGAGGCTGCCATTTTCCTTTCCCAGAATGCCCTGGGTGCTCCGTTGTTCTACTGCACTTGGTATAGGGGGTGGCAGTCACCCGTGGGTGGGGTGCAATTTCTTTTCCCCACAAAGACCAGGAACGCCACTTGTGTTACATCATGAACATAGGTAGTTGCCCTACGCCGAGCCAGACCATTGCTCCACCTACCTCATCACTGTCTACACAGGCTGGCAGCAACTCTTTCCAGGATTTAGTCTGGGCCTCCCACCCACCCCAAATGTCCTAATAACATCAAAGAAAGATAAACACAGACCGAAATTTTGCCGAAATGAACATCATAGCCTCTGTAATGAACAAACAACAAATGATGTCATCTTAAAGAACAAATAACTACATGAGAAAGGTCTACGAAAGGAAGAAAAATGAATGTAATGCTATATAATATTTTTTTGTGGGGTGGGGAGGGAGAAATCTTGCACGCTTGCAAGGCCAAATGTATTCAGGAACAGACTAGTCAGCTTTCTTCGTAACCGAAAGCGTCGGGGAGAGGAGGCGGGGAATCTTCCTCCATCTCTGGAGGAAACTCATTTCCAGCCTGCTGCGGCTGCTTCCCCGGGAAGATAAGCAAACGCTCACCAAGTGCCGTCCCTAATGGACTTTGCTAAATTTCTGATAGACTCTCATTTGTTTTTTATTATCTCCCTCTTTGCGGGGAGGGAGGGTGAAAACCGGAATTTGCGCATGGCAACGCATTCCGATCAGACAAGGACCCGAGATCGCAGCAGTAATTTGAAGCTGGCAACGTCCTTGGCCTGCTCTGATGGGGACAGGCCTGACCTCTGGGTGAACCTCGGTGACCACGTCGGACTGCCAGCCTTGTTGTGTGTGTGTGTGTGTGTGTGTGTGTGTCTGGGGGTCATGGAGCAGTTAGGGTTGCCAAACCTCCAGCTCTGACCTGAAGTCCCCAGGTTTTCCCAGCCCCCTCCAGGTGCCGGGGGTGGGGAGGGCCTGAATCTCCATTTTAATATAGATGAGTGTGCGTGTATTTAATAAGAAGGCTCTTTGTGCAGATTGCAAGCTTCAACCCTGCAGGAGCTGGCTGCAAATTGTAGCATTCCTACCCTCGGTGGCATCCGCCTTCCTCTGCTCCCCTCTCCCAATTAACCTCCGTCTCCAGGGCTTGGCCCTGTGACATCACCAGGGAGTCTCCCTGAGTGTCGTGGACTGGCTGGATGCAGAGGAATGCTGGAGGGAACCAGCTGGGGAACCCCCAAGGGAAGAAGGCCCAGAGACCGGCATAGGAGCCAACTCCTGGGGCTGAGGTCCCTATGCCCTACCCCAATGTATATATATATATATGAGGGTGGCAGGCCCCCTAAGTGGATGGGCATTGCCATTCAAATTGTGTGTGTGCGCGCGCGCATCCCCCCAACATTTGATTCAAATTGGTACCCTTTCCACTGCTGCCACTGCTACTTCCCATGACGGGTGCCCTTTGGCATGACCCTTTTACGATAGCCAAAGCTCCTTCGTTGAAAGTGACCGACGATCGTGCCAAAGCGCCTCTTCTCTGGATAAAATGGGAGAAAACAACAACCCTGTGAGGTAGGTGAAGAGTCTGCAACTGGCTGCAAGGTCACCCTGATCTCCCAGGTCCAACACTCTGTCATACTATTGATTGAATTTCATTTTTGAAATCATACAATTATCATACTCTCTTACCATCCCCTATAAATTGACTCTTTCAAGTCTTCCACTTCCCCCCAACCCACAAAACCGACTTTCCAACTTCTTTACATGGTTTCTTTAGCATTTCAAATTCCCCCTGCCTACCTAGTTTTGTCCCTTTGCCTTCCTTATAATTGTAAATAAGTTTCTAATTCTAATTAGCAAAAACTTTAAATCGATCCTGTTAGTGTTGACAAACATTTACAACGTTCTTCCAGATATAAAATAAATTTACTCCAATCTTTTTCAAACAGTTGATCTCGCTGGCCTCGGATTTTCCCGGACAGTTTTTCCAGTTCTGCATATTCAATCATCTTAATTTGCCATTCTTCGAAAGTTGGTATTTCTTGCTTCTTCCATTTCTGGGCCAAAAGAGTCCTCGCAGCTGTCGTGGCATAAAGAAATATATTGCAATCCTTCTTGGGAAGTTCTTCTAGTATACCCAACAAAAAGGCTTCTGGTTTTTTTTATGGAATGTATTCTTAAAAAAAAAAAATTAAGCTCATTGTATATCATGTCCCAATAAGCTTTAACCTTAGGACAAGTCCACCACATATGATAAAAGTTACCATCCTTTTCCTTACATTTCCAACACTTATTATCCCTTGTCCTATACACTTTTGCTAATTTAGTTGGAGTCAGGTACCATCTATACATCATCTTTATTATATTTTTCTTTAAAGCAGTACAAGCAGTGAACTTGATAACCCTTTACCCACAACCTTTCCCAATCATCTATTTGTATGTTATGTCCAAAATCTTTAGCCCATTTTATCATAACCGTCTTAACTTGTCACTTAGGCTAGATCTAGACACATCAAAGAAGCGATTCAGCTAAACGCGTTGTAAACTCAAACAAGGGAATCCAGTAGGGAATAATGGGACTCTACAGCGCCCTCTGGTGTCACAGTGTTATATTGCCTATACAGCACTTTTTCTTTACCCATGTAGCTGAGTCTTTAGAGAAGGATCTGAAATATTTGCCTTTGAAGCTTGAAATTGTTTTATTGGATGTTTTAATCAGGTGTTGCAAACCACTTTGAGATTTTTCCTTTGAAATATAAAAAGGTATAAAAATTATTTTATGATGATGATGATGATTATCACCATCATCACTGTAAAAAAAAAGTGCCTAGACATTCTGTTGTGGTGACCGCAACCTAGGTTTAAGGGGCCATTTGGCGATTACCGTATTTTTCGCTCCATAAGACACACTTTTTTCCTCCTAAAAATTAAGGGGAAATATCTGTGCGTCTTATGGAGCGAATGGTGGTCCCTGGAGCCGAATTGCCCAGGGGCCAAAAGCAGATAGTGCTTTTTATTTTACAAAGAGAAAGGGGGTGTTGAAAGGACCCGCTCAGCAGCTGATCAGCAAGAGATCGGAGAGAGATAAGAGTCCTGTGACTGGCTGATTAGATTATCTGTCTGGAAACTGTAGAAATGGCTCCCTTTCCTTCAGAAGCTGCAAAAATGGGGCTTTTCCTCTTTGCTTTTCCCCCTTTGCAAAAGGAGCTTTGCTTTTCTCCCTTTGCAAAAAAAGCTGCAAAACTTTTAGCTGATCCTCAAAAAACAGGGCTTTTCCCTTTGCAAAAAAAGCTGCAAAACTTTTAGCTGATCCTCAAAAAACCCAGGGCTTTTCCCTTTGCAAAAAAAGCTGCAAAACTTTTAGCTGATCCTCAAAAAAGGGCTTTTCCCTTTGCAAAAAAGCTGCAAAACTTTTAGCTGATCCTCAAAAAAAAGGGCTTTTAGAGGAGGAAAACCAGAAAAATATTTTTTTTCTTGTTTCATCCTCTAAAAACGAGGTGCGCCCTATGGAGCAAAAAATACAGTAGCTTCTCTAGCTGAGTTTCTAACCCTGTCTCCATGTAGTGCTAGGATAAAACAGCTTCCTATTTCAATCTGCCATTTAGCAGGAGAACTAGAGCCATAGCACAGACACCTCTGAGGGCCACCCTCCTCTGCTCTCCTCTCCCAATGAACCTCCGTCTCCAGGGCTTGGCACTTCTTTTGCGTGCAGAAGGCCCCAGGTTCAATCTCTGGCATCTCCAGGTAGAGCTGGGAAAGACTCATAGAATCGAAGTTGGAAGGGATGTCAAGGGTCATCTAGTCCAAGCCCCTGCAATGCAGGAATGCTTCTCCCAACGTGGGGCTCAAACCCAAAACCTGGCCTGAGCTTGAGAGTCTCATGCTCTACTGACTGAGTTATTCCTCAGGGCTTAACTCAGTAGAAGGTAGATTCCTATGCTCTTAAATATAACCCACAATCACTTTTTGGATTAAAGGCACCCAATTCACAACCACCCTCCTCTGCTCCCCTCTCCCAATTAACCTCCTTCTCCTGGGCTTGGCACATCCTTTGCATGCAGAAGGTCCCAGGTTCAATCTCCTGGCATCTCCAGGTAGAGCTGGGGGTGCCCCCTGTCTGAAACCCTCAAGGACCACTGCCAGCCTTGAGCTGAACGCACCAACCATCTGACTTTGCAACAAGGCATCTCTCTGCGATCGGTGCAGGACGGGTCCACAGAGTCGCAGAAGACATTAAATCAGTCCCTTCTCCAAAGGCACGTAGGCTGTGTGTCAGAGGAGAGCTAAACCGATTGTAAACTCATCAGCAGCGAACAAAAGATCAAAGAAGAGAAAACAATTACAAGGAGATTGAAATGGACAAGCGAGCTGCAGCGCCTCGGCTCCAGGGGGAACAAGGCTTAGCGGCCCGGGGTCAGGGGATTGTTTGCGGGGTGAGATAAGTGGGCAGAATGAATTAGCATTGGGGGAGAAGTGTGTTAGGAGCAGGCCGGCTTTGGAAACATCATCTGCATCCTTTCCCTCAAAGAATTCTGGGCAATGTAACTGGCGCCTTGCAGAGCTATAGTTCCCTGACACCCTTCACAAACTGCAGTTCCTAGCATTCCTGGAGGGGAAAGAGATGTGCTTCAAATGTGTTTTAAAGTGTGTATGCAGCCTTGGTTTAAGGCATTTCTCATAGAATCATAGATTTGGAAGGGACCCCCTGGGGTCATCTAGTCCAACCCCCAGCAGTGCGGGAATCACAGCTCGAGAACCCTGACAGGTGGTGCCACCCAACCTCTCTTTAAACACCTCCAATGAAGGAGAGTCTACCGCCTTCCAAGGGAGTCTGTTCCACTTTCGAATGGCTCTTACCAACAAAAGTTTTCCGTATTCCGCTCTGGTCAGACCTCACCTGGAATACTGTGTCCAGTTCTGGGCACCACAGTTCAAGAAGGATACTGACAAGCTGGAACGTGTCCAGAGGAGGGCAACCAAAATGGTCCAAGGCCTGGAAACGATGCCTTATGAGGAACGGCTTAGGGAGCTGGGTATGTTTAGCCTGGAGAAGAGAAGGTTAAGGGGTGATATGATAGCCATGTTCAAATATATCAAAGGATGTCATATAGAGGAGGGTGAAAGGTTGTTTTCTGCTGCTCCAGAGAAGCGGACACGGAGCAATGGATTCAAACTACAAGAAAGAAGATTCCACCTAAACATTAGGAAGAACTTCCTGACAGTGAGAGCTGTTCGGACAGTGGAATTTGCTGCCAAGGAGTGTGGTGGAGTCTCCTTCTTTGGAGGTCTTTAAGCGGAGGCTTGACAGCCATCTGTCAGGAATGCTTTGATGGTGTTTCCTGCTTGGCAGGGGGTTGGACTGGATGGCCCTTGGGGTCTCTTCCAACTCTAGGATTCTATGATTCTAAGTTTCTTCCTGATGTTCAGGCGGAATCTCCTCTCTTGTGATCTGAAACCACTTATTGCAAAAGTTTGAAACAAGGAGGAACAATTTTCCAACATTGCTGTCATTATTACCCACGCTTCGACCCTAAGGTCCCAGGGCGGGTTGCCCTCCTTCCGGCAACTCCTGCAGCCAAGCTGGGCCCAAACGTCTTGCTCTGCTCTCCTATGGATCCCACCAGCGAGGCCGAGAGGGTGGGGGGTCTTGCCAGGGCAGGCCAGGATCGGGGAGGTCGCTTCAGTGCTGACAACACAGTGGTTTGACTTCGCTCCATTGTCTCTCAGGACCAGGCTTCCTCAACCTCGACCCTCCAGGTGTTTTGAGACTACAATTCCCATCATCCCTGACCACTGGTCCTGCTAGCTAGGGATCATGGGAGGGCGTAGCAAGGTAAATTGGTACCCGGGGGCAAAAAAAAATTGTCACCCCCCCCAGGCATGGGAAGGTCAGGTGGTACCCGGTGCGGAAAATTTCTTGTCAACCCCCCCATTGATCCCCCCCCCGCAAAAATGGTTTTACGTTATTTCATATTTTCTTACAAAGGAATAATAACAAGTAATAATAATAATAAACTTTTATTTATATCCCGCCCTCCCCGGCCGAAGTCGGGCTCAGGGTGGCTAACATCAGGTACATAACATTGGTATAAAATCAAACAATAATTAAATTACCTCCTAAAAACATCTCAAAATCAAATTAAAGTCTAATTAGATGGCTTTCCACAGTTAGGGTTGGGAACAGTAAGTGTTCTGAACTGAAATTTCAGCCTTCATGACATAGGAAAACAGCCAAGTGAACAGCTATTTTGGTGGAGGAGGGTCAAGATATTAACCGATATGCATGAAATTTCATATATAGCTATATAATCCCTAGTATAGTAAGATAAGACCTTCGGAGCAGGCATTTTAAAAAAAATTAATTTTTCAAAAAAATTGTTCCTTGATAATTTGTCACCCCCTCCATTATGGAACATGGGCCGCCCCCCTTGCTACGCCCCTGATGGGAGTTGTAGGCCAAAAACATCTGGAGGGCCGAGGTTGAGGAAGCCTTCTCAAGACAGACAGATGCCAGCAATATAACAACGAGATCTAAATGGAACCCAAGCCAGTAATCTGGCCGCTGCGTTTGGGACTTCTGAGTCCATGCCAACAGACTGATGACCAATGGAGAAAGGGCTCAAGGAAAAATGCCCAACCAGTGGGGAAGGAGTCCTTAACCAGTAGCTTGCGGTCAGTGGACCAGGGGAACTAGGCTAGTCCCCTAAATGTTCCCCTGCCGTCTCCTTTCCAAAGCCTGGGAAGCTTTTGCCTGGTTCAGGGAGGGAGGCAAGATGCCCTCCTGCCTGCCCAGCTGTGGGAAGGAGGAAGGAGGAAGGAAGACTCCGGCATCCTGTCAGAACCTCTGGCCCTAACTATTCCCCTATGAAAAAAATCACCATATGCCACTGTCCTTAACCCTTCCCCCACCTGTTTCTCCCAGGTGTCTTCACCTTCTGCATCAAAGTCCCAAACATGTATAGGTAAAGTTACAGGTAGGTAGCCGTGTTGGTCTGCCATGGTCAAAACAAAATAAAAAAAATTCCCTCCAGTAGCACCTCAGAGACCAACTACTGTAAGTTTGTTCTTGGTATGAGCTTTCGTGTGCATGCACACTTCTTCAGATACACAAGTGTGCATGCACAAAGCTCATACCAAGAACAAACTTAGTTGGTCTCTAAGGTGCTACTGGAAGGAATTTTTTTTTATTTGTTTAGAGCCAGTGTGGTGTAGTGGTTAAGAGCGGTGGACTCGTAATCTGGTGAACCGGGTTCGCTTCCCCGCTCCTCCACATGCAGCTGCTGGGTGACCTTGGGCTAGTCACACTTCTCTGAAGTCTCTCAGCCCCACTCACCTCACAGAGTGTTTGTTGGGGGAGGAAGGGAAAGGAGACTCCTTCGGGTAGTGATAAAGCGGGATATCAAATCCAAACTCTTCTTCTTCTTCTTTAAGATATGAATAGAGAGAACCTGTGACGTGGATTCAAGAACTAAGTATTTATCATCACAAAAGATGGCCAGGCTCTCCAGGTAAACCCATTAACAGCCAGGTAAACCCATCAACAGGTTTCCTGCCAGACAGGTTTCTGTTGTAGACTGCCCCTTCTGTGATGTATGTATGATGATTGGGGGAGTGGTCTTGAGCTACCGGGTGGGCAATTTCAAAAGTCTATATAAGGGCTTGCACACCATTGTTCAGGGTTCCTCCCTCCTGCGTGTGGTGAGTGAGGACCCTGTTGCAACAGTTTAATAAAGATCAGGCTTACTAGCTGCTTTGCTTCTCAATATTCTCTGGTTGGCCTCTGTTATTTTCTCCTACCGATAGGGAACCCACTTAAGGACTCTATACGGGCTCTGGATACCCCATAAGGGGAAAGGGCAGATTTTGTTTACAACAAGATAATTTAATTATATCACCATTTTTTAATTTACCCAAAGTAATATTTATACATCATATATGTATATATAATTTTTATTAACTTTTCTGTTTTACAATTTAGAATATTCATTTAGACAACCTTAAAATACCCATGACTTCCCTTCTTCACTTTCAATGGTTCATTTCGCATAGCATAAATCCCTCCATATTTTATATAAACTAAACCATTCAGGATTCCATTGTTTCTTCCATCAAAACTTATTTACACTGTTGAATTTATCTTAATGCTGCCAACATTTTCAAATGTACACAATTATCCCCCATATATTCAATGTATTCAATGTTTATTGAGTAATATTTATATATCTTAATACTTTCCTCCAAAAATTCGTAAGCGTCAGACACGGCGTAAACATATGTTTCAAAGAAGCATTTTCTTTATTACGTCTCCAAGCAGCCTGTTGTCGTGGATAGTCCATTTCTGTACAAACGTAGCAGGGTCCGGTAAAGTCTAAATATTACTATTTTTGTGTTGTAAGACATAGTTTATCATCTAATGGTTTGCTAGCTCCACTCTTTGACCTGCAACGATGCCTCTTGCTTGGCCAATTAAACGGAAAGGGTGACGGCGACTTTTGCTGCACCAAAAGGCAACTGGCTCCACAAAGGGGAGGGTTGCATCTGTTGCTCCGCCTACTTTTTCCTCTGGCTCCGCCCACCACTGGCCCTAGAAGGTTGCTCAGAAGACAAAGTGGCCCTCAAGCTGAAAAGGGAACCTCGCCCTGTTCTAGTTTCTATAGCAGCTTGGTACGGTACAGCCTCCAAGAGAGACAAGAAAAGGCTCCAACGAGCTGTAAGAATTGCAGAAAGGGTAATTGGTGTTAGCTTGCCTTCAATAGAGACAATTTATGCTACCCGAGTTAGGAAGAGAGCAGAGAGAATTGTAGCAGATCCTTTACATCCCGGTCATCATCTGCTTGATTTACTTCCATCTGGACGTCGCTACAGGACTTCATATACAAAATCGGCCAGGCACAAGAATAGTTTTTTCCCCTTGTGCCATTAAATTGTTAAATTCGTAGTTGTATAGCTGAAGGGGAGGTAAATTATGGGTGGGGTTTCTTTGCTTCTTTGTATTGTGAGAGGAACAGCGTCTGTATGTTTACATTGCAATGTAGCCGAAACAAATTCCAAGTATGTTGGGAAAAATGTACTTGGCCAATAATAAATTATTCCTATTCCTATAGAGAGGAGGTTTGGGGGATATTCTGTTACCACTCTTAATGTCAGGAATGTAGGGGAATCGTAGAATTGTAGAGTTGATTCTCCCCCTCATTAAGTCCCCACAACAGGCCGAGAGGCAGTGACTTTGCCCCCAAGGTCACATCCGGCGAGTTTCATGGCTGAGTGGGGATTTGAACCCGGGTCTCCTGGCTCTCAGTTTAGCATTCTAGCCACTGTACCACGCTGGCTCTCTTGGCACCATAGACCCACAGGGAAGAATGTGGGGGGGCCTTGTGTTGATGTGAATATTTCCTGCTGCGTTTTCGGCCTGTTCCCCACCACCACCGATCCTGTGAGTCTCGGCGAAGGTGTCGTCTGCCTTTTCTCTCTTGCTGTGCAGAGAGAGAGAGAGAGAGAGAGGCAGAGAGAGACAGGCATCTCCTCCCCTTCCACCCCTCTCCCCCCCCACCCCCGGCCGATTAAGCATGCAGGAGATGAGATTGTTCTTCCAATAACATACAAGTTTTCAATCTTTTTTTTATGTACACAAGTAATTCCATCTAAATGGAAGGTTGCCCGAGCTGGACCCCCGTCCATAAATCTGATAATGTTGATTTGCTAATGAATTAGGGAGGCCTCCTCCTTCCTGCCTTCGCAGCTTGCTGCACCAAAAAAAAAAGGAAAGGAAAGAAAAAACCTCACCCAGATTTATTCTTCCCTTCCTCATCAGTTATTTGTACTGATATATATATATAGAGAGAGAGAGAGAGAGAGAGATTGAGATTGTTGTGACTTTTGAGCATTTGGATAAACTGCCAACCACTATCAGAAAATTAGAACTGCTTGCCTTTCGAGTCACGTAACGCCTAAACAATAGGAGGCCCTTCGTTCAAATCTTGACATTTCATATTCATTCCCCAAAGTGGCCCTGGCCAAGCACCTCTCTCTCTCTCTCTCTCTCTCTCTCTCTCTCTCTCTCTCTGACTCAGTAACCTGTATCTGAAGTAAGAGGCTGCCAATACGCACCTACTCTGCAAGGTTATTGTAAGGCACAGAGCCAATGACTGATTGAAAAGTTGGTTAGGGGAGGCTGCATGTGCCTTTGGGCGGAGCTAGATCTGATGGTGGGTGGAGCCACAGTCAGATGCTATACTCCTATTGATGCAGCCCAGAATTGCATTGGCTTTTTTAGCTGCTGCATCACACGGTTGACTCTAGGGTGATCTAGTCCAGCCCCCTGCAACGAAGAAATCTTTTGCCCAACATGGGGCTCAAGCCCATGGCCCTGAGATTAAGAATCTCATGCATTCCAGACTGAGCTATCCCTCAAGGGGTGGCTCCAACAGCTACAGCTCCAAACCCCCAGTGCTTGTTGCTGGAAGAGTTGCTGGAACAATTTCTATGTACAAGTTTTGTCTTCTAGAACAGGCACACCCAACAGGTAGATCTACCGGTAGATCACTGGACGCCTGTGGTGTTGTGGGGATAGCCAGCAGTTGGGACGGCCAGTAATGCTGGAGTTCCCGCTCCCACTGCACCGTGAAAAAGGTCCGCTGGCTATGATCTGAAGGTTTAGCTTGTGAGTTCGGAAGGTCGTTGGTTGCCTCTGAAGATTTTCTGCGAGCGTCTGTGAGTTCCGAAGATTCCGGAGAAGAAGAAAAACCAAACTAGATGATGGCCAAAAATTAGACGGCCAAATAAAAGGCTTTAAAATAAAATGAAATAAATACAAAGGAGACTGCAGTCTGGTGAAGAAGCTCTCAACTGCTCTGTGCGGCTGGTTTCGGTTTCCACGCTTGCCACGCACCGATGTTCTCTCTAGCTTGTCTCGCGCGTTCTCCACACTCGCTACAGAGAGCGGAGGCTATTTATTGAATACTCAAACAGCGTCATAACAGTTACCATAACCAATCACAATCTTGTTACTACGCTAACTTTTGGGCGGGAAAACTAACTATTGACCGTTACAAGGGCCAACCGCGGAGGGATCCATGCAGTAAAACTCCCTGCATGATCTTTTACCTTTCCTTGCAGGAGCGGAAGGACGCCTAAAATAAACCCAAACAAATAGGTGCAGAAGCACCTTTAGAAACATATTCCCACAGGTAGATCATTGGCTCCCCCCAAAGAAGCTGAACAACTGTGGCTCCCCTGAAAAAAGCTCAACATTTTACCTCCTCCCTGAAAAAACTGAACAACTTTGACCCGAACCCCCAAAAAGGGAGTAGATCACTGCCGGTTTTTAACTCTGTGAGTAGATCGCAGTCCCTTGGGAGTTGGCTATTCCTGTTCTAGAAGATCTCCCGTGTATGCAAAACCTGACCTTGGTCTGCTACGACTTCTGCTTAATTGGACTCGGATGCACTTGGGCCAGCTCTGGATCCTGGCCCCGTTTGCTGCTCAGCTTGATTTTGCAAATCCCCTGAGTTACTCAGGGAAACCCATTGAGAACAGGACATTATTATTACTACAGGCGGAGGTTATTTTCCCCGTCCCCTGCCACAGTCCCTTATGTCTAGTTTATAAGGCTCTTGTTTAAATGTCATGGAATGCAGGACTAAAATATGATAACTTCTTGGCATTTTCAGAGAAATTACAGAAATTCCCAAGTGCTATGGCTACGTGCGATGGAATGTGGGGTGGGGGAAGGGACACGGTCGCTGAAGACTGCTGGTGAGACACAAGAGGGATGGGACATAAGAGGCCAAGGAGGTTCCAGCTGGGCAGAAATCATAGAATTGTAGAGTTGGAAGGGACCCTGGGGGTCATCTAGTCCAACCCCCCCTGCAATGCAGGAACCACAGCTAGAAAGTGACAGAAGGATCAGCAGGTTAGCCCTAATAGCTAAATGGAAGTTTGAAGCTCTTTTTTTTAAAGAATTTATTGAGTTTCCACATTAAACAACAAGCAAAACATACAAATACAAATATAACAACACTACAATTACAATAACAACAACAACAAAAGAAAAAAGAACTTATACATACGCAACACACGAAGACAGGAACGCTGCAATAATTATTATTTAAATCTTATTCCAAATCTTAGTTGGGGACTTCCCCCGTTCTCTCCTCTGCGTTCAGTTCTAATTTACTTTAGTAACTTTGTAACTATTTTATCATTCATTCACCATTATCCTTAATCCAAATCATATAACATCTTAACTTATCTAAATTAACTTATTTCTAACCATGATAATATAAAAATTCCATATACAGTATTTCTTCTGTACTATTTTAATCTAACATTGTCTAACTAAAGCCACTTATGTTCACTGATTTTGCTTCAAATATCCAATTTTTCACGTTGTTTTAAATATTCCTTAAATTTCTTCCAGTCTTCTTGCACCTTCTCCTCCCTCTGGTCTCGGAGTTTCGCGGTCAGTTCTGCGAGTTCCATAAAGTCCATTAACTTCATCTGCCAATCTTCTACTGTCGGGAGCTCTTCACCTTTCCAGTTTTTTGCAATCAAAATTCTAGCAGCTGTTGTGGCATACATAAAAAACACTTTATCTTTCCTGGGTATCTCATGATTGGTTTGAAGTTTGAAGTTCATCTAGAATCATAGAACTGTAATAATAATAATAATAATAAATTTTTATTTATACCCCGCCCTTCCCCGCCAAACTGGGCTCAGGGTGGCTAACACCAATAAAATCACAACAAAAACATAAAACAATTCATTAAAATACAGATTAAAATACAATTTAAAATTTAATTTAGACTGCAGCCTCATTTTTAAGTAGCCCACCAATCACACCAAAAGAATGAAACATCAGGGTTAAACTGAAACCAACCCAAAGGCCAGGTGGAACAGCTCCGTCTTGCAGGCCCTGCGGAAAGATGCCAAATCCCGCAGGGCCCTGGTCTCTTGTGACAGACCGTTCCACCAAGTCGGGGCCAGTACTGAGAAGGCCCTGGCCCTAGTTGAAGCCAACCTAGCATCCTTGTGGCTCGGGACCTCCAAAAAGTTATTATTTGAGGACCTTAAGGTCCTACCCGGGACATACCAGGAGAGTTGGAAGGGACCCCTAAGGGTCCTCTAGTCCAACCCCCTGCTATGCAGGAATATCAACTAAAGGAGTCCCTATTGTTTCTTTAAATGTAAAGGTTTTGATGTTGCAGTGATAACCAGGAGAACAGAGATCTTAAAGGAACGGGGACTGCCTAATTGTTTATTTTTATTTAAGAAATTTAACTATCCCTTAACCTTAACTCGCTGGGGCCTTGGGTGCTCGAGCACCCACAAATTTCCCCATGAAGGGGCCCGGCACCCACAAATTTTGGTGCCAGGGCCATGCACAGTGCATGAAACCCACAGCCTCAGGCACCCACAGTCACGGGGCCACATTGGCATTCCTGTAACCATTAGCATTCCTAAGCAGCAACTGGCCTGCCCCCTCTCAGCTCCCCAAAATGCATTGCCCAGGCCACAGATACCTGCACTTCAGGTTGCAGAGGGTCAGGAGTTGCTGGATCCAAGTTCAGCTTCCTCATGTGGTGAACAGCTGAAGTTCAGGTGGCTGGTCTTGGTGAAGGACCTTGACTCAGGCTGGCCATTGGATCCTTCCGGACAGGAGCGAGTTATGAATGGACTTCCTGTTGCAGTTGTGCCAGTGTGGTGTAGTGGTTAAGAGTGGTAGACTCGGAATCTGGTGAACCGGGTTCGCGTCTCCCCTCTTCCGCATGCAGCTGCTGGGTGACCTTGGGCTAGTCACACTTCTCTGAAGTCTCTCAGCCCCACTCACCTCACAGAGTGTTTGTTGTGGGGGAGGAAGGGAAAGGAGAATGTGAGCCGCTTTGAGAATCCTTCGGGTAGTGAAAAGCGGGATATCAAATCCAAACTCTTCTTCCTCTTCTTCTTCTTTCTGGGGCAGCATGGGCCTTCTAGGCTCTGATGTCTCCTTGCATCTGTGGTCATTCTGAAGAAGAAGAAGAAGAAGAAGAAGAAGAAGAAGAAGAAGAAGAAGAAGAAGAAGAGAGGAGGAGAGAGAGGAGAGGAGGAGGAGGAGGAGTTTGGATTTGATATCCCGCTTTATCACTACCGAAGGAGTCTCAAAGCGGCTAACATTCTCCTTTCCCTTCCTCCCCCACAACAAACACTCTGTGAGGTGAGTGGGGCTGAGAGACTTCAGAGAAGTGTGACTAGCCCAAGGTCACCCAGCAGCTGCATGTAGAGGCAGTGGCGTAGGAAGAGTGGGGCGTAGGGGGCGCTGCGCCCCCGGTTCCAGGGGAGGGGGGTGACACACCCCTGCCCCTCCCCGCCACCCGGCCCCCCATCCATGCTTCTTTACAGACGGGGCTGCCCAACCCGCCACTCACTCGCCGGCTCGCAGCAGCGCCGGCCAGATCCACTACGCATGCCCGGAAATTCTGGGCATACGCAGCGCATCCGACACGTCGTGGCGTCACGACGCACGTGCCGTTACGCTCCGCCCCCAGGGGGTGCCTCCGCGCCACCACCCCAGGCGGCGGCAAGGCTTCCTCTGCCGCTGCGTGGAGGAGCGGAGACACGAACCCGGTTCACCACATTACGAGTCCGCCACTCTTAACCATTACACCACACTGGCTCTCCACTACACCACACTGGCTACGATTTGCTCTTCAGTCCTGCTTCGTAGTTTCCCCTGCAGTTCTGAGTTGGACGTCTAGGTCCTAAGTACTCTTTTGGCTCTTCGCTCCTGGCTCAGAATATCTGCCAGCCCTTTTTCATCCCCCTCAGGGCGAGATGGTCCTTGTGATGATGGCAGCTGGGAAGAGGGAAAGGTGCCACAATGGGAGCTGGAGGGCGACTGTGCCTTGCTTTCAAAATTAAGCGCTGGAGGAAGGGGTTTTCTCCCCCCCCCTCTTTTGTATGCTTTTATTGTACACGTTGAGAAAAAAGAAAAAGAAAAACCATGCATATCTCAAATACAAATTAAACAAAAAAGTAAATTCTTACGTTTTGTCAGTAAGTCTTCTCAGAGCGCATCCAACTTCCCGTCTTCTTTCTATATTTGCAAACTTATTGCACAAATCCATATGTTCATTTTGCAATGAAGTATTACCCTTCTGTGTCTTTATTTCTTATTTTTCTTATTTAGTACAACTGCAGGAGTTATTATTCCAAGGCAGCGACTGAGTTCATACAGCCACAGTCATTTTGAAGGTATATTTTGAAAATATTGGTTTTGACTTATCTTTCATTTATTTATTTGTTTGTTTGTTTGTTTGTTTGTTTGTTTGTTTGTTTATTTTCCCCAGGTAGTTGGGCCATATTCTCTGCATATTCAGCTAGTTTTTGTAACCATTCTGATCTGGAGGGAATTTTATCACTTTTTTTGCAGTTTCTGCCCGTGTTCTTCCTTTTTGCAGCAGCTGCTTTAATAATAATAATAATTTACTAATAATAATTTATTATTTGTACCCCGCCCATCTGGCTGAGTTTCCCCAGCCACTCTGGGCGGCTCCCAATAATATTTAAACAATACAGCATTAAGTATTAAAAACTTCCCTAAACAGGGCTGCCTTCAGATGTCTTTAATTATTATTATTATTATTATTATTATTATTATTATTATTATTATTATTATTTAAATGGTGATATCCACCATGGTGTTTTGGGCTCTAAGAGATCTTCATATTTCTCCCAGACCGTATACAGGGATTTTCTTATAATTTGATTCAAGAAGCTCTTATGGATTTTAACTTTCCCGTACCACAGGTACGCGCGCCACGGAGGAAGGGGTTTTCAAAAGCAGTCCTTCTTCCCCCCCGGGGAACGAATCTCTTCTTCTCTCCTTGCAGGAACACCTAGATGTTTAATAAGCCAAATCTAATTCCGGGACTGCTCCAGTTTTGGCACTGTCCCCCTCCTAGCCCTCCTTCCCCAGGATAACGTCTCCCAAGAAGGCACCAAATAGAGTCCTCCTCCTCCTCTGAGGGCTCCCTGACACGTTCAAATTAATTACTGTGAGCTCTGAGGCACAGCTCCATTTGCATGAATCTGCATTTGTCAGTACATGTGAATTTAAGACAACCCCAAGAGGATAGGGAACAGCTGGCTGGAATATCCTCCTGCCTCCCCTCCCTTTCTCCCCTCTCGTTTATGATTCCGGTTAATGAAGTTATGAGGCAGATAACATTATTAAAAGCTGGGGGGGGAGAGAGAGATGTTGCTTAAGAAGGGGCAGCCTTGTGGCTTTGTGTATTCTGCGTCCATGCATCCTTCCCTCTGTTGCGGAAATTATGGGGGGGGGTCACCTAAGCAAAGTCTCCTCCCAAGTAAACTCATTGGAGTATGGAGTGATGCCCTTAAGGGAACCCATCTCTCTGCCATGATCCAGTAGGCGAGAGACCACGTACACAGGGAAATGCCTCAGCAGGTAATCTCTGGGTGCTTCAGGAAGCCACTGGGCTAATATCCCTCAACTGGAATCCCATTGTTCTCTCCCAGATAAGTGCTCAAGGTATCCTTGCCAATGTTGTTGTTGTTCAGTCGTTCAGTCGTGTCCGACTCTTCGTGACCCCATGGACCAGAGCACGCCAGGCACGCCTATCCTTCACTGCCTCTCGCAGTTTGGCCAAACTCATGTTAGTAGCTTCGAGAACACTGTCCAACCATCTCATCCTCTGTCGTCCCCTTCTCCTTGTGCCCTCCATCTTTCCCAACATCAGGGTCTTTTCTAGGGAGTCTTCTCTTCTCATGAGGTGGCCAAAGTACTGGAGCCTCAACTTCAGGATCTGTCCTTCCAGTGAGCACTCAGGGCTGATTTCTTTAAGAATGGATAGGTTTGATCTTCTTGCAGTCCATGGGACTCTCAAGAGTCTCCTCCAGCACCATAATTCAAAAGCATCAATTCTTCGGCGATCAGCCTTCTTTATGGTCCAGCTCTCACTTCCATACATTACTACTGGGAAAACCATAGCTTTAACTATACGGACCTTTGTCGGCAAGGTGATGTCTTTGCTTTTTAAGATGCTGTCTAGGTTTGTCATTGCTTTTCTCCCAAGAAGCAGGCGTCTTCTAATTTCGTGACTGCTGTCACCATCTGCAGTGATCATGGAACCCAAGAAAGTGAAATCTCTCACACCAATTCACATTGGCTCAGGGCTATCTCCCTGATAATGCTCTGTTTCCCCCATATGTTAATCTTGTTTTTCCTATATGTTAATCATGCAAATAATATGTTAATATGCAAATAAACCTTCCCTTTCGTGATCTAGTGATGATGTTTAGTGATGTAGTTAATGATGTTTCCAAACTGTATTCTGGGATATGGTAGGAGTTTTTAAAAGTTCTTGTAACGCTGCTCTCGGTGTGCAGTTTTACTGTAACCTATTGCGCAATAATAAACCCTGTTTTGTCCTTTGCTCCAGTGGCTGGACTTCTTTTATTTAACTCCGCAGAAACCAGTGGGCTTATCCCCAAGGGCCAGGTGCCTGGGCAGTTCCACACCTGGGATTTTCCGTTACACCTCCAAATAGGAGTGCTCCTCCTCAGGGTTGAGGGCACAAGAAGAGCCCGGCCGCTGGATCAGGCCAATGGCCCGTCCAAGCCAGTATCCTGTTCCTCCACAGCAGGAAACCTGCAAGCCGGACCCGAGCACAAGAGAAAACTCTCACCTCCAGTAAAGGTAAAGGTAAAGGAACACAAGGAGAAAGGGACGACAGAGGATGAGATGGTTGGACAGTGTTCTCGAAGCGACTGGCAATGAGTTTGGCCAAACTGCGGGAGGCAGTGGAGGATAGGGGTGCCTGGCGTGCTCTGGTCCATGGGGTCACAAAGAGTCGGACACGACTGAACGACTGAACAACAACAACAACAAAGGGACCCCTGACCGTTAGGTCCAGTTGCGGACGACTCTGGGGTTGCGGCGCTCATCTCGCTTTACTGGCCGAGGGAGCCGGCATACAGCTTCCGGGTCATGTGGCCAGCATGACTAAGCCGCTTCTGGCGAACCAGAGCAGCGCACGGAAACGCCGTTTACCTTCCCGCCGGAGCGGTACCTATTTATCTACTTGCACTTTGATGTGCTTTCAAACTGCTAGGTTGGCAGGAGCAGGGACCAAGCAACGGGAGCTCACCCGTCGCGGGGATTTGAACCGCTGACCTTCCGATCAGCAAGCCCTAGGCTCTGTGGTTTAGACCACAGCGCCACCCGCGTCCCCTCTCTCCTCCAGTGGTTTCCAGCAATTCTTATTCAGAAGCATTGAGGCAGAGCGAAGCCGTCACAGCTAGCAGCCGTGGATAGCCTTCTTATCCCTCATGAATTTGTCTAAGTCCTTCTAAAGGCATCCAAGGTGGGAGCATCTCTGGCCTCCCTTGCGAGCAAATTCCATAGCTGGGTCAAGATGTCATCTGTCCTGCCTGAATCGTCTAGCATTTGGCTTAAATGTGCATCCACGAGTCCCAGGAGAGAGAACCATTCTCTTTAAAAAAAAAAATATATATTTGGGTTTTCAAATTAAAATTTTACAGAGATATATCCAACATAAATCATAAAAAACAAGATTCCAAGGAATCTCCTAGACTTCCATTTGTGGGTCCTATTATTAATCATTTCCTCCTGCATCTTTTATGATGGTGCAAATGTTTTACATCTCCACTGTGTCCAGAATTCACCCTTAAACTACAAGTGATATTTTCCAATCCTACTATTTCAAGTGTTTACAGTGTTCTTTAAGATAAGTCATAAATTTTCCCCATTCCTTGTTAACATTTTGGTCTTCCTGATTTCTGACTCTTCCGGTCATTTTAGCCATTTCAGGATAGTCCATCAATTTGGTCTGCCATTCTTCTCTGGTAGGAACTTTGTCTTCTTTCCATCTCTGGGCCAATAACATCCATGCAGCTGTAGTCACATACATAAATAGTCTTCCCTGCTCCCTTTTCTATCCACCTTCCCCAAGCCATGCATAATTTTACTTGCCTTTTCTCAGGAATTAAAAAAAAAAAAAGAATCATAGAATTGGAAGGGACCCCCAAAAAACATCTAGCCCAACCCCCTTCAATGCCAGGTTCCCAGCTAAATAATCCCCAACAGGTGGCTATCCAACTTTCCAACGAAATGTTGTAACCATAGAATCATACAATCCTAGAGTTGGAAGAGACCCCAAGGGCCATCCAGTCCAACCCCCTGCCAAGCAGGAAACACCATCAAAGCATTCCTGACAGATGGCTGTCAAGCCTCTGCTTAAAGACCTCCAAAGAAGGAGACTCCACCACACTCCTTGGCAGCAAATTCCACTGTCCAACAGCTCTTACTGTCAGGAAGTTCTTCCTAATGTTTAGGTGGAATCTTCTTTCTTGTAGTTTGAATCCATTGCCCCGTGTCCGCTTCTCTGGAGCAGCAGAAAACAACCTTTCTCCCTCCTCTATATGACATCCTTTGATATATTTGAACATGGCTATCATATCACCCCTTAACCTTCTCTTCTCCAGGCTAAACATACCCAGCTCCCTAAGCCGTTCCTCATAAGGCATCGTTTCCAGGCCTTGGACCATTTTGGTTGCCCTCCTCTGGACACGTTCCAGCTTGTCAGTATCCTTCTTGAACTGTGGTGCCCAGAACTGGACACAGTATTCCAGGTGAGGTCTGACCAGAGCGGAATACAGTGGTACTATTACTTCCCTTGATCTAGATGCTATACTCCTATTGATGCAGCCCAGAATTGCATTGGCTTTTTTAGCTGCTGCATCACACTGTTGACTCATGTCAAGTTTATGGGATTAAATCAGGGATCATTCTGGGATCAAATCAGAAGCTGCATCACACTGTTGACTCATGTGAAGTTTATGGTCTACCAAGACTCCTAGATCCTTTTCACATGTACTGCTCTCAAGCCAGGTGTCACCCATCCTGTATTTGTGCCTTTCATTTTTTTTGCCCAACTTTACATTTCTCCCTATTAAAATCCATCTTGTTTGCTTTGGCCCAGTTATCTAATCTGTTAGGGTCATTTTGAAGTGTGATCCTGTCCTCTTTCCTCGATCACCTTTCCTTGATCGCTTTGCCTGCCCTTTTCTGAACCTTCGCGGCTTCCACAATCACGTTTATCGGAATTGATTTGCCCAGTGTGTTTCGAGTGCGAGCGCACCATAGATCTGCAGCCCCAGAGGGTCCTTGGTTCTTGGAAGGAGCGGCAGCGGATGAGATACGTAAACAAAGTCACTGGCGCACAAATGGAAGTGAAAGCTCGAGCTCTAAATCAAATGGAGCAGGGAAGAAGGAAGAAGACAACTGAAATTAGTTAAAAGGGAAAGGAAATATAACCGCAAAGCGTTGTGTACAGGGCATCGAGAAAACCAATAATTCCACAAGGGTGAGCCATTCAAAGTTTCCATGGGAGTCAGACAAATCATTCTCTGCGCTGGAAACAGCAAGCGCCCGTATTTCATTGACTGCAGAATACTCACCTTGAGATTTACGATACGCCGTCAGTTTCACCAGTAAAAGTGTCTCCTGCCATTTCCCCCCCCCCAGGCCTTTCCTGTTAAAAAGTCTTAGCGCAGCATTTCCAACATCTGGCAAACGTAGCAATGCAGCGGCAAAAGCCACTTGGATCGGGGATGAGGCTTGGTGTTTCCCCAGATCTTGGCTGTTTAAAGTGACACAATCCTGCTTTTAATGGCTGGTGCAGATCCAACCTTCTTATCTCTCTCTCTTTTGCAAATAATGTCTTGTAATGTTTCAATTAGCGACACAATACCTCTACAGCAGAGGGACTCGGGTGGCGCTGTGGGTTATGCAACAGAGCCTAGGGCTTGCCGATCGGAAGGTCGGCGGTTCGAATCCCCGCGACGGGGATTATGTTTGCATAATTATGCAAAATTATGTTTGCATAATTTCCTGGGTATCGCCAGCATTTGGGTGAATGAGCTTCTGTCCACCAAGGGCCGTATTCTCTCTGGTAGAACCTGCCGGGGGCACATCCTGGGATTGGGAGGGGCCAAGCCAGCAGTGGGTCCTAAACTGCATGGGACCACCCTGTCTCACCTAAGCCAGAGAAAACAAAATCAAAAATTCTTTCCAGTAGCACCTAGAGACCAACTGAGTTTGTTCTTGGTATGAGCTTTCGTGTGCATGCACACTTCTTCAGATACCAGAGAAGTTCTCATCAGAGGATGATGTGAAGCTTCTGTTACTTGGCAAAGCCCCAAACCCAACTACTGGTAGATTTGAGGACAGCAGAGAGTCAGGAATCTGAGACCAGATATATAAATACACATGCCATTGTTACTAATATATGTGGTTATATGCATATTAGTACACATTATTTAGGGACCCGGGTGGCGCTGTGGTCTAAACCACAGAGCCTAGGGCTTGCCGATCGGAAGGTCGGCGGTTCGAATCCCCGCAGACGGGGTGAGCTCCCATTGCTCGGTCCCTGCTCCTGCCCACCTAGCAGTTCGAAAGCACGTCAAAGTGCAAGTAGATAAATAGGTACCGCTCCAGTGGGAAGGTAAACGGCGTTTCCGTGCGCTGCTCTGGTTCGCCAGAAGCGGCTTAGTCATGCTGGCCACATGACCCGGAAGCTGTACGCCGGCTCCCTCGGCCAGTAAAGCGAGATGAGCACCGCAACCCCAGAGTCGTCCGCGACTGGACCTAATGGTCAGGGGTCCCTTTACCTTTACCTCTACAGCTGAGAAGGGGGAAATCGTGAGTTGAGCACAGCAACCATCCATTAATTCTTCAAACTTCCACGGAGGACTGTTTTGGTTTTTTGGTGTTGTTGGGTTGTTGTTGTTTTTTAATGAAATTATAGCAACAACCAATTCATATTTTTTTCAAATCTTTTCAAATCATTTTATAAAACATACAAAATACAATACAAACACTAGTACAAAATACAGAATACCAATGTTCGACATAAAAAGCATAAAAATCAAACAACACTACCACAAACACTAAAAAAAAACATAAAAAGAAAAAAAAAGAATGGAAAAAATTATTTTTTGTATATTCCATCTTCTATTAACATTGTATGGTGACTTCCTTCGTTCCCTTTCTGCTAAATTTCCTTGTAATACATCTTTAGCAGTCTATTGACAAAATTTATTAAACATCATTGATTGTATAAGCATCTTTTTCATTTCTCCATTATTTCTTAGGTAAAGGTAAAGGGACCCCTAACCATTAGGTCCAGTTGTGTCCGACTCTGGGGTTGCAGAGCTCATCTCGCTTTACTGGCCGAGGGAGCTGGCATACAGCTTCCGGGTCATGTGGCCAGCATGACAAAGCCGCTTCTGGCGAACCAGAGCAGCGCATGGAAACGCCGTTTACCTTCCTGCCGGAGCAGTACCTATTTATCTACTTGCACTTTGACGTGCTTTCGAACTGCTAGGTGGGCAGGAGCAGGGACCGAGCAACGGGAGCTCACCCCGTCATTGCGGGGATTCGAACCGCCGACCTTCTGATCGGCAAGCCCTAGGCTCTGTGGTTTAACCCACAGCGCCACCCGCGTGTAATAATTATTTTATCTTTTTTCTTAACTCGAAATCCTAATTATAGCAACAACCAATTCAAGCACAAACCTGCCAAGATCTATGCTAGAGAAGGTCGGCATTTGTGGGCGGAGGGTGGAAGAGATTGGGGGGGGGGGCAGAATCTGCCAACAGTTCAGACATCCTCCAGGGAAGGGGAAAGATTGCCGCAAGATCCCCGTCTTCCGTGGGAACGGATCCCCCTTGAAGTAACAGCCTTTTGACGGATTCCTTCCTAATCTGGACAATCCATTAAATAACCCGGTTAATTTGTACCATTTAAATCCCATCAGGGCAGCGTGTAATGCTATAAAACTCTAAACATAATCCTGACTGCATGAATGGGGTTTAGCTCTCACCATAAAGGCACACAGACAGGGATGGAGGAGGCAGTGGCTTCCCCCCTCCCCAAACCCTAGTTAGGCTCCATATCAACCTTTTGTAGCCGTCAAATGTTGTTTTTTCCGACACTTGCCTAGGACATTCCCAAATCCGCTTGTGAGAATCATACCCACAAGCGATAGCTGCATTCACATGGTATTCTGCCTTGTTTCGCACCGAAGCACCCCATTGGAGGCAGTGTGGTGCAGTGGTTAGAGTGGTGGACTAGAAGCCAGGAGACTAGGGTTCAAATCCCCCACCCCCGACTCGACCGTGAAGCTCACTAGGTGACTCTTTGGGGGCCATTTACTGCCTCTCAGTGAGGCAGTGCCAGAGTGGTGTAGTGGTTCAGAGCGGTAGACTGGTAATCTGGTGAACCGGGTTCGCTTCCCCGCTCTTCCACATGCAGCTGCTCCTCCATGACCTTGGGCTAGTCACACTTCTCTGAAGTCTCTCAGCCCCACTCACCTCACAGAGTGTTTGTTGTGGGGGAGGAAGGGAAAGGAGAATGTTAGCCGCTTTGAGACTCCTTAGGGTAGTGATAAAGCGGGGTATCAAATCCAAACTCCTCTTCTTCTTCTTCTCAGCCTAACCTGCCTCACAAGGTTGTTGTGGGGATTGAATGGGGACGAGGGAAACCAAGTATGTACCTTGAGTTCCTTGGAGGAAAAAGGCAGAATATAAATCAAATAAATAACTATATATATAGCAATACAATGGCCATCGAGGATTGTACAAGCTGTGTTTTGCTTCATTGCACCACTAACTGATTGTTAATTCTCTCTGCAAATAGATATAAAGTTTTGTGCTGCGTTTTATTATTCTTTTCCAGGCCTTTAATTATTTTCCTTGTATATTGGATTGTATTCCCCCCCCCACTCTGTGAGTAGCCCTATGAATCTCGGTCGGGGCTGTGGGTTTGAGCTCCATATTGGGCAAAAGTTCCCTTTTTTCTGGGGTTTGTACTAGATCACAGAATCATAGAATCCTAGAGTTGGAAGAGACCCCAAGGGCCATCCAGTCCAACCCCCTGCCAAGCAGGAAACACCATCAAAGCATTCCTGACAGATGGCTGTCAAGCCTCCGCTTAAAGACCTCCAAAGAAGGAGACTCCACCACACTCCTTGGCAGCAAATTCCACTGTCCAACAGCTCTTACTGTCAGGAAGTTCTTCCTAATGTTTAGGTGGAATCTTCTTTCTTGTAGTTTGAATCCATTGCCCCGTGTCCGCTTCTCTGGAGCAGCAGAAAACAACCTTTCTCCCTCCTCTATATGACATCCTTTTATATATTTGAACATGGCTATCATATCACCCCTTAACCTTCTCTTCTCCAGGCTAAACATACCCAGCTCCCTAAGCCGTTCCTCATAAGGCATCGTTTCCAGGCCTTTGACCATTTTGGTTGCCCTCCTCTGGACACGTTCCAGCTTGTCAGTATCCTTCTTGAACTGTGGTGCCCAGAACTGGACACAGTATTCCAGGTGAGGTCTGACCAGAGCAGAATATAGTGGTACTATTACTTCCCTTGATCTAGATGCTATACTCCTATTGATGCAGCCCAGAATTGCATTGGCTTTTTTAGCTGCTGCATCACACTGTTGACTCATATCAGGTTGATGGTCTACCAAGACTCCTAGATCCTTTTTGAGCCCCGTATTGGGCAAAAGTTCCCTTTTTGCTGGGGGTTGTAGTAAACGACTCTTGGCGTCCCTTCCAACTCTACCATTCTATGATTCTAAAATTAAAAAAATAAAGAAATGTCACGGTAACTGTCCAGCGCTTTTGTTATATTGCATGGAAGATGGAGCAGCCCTGTTCTCTGCTGCTCCAGAGGGTAGGACCCAAACCAATGATTTCAAACGACAACAAGGGACCTTGGGAAGAACTTTCTGGTGGTAACAGCTGCTCAGCGGCGGAAAGGACTCCTTCGGAAAGTGGTGGGCTCTCCTTCCGTTGGAGGTTTTAACACAGAGGCTGGATGACGACTCGCCAGGGATCCTTTCGCTGTGATTCCTGTATTGCAGGGGGTTGGGCCAGGTGACCCCCCCAGGATCCCTTCCAACTCTACGATTCTATGCCTGTTCCTTTGAACCTGCAGGCCAGAACTCTGTGAGACTGGAGCAGGTTCCCCTGGTGCCAAGCAACTGGTTTGAATCCCACCCAAATTGCTCTTCCTTATATCTCCATATGTCTTTTTTTAAAAAATAATATTTTTTTATTATTTTATACCAAATTACTACAAAAATAAAATAAAATATACATTCACATACATTTTTCAATTTTGGCTATCATAGCCGTGACTTCCCTCAGACCTTCCACGTGGCATTCAGAATTATATCTTAATATTATACTTCTTTAATCTACCATTGCTTACCTTATCATAAATCTCTTACTCACTCTAACTACCATAATTACAATAATATTTCTACACATTAACTACAAAGCTTCTTGAAGTCCTATTAGCGTATTCAACTGCAAATTGTTTGTCAAATAGTTCGTAAACTTTAACCAGTCTTTGATGAATTTCTGGTCCCGCTGTTCCCGGATTCTTCCCGTCATTTTGTCCAGTTCTGCATATTCCATCAGTTTCACTGTCCAATCTTCTTTTGTCGGTATTTCTTCTTGTTTCCACCTTTGTGCTAGCAAAATCCTGTATCTCCATATATCAGAGGGACTAGAAACTTACTGGGCTCTTTAAAACACCTAAACGCCGAACATTTAGGGTGTTGGGACAGCGCTGGAGGGGGTGTCAGCCCTCTCAGGCCACCCGTCTCTGCCGCAGCTAACTAGTCCTCTGCCCTCAATGTTCTGTTTCACTTTGTTTTAAGGCCACCTCTGATCAGGCTATAAGGCTCTCCGTTTATTTAATCGCACACTCAGGAAGCCAACAGAGAGCTTTTTCCTCTCTCTTTAAAAAAAAAATGACTCATGGGGGTGTCTATAGGGTCGTTCGGGGATGGTTTTAGTGCGTGGCGGGTCTTCCCTTGAAACGATTCATTTGAATGTAGAATCATATTATCCATTATTGCTCCTCTCTGCAGACTCGGCCGGCGTACTTGAGATCTAAACCTCGGCGTGCTATTAATCTTCCGAGCATTCGGCGCTCTTCCTCTGGTGTCCGCGACCTTCAAAGAGAAGTCTTCTCCGCGGCTGCAGGCAGAGGCTCCTGACGTGAAGCCTGTTGCAAATGTACGTAGCGGCAGCTGGCCGGGACGCATTAATGAACTGGGGAGAAAGAGAATGAGATATTCTCTGCCGCATGATAACAGAGGAAGGCCCTGTCGGATTAATAAAGGGCCGCGAATAAGGGAAAGTCATGGAAGGACTCTTGAGGTGGGATGAAAGGAGGTCAGGTTCGAGATGGTCTGCATCGCCTATGGTCTGGTATTGAGGAGTTCGAAAGCTGCTGGGCGTTTGTGTGTGGCTGCCCCTGGTGGCAAGCCGCTGAACCGCAGGTGGGCAGAATCACCGAAATTCAGACTCTGGGCTGGTTTGGCGGCTGGGTTTTCCTGGACAGGAAGGGATATAAGTGTCAGGTGAGCCGGGAGAAGGTTGGCAATGAATCACACGGCGTCCGTGAAGTTAACTCTTCATTCAAGGAGATACAGTTGGCTGAGGAGGCTAGGCCTAGTGAGCGCAGCAGCTCATGAGCGCAGAAGCTCTTGCCCCTGTGAGGCATTTGCAGGGACTGAAGATCCCCTCCTTCTCATAGCTGTCCAACTCTCCCAGCCCTTGGGTCCTTCCCAAGCAATCAGAGACTCCATCATTGTGCCCGTCTATGCTCCACCCTCTTCATACCTCTTCTGGTTCTGGGAGACCACGAGGAGAGGAGCTGGTTGCAGCAGGAAGAGATGCCCTGGCTTCTTCAACATCTCTGCCACTTGGCCCCCTCCTCTCCTGCCTCTGCTTCTCTCTGCCTCAGCCTTTTCCTGCTCAATAAACCCTGTTGCCTCTTCAGCTTCTGACACCACCTCCTTCTCCCTCATTGTGATGGCCTGGGAGTCAGACTCAGATGCTGAACCTGAGGGATCCCAGCCTGCACAGGATTCCCCACCTGTGCTGGATCCCCAGGTGCAGGCATCAGCGGAGTCTGCTCTGTCTCCTGATGGGAGGGAGGACGCATTGCCTGCAGGTGCTCCACTCCCAGCCTCATCAGAGGAAGCTGAGGCGTCCAGTAACCCACCAGCCTCTCCTGAGCTGTAGAGGCTCAGGGCACAGAGGCAAAGGGAGCTAAGTGCTTACAGGAGGAGTGCTCACCTCCAGGCCCGGAGGAGAGGCGAGTCTCCAGAGGATCGGGGCCGCCCTAAGCATAGGGCCAGATAAAAGCCAGCCAGACCCAGCCCAAGTTGCGTGAGCAACTTAGTTGCAAACATATGCTTGACCTGCAACCTCGTGCCTGCACCTGCCTTGGACCTTGACCTGCTCCCTGCCTCGCTCCCCGCCGGACTGACCTCCTTTGGACCCCTAGACCCAGGACTGGACTTGGACCTCGCTTCACGGCAACCCCTGGGGCCAACACACTAATCTTCTGCCCACTGATCATTGTCCCACCACGACAGCCCAGGCTCTAAGCCTTCTTCCCTTGGGGGTTCTCCAGCTTATGCCTCCCAGGACTCCTCAACATTCTTCTTCTTTGGCGATCACTCGTAGCCAAGTAAGATTGTCTTCCATGAACACTGTCTTAACAGTGAGTCCGTTAAGTGACTTTGGAGGCCAATTCTGGATCCACACGTCCTTCCACAGTGGGGACATAGGTTTCCGGGTGGGAGTTGGTCATGGTGAGGGTTTGCCAAGCGTTCCTTCCTCTTAGCACATTTCTCCCTTTAGTCCTGAGTTCGAGTGTCTTCAACGCCCACGACACCTTTGGTCAAGGCTGTTCTCCAACTGGAGCGCTCGCAGGCCAGTGTTTCCCAATTGTTGGTGTTACTGCTACATCTTTTTAGATTTGCCTTGAGAGAGTCTTTAAACCTCTTTTGTTGGCCACCAGCATTACGCTTCCGATTTTTAAGTTCAGAATAGAGGAGTTGCTTTGGCAGACGATAATCAGGCATAAGAGCAACATGGCCAGTTCAACGAAGTTGATGTTGAAGAATCATTGCTTCCACACTGGAGATCTTTGCTTCTTCCAGTATACAGTACTGGCATTAGTTCATCTGTCTTCCCAAGTGATGTGTAAAGTTTTTTGGCATTCAACTGGTCCATGACATGTGCTTCAACTACATGAAGTTGGCCAACCCCTCCCCCCCTCATTTTCTCCCTCTGACCACTCATCCTTGCTGCTCCCTGGCCTCTGAGCCTTCTTCCCCTGGAGATTCCCTTGGGGGTTCCCCAACTGGTTCCTCCCACCACTCCTCGGCATCCAGCTGTCTCACGACATTCAAGAAGCTAGCCTTTTGACGTTGCCCTCTTGGCCAGGCTATGTGCTTTGCAGATTCCCCATGTTCTTGACCGGCGCTAGCACTTTCGGGATCCCAGCCGGTGATTGACCTTGCGGGCTGGAACTGTCCCAACCCAACAGTGGTCAAGGGCTTAAGCCAGCTGGAGAAGGGCAGAGCGAGCTGCCCGAGACAAGGAGACACACCCACCCCTTGGCTCACTTTGTCTCCTTCCATGCCAGTTCCTCTGTCACAAATCTCCGTCCCATAAGCATGGCAGGATTCAAACAAAACCCATCCATGTTTCACTGTCTCTTCCCTTCCTTTGCAGAGAGGGTGCGGGTTTCTGCGTATGTACTATAGACCGGCAAAGCTGTTCTCATCCGTGACCTCATATGCCATCAGAGTGTTCACAAGTTATCCAGAAGAGCTTCAAAAGCCGTTACTAAGCAACAACCTCCCTGTAGACTGCAGACTTCCCCCTCCCCCTGCATTTCTCTCTTTCAAGAAGTGGGGGGGAAGAGGGAAGAGGAGGGGAGGGGGAAGTGGGAGGAGTGGTGGTCCTGGCTCAGTGGGGAAAGGATTGTTTAGCCTGGAGAAGAGGAGACTGAGAAAGGATGGGATAGCCATCTTCCTATATCTAAAGGGCCATCACATGGACGATGGAGCAAGAAGAAGAGGAGTTTGGATTTGATATCCCGCTTTATCACTACCTGAAGGAGTCTCAAAGCGGCTAACAATCTCCTTTCCCTTCCTCCCCCACAACAAACACTCTGTGAGGTGAGTGGGGCTGAGAGACTTCAGAGAAGTGTGACTAGCCCAATGTGTGGGATGTAAGCACAGAGCAGTCAAAACACAACATTGCTAGAGTGGACAAGAAGGTGTCTCAGTCCTCCAGCCTTAACGTCCTGTTTACCTGGACTGAGACAACTTCCTCTATGTAACAGAAGTAGGTGTGGTCTCACCTGGGAACAAGATCCCTAGACCAGTGTTTTTCAACCTTTTTTGGGCAAAGGCACACTTGTTTCATGAAAAAAATCACGAGGCACACCACCATTAGAAAATGTTAAAAAAATTAACTCTGTGCCTATATTGACTATATATAAAGTAATTTTTCAATTTTTCCCACGGCACACCAGGCAACATCTCGTGGCACACTAGTGTGCCGCGGAACAGTGGTTGAAAAACACTGCCCTAGACCAGTCACCATTTTGCCTCGTCTCTTGAATGAGCAACAAGCATGTTCTCCTGGCTCTCGCCAAGAGAACAAAGGAAACTACTTTTTCCCTATGGAAGTAGCAACCACATGTAAATACATTTATCTAAGCCTGCCTGCCTCTCTGAGCCTGTACTGTAACTCAGGATGCCTGTAAGTAAACTCTTTTATATCTTATAAACAGTACTGTGTTGTGTCTTTACTTTTAAGAGGGAAGAAGGGGAATATACCAGGAATATATATTTCTTCTAGAGGCTTTAGCAAGCCTATGCAACCGTTTTCTGCTGTGTTTTAAAAGGGAATGTAACTCTGCTAAGTTTGGAGCTTGTTAACACAAGCTGGGATGAGATATATAAAGTAATATATCATCATCCACACTCCTAAGCATTCCCACACAAGGTCACCCAGCAGCTGCATGTGGAGGAGCGGAGACGCGAACCCAGTTCACCAGATTACAAGTCTACCACTCTTAACCACTACATCACGCTGGCTCTCGAATATGCTAGAACCCTGAGTCAGGAACTCTCAAGCTTGCTTTTCTCCTGCTCCGGAGGGTAGGACTCGAACCAAGGGCCTCAAGTCACATGAAAGGAGATTCCAACTCAACATCAGGAAGAACTTACAGAGTAAGAGTTGTTCAACAGTGGAATGGACTCCCTCGGGAGGTGGTGGACTTCATTGGAAGTTTTTAAGCAGAGGCTGGATGGCTACCTGCCATATATGATCGAGTTGAAATTCCTGCATTGGAAGAGGTTGGACTAGATGACCCTCAGGGCCCCTTCCAACTCTACAATTCTGTGATTTATGCAGAAGGTCCCACCATCTCCAGGTTGGTGGTACTGAGCTAGGTGGACCAGTTGTCTGGCTTGGTGTAAGGTAGCTTTCCTGTTTAAAGCAGCCCTTTCTTCTGAAACATGAGGACTAGAATCTTAACTTGATTTGTTGGGGAAGTCTTTATCAATGACTTGGATGATGGCCTTGAGGACATCCTGATCAAGTCTGCAGATGACACCAAATTGGGAGGGGTGGCTAATACCCCAGAGGACAGGATCACACTTCAAAATGACCTTAACAGATTAGAGAACTGGGCCAAAGCAAACAAGATGAATTTTAACAGGGAGAAATGTAAAGTACTACACTTGGGCAAAAAAAATGAAAGGCACAAATACAGGATGGGTGACACCTGGCTTGAGAGCAGTACATGTGAAAAGGATCTAGGAGTCTTGGTAGACCATAAACTTGACATGAGTCAACAGTGTGATGCAGCAGCTAAAAAAGCCAATGCAATTCTGGGCTGCATCAATAGGAGTATAGCATCTAGATCAAGGGAAGTAATAGTACCACTGTATTCCGCTCTGGTCAGACCTCACCTGGAATACTGTGTCCAGTTCTGGGCACCACAGTTCAAGAAGGATACTGACAAGCTGGAACGTGTCCAGAGGAGGGCAACCAAAATGGTCCAAGGCCTGGAAACGATGCCTTATGAGGAACGGCTTAGGGAGCTGGGTATGTTTAGCCTGGAGAAGAGAAGGTTAAGGGGTGATATGATAGCCATGTTCAAATCTATATCAAAGGATGTCATATAGAGGAGGGAGAAAGGTTGTTTTCTGCTGCTCCAGAGAACCGGAGGTCTGCACTCAGCTCTCACCTGTGGCTCCTAGAAGGCGACAGTACTTCCAACCTGAGGTCTAGGGGCTTGGGGTTTTGTTTTGCTTTGCTTTTAACGCAACAGAAGCCCTGCGGAAGAATCCCATCACCAGCTTCTGCTAGAATAAGATGCCCAGCCAACATGTGTGGGTGCCTCCATTTCTAATCACAGCCGGAGGACTTTCCAGATTTTCTCTCCCCGCCCCCTCCATCCTCACCCCACTCCATCTGCAGAGAAGTCAGCTTTTTTTTCTGGCATTGCAGTCCCCTCGGCTGACACCACTCACGAAAACCCCCGTTGCAAAGAATTTGGCCTTGCAGCACCCACGGTTGGCAGTAGATTCCACTTCCAAGGAAATTTCATTAACCTTTGGAAACCCCCCTGCTAGAAATCAAAGCTGGTGGCAGGTTCCGTTTTGTGATTAACAGCAGGCCCCACACACACACCTGCCCCCCCCACACACACAAAATGTGCAGCGGGAGAGATGATGCTTGTTAAGTCTGAAAGGTTTCCCCAAATTATAAAACAAACCCCACGAAATAATTCTGGGGAGGTGTGGCTGCTTCAAATCATTCTGTTTCTGGAGCAACAGGCTAGGGCCTGTTTCGGGGATGACACGACTTTCACATTCCACGTACGGGTGATTCATTTTGCTACCCTCGTAGCAACTGGTTAGGGCTCAAAAGAACAGTGCGTCTCTCGAGTTGCTGCGTGACTCACCAGCCTCCTGTCCTCCAAGCACCCGGAGTTTCATAGAATCATAGAGTTGGAAGAGATCCCAAGGGCCATCCAGTCCAACCCCCTGCCAAGCAGGAAACACCATCAAAGCATTCCTGACAGATGGCTGTCAAGCCTCCGCTTAAAGACCTCCAAAGAAGGAGACTCCACCACACTCCTTGGCAGCAAATCCCACTGTCCAACAGCTCTTACTGTCAGGAAGTTCTTCCTAATGTTTAGGTGGAATCTTCTTTCTTGTAGTTTGAATCCATTGCCCCGTGTCCGCTTCTCTGGAGCAGCAGAAAACAACCTTTCTCCCTCCTCTATATGACATCCTTTGATATATTTGAACATGGCTATCATATCACCCCTTAACCTTCTCTTCTCCAGGCTAAACATACCCAGCTCCCTAAGCCGTTCCTCATAAGGCATCGTTTCCAGGCCTTGGACCATTTTGGTTGCCCTCCTCTGGACACGTTCCAGCTTGTCAGTATCCTTCTTGAACTGTGGTGCCCAGAACTGGACACAGTATTCCAGGTGAGGTCTGACCAGAGTGGAATACAGTGGTACTATTACTTCCCTTGATCTAGATGCTATAGAGTTTCCAAGCTGTGCTCCCACACCGTAGGTTGGGGAGCAACTGTGAGCATCAAATGGAAAAGAGTCCCACTGAGGGGGACTCGTGGCTACTGCTCACCGCCACAATTTTACTGAGGTTTGTGCTTAATTGGCTTTCAGCACGTGAGAAGGTCTTCTCCGGCTTGGATTTTCTGTTCTCCTCTCCCGCCCTCATGCCTCAAGCACTGCAATGGAGGAATCAGAGGTCCCTGGGGAATTTAGCATGCTCAACAGCATTGCAGATGGAAGGAGCCCTGGGATGTGCATTTACCAAGGCGCCCAATGTCCCTCCTAAAGACTCGGGTGCTCTGGGAAACTGCATTTCCCTGGGCCCCAAAGAAGATGGAGGCTGCTGTTTCAGCACTCAAGGTACCAGAAAGAGAAGGCATGGAAGGCCGCTCCTGAGCTACGTCCAACGCCAAGTGAGTGGGAGGCGACGAGATGTTTGGACAGGGGTCAAGGGTCTGTGAGAGTGAAGCGTTTGGACCCTGTCGTGTTCCCATTTACATTACTGGCTGTGCAAAAGGGTCCAAAATCTGGATCTGAGCTGTGGGAAGCATTTTTCAGCTTTGCGACCCACTTTTTCAAATTGGTGGAGAGTTCCTTCATCAGCACCAAACAGCAGCAGCTCATTGTTCTAGCACAAGCAGTTTCTGAGCTCTGTGCGCAGTCTACACTGACTGGCAGCAGTTTTCCAGGGTTTCAGATGGGGTCTTTTCCAGTCCTACCTGGGAACTGAACCAGAGACCTTCTGTGGTTGAGCTTGAGCTCCCACCCTTGGCTCTGCTTTGCAAAACCACTTCTGACACGCAGGCGCAGGTCTCAAATCCTTTCCACCAACTTCTTTCATTCAAGGGTGGAGAATGCCTTGGGGCCAACTGCGGCCCTCCAGACTTGACTACCTGGCCCTAAGAACTCTCCCGAGGCCACACATCTACACGGCCCTGCTTTGCACTGGTTGGAATATGTCCACGAACTCTGTTCATGCCTCTTGCTTGTCTGAATGGAGGACAGAGAGCTGCGTTAGAGTGTATGTGTGTAACCCAGCCTACTGCACAAAGGAAAAGAATTGGATCTGTCGCTCCGCCCACTTTTGCCTCTGGCCCCGCCTACCACTCGCATGTGGCCCCCAGAACCTCATCCAGAAGGGAATGTGGCCCTCGGGCCGAGGAAGGCTCCTGAAGCATTTGTTTGCCATCTCTCAGGCTTTCCAGGAAGCTCCCAGCAACAATTGCAAAAATGTGTTTATTTGCTTAAGTTGTTGACAGAAGAGCAGGAACATATCCCAGGCGAAGCGGTAGCACTGGATGGGGAGGGTTAGATAATTTCGAACGAGGGCCTTTTAAAAATAAATAAATGTAGTGCTCCCATCCTGACAATATTTATTAAGATGGCGCCGCCGCTCGGCAACCCTTTCCTATCTTATTTGGTTTGCCGTTCAAACAAAGGCTCAGGAAATTGGATGCTCTCACTGCCTCTGATGATATCATCTAAACAGCCTCATCTGGGCCTCGCTCTCTCCTGCACTGGCGAGGTAGAGCCATCATCACGGCTGCGGAGTCAACGGTGGTGACAGTGGCAAGCGATAGCCTCCCATCGCGACAGTGGCTGAAGGGGAGCAGAGGGCAGGTGTGGAAATCAATTGCCCTTCATTATACGCTGATGATACAACCTTGATGGCAGAAAGTGAGGAGGAATTAAAGAACCTTTTAATGAGGGTGAAAGAGGAGAGCGCAAAATATGGTCTGAAGCTCAACATCAAAAAAACTAAGATCATGGCCACTGGTCCCATCACCTCCTGGCAAATAGAAGGGGAAGAAATGGAGGCAGTGAGAGATTTCACTTTCTTGGGTTCCATGATCACTGCAGATGGTGACAGCAGTCACGAAATTAGAAAGACGCCTGCTTCTTGGGAGGAAAGCAATGACAAACCTAGACAGCATCTTAAAAAGCAGAGACATCACCTTGCCGACAAAGGTCCGTATAGTTAAAGCTATGGTTTTCCCAGTAGTAATGTATGGAAGTGAGAGCTGGACCATAAAGAAGGCTGATCCCGAAGAATTGATGCTTTTGAATTATGGTGCTGGAGGAGACTCTTGAGAGTCCCATGGACTGCAAGAAGATCAAACCTATCCATTCTTAAAGAAATCAGCCCTGAGTGCTCACTGGAAGGACAGATCCTGAAGCTGAGGCTCCAGTACTTTGGCCACCTCATGAGAAGAGAAGACTCCCTGGAAAAGACCCTGATGTTGGGAAAGATGGAGGGCACAAGGAGAAGGGGACGACAGAGGATGAGATGGTTGGACAGTGTTCTCGAAGCTACTAACATGAGTTTGGCCAAACTGTGAGAGGCAGTGAAGGATAGGCGTGCCTGGCGTGCTCTGGTCCATGGGGTCACGAAGAGTCGAACATGACTGAATGACTGAACAACAACATAGCCCCAGGACTCAGTGACAGCCACCAGCCTTTGAAAGAGGGTGGCTGGAGGAGAGGGCTTCTATCCACAATGGCTCAGCCTCCACAGTTGGAAGTCACGCAAGGGGAGAGTGGCTCTGGTGTTCAAATCCTCAAAACAGATTGAGCTTGAATCCTGACAAGACAGAAGTACTGTTTTGGGGGGACAGGGGGCGGGCGGGTGGGGGACTCCCTGGTCCTGAATGGGGTAACTGTGCCCCTGAAGGACCAGGTGCACAGCCTGGGAGTCATTTTGGACTCACAGCTGTCCATGGAGGCACAGGTCAATTCTGTGTCCAGGCAGCTGTCTACCAGCTCCATCTGGTACGCAGGCTGAGACCCTACCTGCCTGCGGACTGTCTTGCCAGAGTGGTGCATGCTCTGATTATCTCCTGCTTGCACTACTACTATGCGCTCTATGCTGGGCTGCCTTTGAAGGTGACCCAGAAACTGCAACTAATCCAGAATGGTGACTGGGAGTGGCCGCCAGGACCATATAACACTGGTCCTGAGAGATCTACATTGGCTCCCAGTACATTTCCAAGCAAAATTCAAAGTGTTGGTGCTGACCTTTAAAGCCCCAAACAGCTTCGGCCCAGTATACCTGAAGGAGCGTCTCCATCCCCACCGTTCAGCCCGGACACGGAGGTCCAGCTCCGAGGACCTTCTGGCGGTTCCCTCCCTGCGAGGAGTGAGTTTACATGGAACCAGGCAGAGGGTCTTCTCGGTGGTGGCGCCTGCCCTGTGGAACACCCTCCCATCAGATATCAAGGAAATGAACAACCATCTGACTTTTAGAAGACATCTGCAGGCAGTCCTGTTTAGGGACGTTTTAAATGTTTGATGTTTTATTGTGCTTTTCATATTCTGTTGGGAGCCGCCCAGAGTGGCTGAGGAAACCCAGCCAGATGGGCGGGGTATTATAATTATTATTATTATTATTATTATTATTATTATTATTATTATTATGGCAAGTTTCCTAGAAGAGGCATCTGGTTGGCCCCTGTAAGAACAGGATGTTGGAACAGATGGGCCACTGGCCTGATCCAGCAAGCTCTTGTGTTCTTAATTATATTTAAGGTATTTATACACCACTCAATCTTTGCATTGCTAAATGGTGTGCATAAAATAAACCATCCCGGATAAAACTGTAGTAGCATCACATTTAAAGTCTTTATAAATTCCTTGGAGGAAGGGATGGAGGGGGTGCTTGTCAACTTAGCAGATGATGCCAAGCAGGAAGGGGTAGCTAGTGCTGCAGAAGACAGAACCAGGGTTCAGTGTGTCCTTCAAGGAGAACTGGACCCAAAGTAACAAAATAGATTTCAATCAGTACAAATGGAAGGTTCTTCACTTCCTCAGGGATAGCGAGAGGCAGAAATATAAGATAGCGGCACCTGAGTTACTAGCAGTACTCAGCTCGGTCCAAATTTTTGGTTCCACTTTTGAAGAAAACCCAAGATGGAACTCAGGATGCTAAATTAATTTACTTATTAAATGACGAGGAACCGAATAGAACCCATATGGTCGCTAGGTTTTTGACTAATGTGCTATTTACAAAGAAGAGGAATGGTTCTCTTCCCATTTATGACAATGCAGAAAATAATTAAGACCTATTATTGGGGCGATAAAATAGGTGATAAATTAATTTTAACAGATTTTTATTTTAATTAAAAAAAACTAGTTCAGTTGGACTACTCAGATCTCAGTGTGACTTAGATGGAAGGGTGTAAATGGGTTGTTTTAAAATTGGTTTCGTACTGTATTGTTTAAATTTGTTAAATTGTTTTACTCTGTGTGTATTATGATGAATGTGTTTTGCGATGTGATATGGGCCACATGGCCGAATTAAACCTACCTACCTACCTACTAGCAGTACATGCGAAAAGGATCTAGGGGTCTTGGTAGACCACAGTGGTACCTGTTTATCTACTTGCGCTGGTGTGCTTTCGAACTGCTAGGTTGGCAGGAGCTGGGACCGAGCAACGGGAGCTCACTCCGTCGCGGGGTATTGAACCACCGACCTTCTGATTGTCAAGCCCAAGAGGCTCAGGGGTTTCCCAGGGGTCAGCAAACTTTTTCAGCAGGGGGTTGGTCCACTGTCCCTCAGACCTTGTGGGGGGCCAGGCTATATTTTGGAAAACTTCCTATGCCCCACAAATAACCCAGAGATGCATTTTAAATAAAAGGACACATTCTACTCATGTAAAAACACGCTGATTCCTGGACCGTCCATGGGCCAGATTTAGAAGGCGATTGGACCGGATCGAGTCCCTGGGCCTTAGTTTGCCTACCCATGCTTTAGACCAAGTGGCCTGATACAGTATCTGAAGAAGTGTGCATGCACACGAAAGCTCATACCAAGAACAAACTTAGTTGGTCTCTAAGGTGCTACTGGAAGGAATTTTTTATTTTATTTTGTTTTGACTATGGCAGACCAACACGGCTACCTACCTGTAACAGGATCAGGCAATTACCCCCAGGTTTTCGAATTGTTCTCTCCTTGCCTCCCCTTGCAAATGCGCCGGCAGGGTGGGGGGGGAAATCCCTTCTTCACTGGGAAAGGGGAAGGAACTAAGGAACGGGCAGGCTGGGCATAGAAACGAACACCTGAAGCCCAGGCTGGCAGGCTGGGAGCCTCCATGGCACCCCATGGAGGCTTCACCTGGGGGCAAAAGTCCCAGCTAACCCCCAGCTATGACACTGAGTTGGCTGCTGTAAGAGCAGGATGCAGGACTAGATGCGTCTTCGGCCTCTCTTACGTTCTTATAGTCTAAAGCTGCTCCAGAGCCTTCTCTGCTCTGGAGAACCTCATTCAGAATTCCTGAAGATGCTTAACAGGAAGTCTCGGCAATAGAGCACCAAGGTGGGCCAGTGGCCGTCATCCAGCGGGCTCTCCTTCTGCTCTTGCGTTCTTAACCAGGCCCAGTAGTGCATAAGCAGCCGGTTCAAGCTTTTTTGCACCGGCCTTACGTGCTGGAAGTAGCCAGCTGTTGCACCCTGTCGCTGCAGCCTTGGCTCCCAGCCATTGTCGAAAAGGACAAGTCTGGAAACGAAAGCATCATAGGGCTGTGATGATCTTCTTCATCATGGACCACCAACCACGCTGCATCATGCAGACATCAGAGCAGTGCGCCGTACATGTGCGTTGTCGTGGCTGAGCTTGGGAGGAGGAGAAAGGCGGCCTGAGCATCGCCGCAGCAGCTCCGAGCGAGAAATCGCTGGCTTCGCACAGCCAGCAAGAGAATTTGCGGCTCAGCCGAGAGAGAGCACAAAGGATGAAACCAAAAGGCTTTTTTTATGAGCTCATTGGCCGTTCCGTCAAAGGAACAGCTGCCAATTAAGTATGGTAAACTGAGTCACTCCTTCCCATCGTTCCTGCGTTTCTGATCTGATCTTTCTTTTTCTCCTTGCCCTGAATGGCAGTCCAGAGTTCACTTTTGATGAATTGTAGCCAAAAGGGAAGGCAGGGAGGACAGCAATGAAAGGAGAGCAACTCCACGCTTGACTTTTCTAGGGAGCAGGGGTGAAATTAGGGTGAGGGGCAGGAACTCATCCATTTAGTGTGATGCTCATAGAGGATGCTTGGGGAACTGGCTCGCTTGCAAAGTCCAAGGCGAACTGATCTGATCTGTACTTCCTAGAATAGTGTACAGGTTGGAACTATAAACATCCTTTGAGCTTTTTTGGACTTTGGAAAGCCCTTCGAACGTTGAGTGGTGCATTCAAGGTCATTGCTCACTGGCAGGACAGCTGTTTTGCATGCAGAAGGTCCTGGCTTCAGCCTTTGACTATGTCCTACCTGAAACCCTGGAGAGCCATTACCAGTCAACAAGCTTGACGGACCCAACAGGTATTATAAGGTGCCCCCCCCCCAATGAGAGAAAAGTTCTCCTGAGCCAGGATCAGAAATCGAAATGGCATGGGGGGCAGTCAAGGAACCCATGCCTGATGAACTTTTGAAGGCCCTGAATTATTCTTGGGCTTAGATCAAATTATTCTTGGGCTTAGATCTCTGGCTTCCCCAGCCCCAGAAAACATCCATGATAGCCCCAGTCTGGTGCTGGAGGAGACTCTTGAGAGTCCCATGGACTGCAAAAAGATCAAACTTATCCATCCTTAAAGAAATCAGCCCTGAGTGCTCACTGGAAGGACAGATCCTGAAGTTGAGGCTCCAGTACTTTGGCCACCTCATGAGAAGAGAAGACTCCCTAGAAAAGACCCTGATGTTGGTCGTGTCCGACTCTTGTGACCCCATGGACCAGAGCACGCCAGGCACGCCTATCTTCACTGCCTCTCGCAGTTTGGCCAAACTCATGCCAGTCGCTTCGAGAACACTGTCCAACCATCTCGTCCTCTGTCGTCCCCTTCTCCTTGTGCCCTCCATCTTTCCCAACATCAGGGTCTTTTCCAGGGAGTCTTCTCTTCTCATGAGGTGGCCAAAGTATTGGAGCCTCAGCTTCAGGATCTGTCCTTCCAGTGAGCACTCAGGGCTGATTTCCTTAAGAATGGATAGGTTTGATCTTCTTGCAGTCCATGGGACTCTCAAGAGTCTCCTCCAGCACCATAATTCAAAAGCATCAATTCTTCGGCGATCTGCCTTCTTTATGGTCTTAGACCTCTGTATTGACCTTGCAACTGCCTCTCATGGGGTCGTCTGCTTTTGGGGCAGGAGCCCAGTAGGAATTTTTCCATTTGGCTGATTGGCTGTTGCCATCTGGTTTTCGCCTACTGCAGTAGCAACTAGTCACAACTTGTAAGGTTGGCGGTTAGGCATTGGTTATTGTGTTTGTTACTGGAGGGGTGGTCGCCCCTCCAAATGATGATGGTGTGTAGGGAATTCCGTTAAAGGAATCCAGGGGCTCGACATGCTTTTGTCCGAACCCCCGGTAGGGGGACAGGGCCACGCAGGAGCCCCTGGGAACCTCCGGGTAGAGGGAGGGCTCTGCTCCCAGCCTCCATATCTCTCCCCGGATGGGATCTCCTGCCGCTGACCGGTGGTCAGCTCTGTCCCGTCGGACAGCTAGTCAGAACCAATGCCTGCGCAACCACTCACATAATTTGTATTTTAATAAAGTTGTGGCCTAAATTATTGCCAAAAAGCCAAACAAAAGTTATGTCTGAAGTGTGAATTTATTTGGGGGGGGTGGCTTGGGGACCTCTATACGCAACTCTGTCCCTCCTGACAATTCCCCTGGGCTCCCACTTCCCCCCCTCCTCCCGTTACTTGCAAGCAGACAGAAAAACCACGAACCCTCCCATCTCCTTTTCAATTTAAGGCAGATTAAGGATCCCCAATTCTAGAGGGACTAATAGCATGTAATCTCCTTTTCCCATTTCTCCTCTTCCTTTTATGAGCCGGAGTTTATTGGAATGGTGCCTTTTTCACACGCCGGGTCTGATATTTCAATTTCCTGCCCAAGTGGTATAAATATATACATATACGGGATATACCGTACCTGTGAACTGATGTGTTCCAGCAACTAATTATTCACGTTGATTGGCATTATTCTAATCGTTATTATTGTTTTTTCCATTTCATTTCTGTACCGCTAATTTAATTGAACTTGAATGCTGTTATTGATCAAAAAGCAGCAGGGTTTTGTAGGGTTGTGTTGTTGTTTTTAATACAGTCCTACTTGCGGCCTCCTCTAAGCACCGTTGAAGAGGATTTGAAGGGATCCTGCACCCAGGGAGGAGAGGGTGGAGACCTGCTGCTGTATTGCCACGCTACCTGCCCCAATCCACCAAGCCTTACCGCTCCCTCAAAAGAAAGAATAAACTCAGTACCTGTCAGAGTTAACACTCTTTCCGCAGCTGTTGAGGAGGAGGAGGAGGAGGAGGAGGAGGAGGAGGAGGAGGAGGAGAAGAAGAAGAAGAAGAAGAAGAGTTTGGATTTGATATCCTGCTTTATCACTACCTTAAGGAGTTTCAAAGGGACGTGGGTGGCGCTGTGGGTTAAACCACAGAGTCTAGGGCTTGCTGATCAGAAGGTCGGCGGTTCGAATCCCTGCCACGGGGTGAGCTCCCGTTGCTCGGTCCCAGCTCCTGCCCACCTAGCAGTTCGAAAGCACGTCAAGTAGATAAATAGGTACCACTCCAGCGGGAAGGTAAACGGCATTTCCGTGCGCTGCTCTGGTTTCACCAGAAGCGGCTTAGTCATGCTGGCCACATGACCCAGAAGCTGTCTGCGGACAAACGCCGGCTCCCTCAGCCTATAGAGCGAGATGAGCGCCGCAACCCCAGAGTCAGACGCGACTGGACCTGATGGTCAGGGGGCCCTTTACCTTTACCTTTAAGGAGTCTCAAAGCGGATAACTTTCTCCTTTCCCTTCCTCCCCCACAACAAACACTCTGTGAGGTGAGTGGGGCTGAGAGACTTCAGAGAAGTGTGCCTAGCCCAAGGTCACCCAGCTGCTGCATGTGGAAGAGCGGGGAAGCGAACCCGGTTCCCCAGATTACCAGTCTACTGCTCTTAACCACTACACCACACTGGCTGCACACTGTTGAGAGACTGCAGAGACTCCACAACAACTTAGTTGTTTATGGATAGCTTTTGTACCCCCTGCGTCAGCCAAAAAGGCCCCCAAGAGTGGCTCACACGCAGCCCATTAAAACGAAAACAGTCCCTGCCTGCAGCCTTGCAATCTAAAAGACGCAGCATGAGAGGAAAATCGGGCAGGGAGGGAAGAGGAAGGAAGCAAACTCAGATACCCATTCTTAAAGTTAAATAGCAGCTCTGGTAGGACACATCCATCACCACCAGGCATTAACCCTCTAATACCCGATGTGGAAAGAGGGTGTGAAATGTTTTGGGGAGGTCTGTCGCAGGACCCAGCACCCCAATCTCAAGGACCTAGCTAGCACCCTAGCAGAGGCCCATGGCTAACTCTTGCCCTAACCTCAGCCCCTTTTAAAAGCAGCAGGACTAGGGGGCTGCCATTCCAATTTCCCACAGTGTTGTTCACGATAGGGAGCTGGGTATGTTTAGCCTGGAGAAGAGAAGGTTTTGGGGTGATATGATAGCCATGTTCAAATATATCAAAGGATGTCATATAGAGGAGGGAGAAAGGTTGTTTTCTGCTGCTCCAGAGAAGCGGACACGGGGCAATGGATTCAAACTACAAGAAAGAAGATTCCACCTAAACATTAGGAAGAACTTCCTGACAGTAAGAGCTGTTGGACAGTGGAATTTGCTGCCAAGGAGTGTGGTGGAGTCTCCTTCTTTGGAGGTCTTGAAGCGGAGGCTTGACAGCCATCTGTCAGGAATGCTTTGGTGGTGTTTCCTGCTTGGCAGGGGGTTGGACTGGACGGCCCTTGGGGTCTCTTCCAACTCTGTGATTCTATGATTCACTCCAGGGGGCCATGGGGAATTTAGGTGGTGGCCCCCAATGGAGAGCATGGGAAATCTGGATGGGCATTGTAGGGTTGTCGTTTGTACGGAATTTCTTGGACATACCTAGAATACCGCAGTCAGAAGCAGTGTCTTGGCAGAAATCGGCAAAATCTGGACGTTTGGCAACCCATGTCAGCAGTGTCATTTTGGCCAACCTTCCTTAAAAATAGCTCCAAAAATGTCTTCTTTCTTTGAGATTTTGCCCCAAAACTCCTCAATATGGCAACCCTGCATCGTGGGAAATTTAGGTGGTGGCCCCCAGAGGGAATCAACTGAGATTTAGACGGCAGCCCACAATGGGGAGCTGTCATTTTGCCTTCCCACATTGGCCAGCAGCAATGCTATGCTGAGGGAAACATTTGGGGATGTGATGAGGGGTACAGCAAAGAATCATTTCTTCTCCTCTCATCCCAGTGGGGAGGACCCAAACCAGTGGGTTCAAATGCAGATTTCTTATGTTCTTGGGACACTTGGCTTCAGGGTCTTGGCTTGTGGGGGCCCCCAACTCCTAGCTTCAGATACCTGGTTCTCACAACCTCCTTACTCCAGGTGAGCAAGGCTCCTGCATCTTTGAATTCCTAGCTTCCACCCCTGGCCATACGGGATTCCCAGCTATCACTCTGCAAACTCCAATGTGCCGGCCGTTGTCTATCCCTGTGGTCTAAACCGCTGAGCCTCTTGGGCTTGCCAATCAGAAGGCCGGAGGTTCGGATCCCCGCGATGGGGCGAGCTCCCGTTGTTCGGTCCCTGCTCCTGCCAACCTAGCAGTTCGAAAGCACGCCAGTGCAAGTAGATAAATAGGTACCGCTGCGGTGGGAAGGTAAACGGCATTTCCATGCGCTCTGGTTTCCATCACAGTGTCCCGTTGCGCCAGAAGCGATTTAGTCCTGCTGGCCACATGACCTGGAAAGCTGCCTGCAAACAAATGCCATCTCCCTTGCCCTGAAAGCGAGATGGGTGCCACTACCCCATAGTCGCCTTTGACTGGACTTAACCGTCCAGGGGTCCTTTACCTTTACCTGTCTAATAAAGGTAAAGGGACCCCTGACCATTAGGTCCAGTTGTGTCCGACTCTGGGGTTGTGCGCTCATCTCGCGTTACTGGCCGAGGGAGCCGGCGTACAGCTTCCGGGTCATGTGGCCAGCATGACAAAAGCTGCTTCTGGTGAACCAGAGCAGCGCACGGAAACGCCGTTTACCTTCCCGCGGAGCGGTACCTATTTATCTACTTGCACTTTTGACGTGCTTCCGAACTGCTAGGTGGGCAGGAGCAGGGACTGAGCAACGGGAACCCACAGCGCCACCCGTGTCCCATTTTACCTGTCTCTCCCTCCTTAAAACAGAGAAAATGTCATGTGCAGTGAACCCAAACCAGGCGGCGTCGGGGTGGGGAGAAACCCATCTATTTTAAACAGGTTGTTTTCCTTTCACCCAGCGCTCTGCTGCATAGACCTACTGGTTTAAACAGATGACACACGCTCTTTCCCTCTGGCGATTTGTGATGGAGACTAAAGAATGCCGGCAAGGTTGTGACTATATATAAAGAAGTCACAAGATGTTCCCCTTTTAGCTAATAGAGGTGGTTCAGGGGTTTGGGGCGCTGAGCATCATTATCCCTGCTCCACAACAGCCCAGGATCCTGAAACTGGCTAAGGGTTTTTTTAATGAGCAATTTAGCTGAGCTGCTGGCCAGGAGAGTCTCTCTCGATCTCCCTCTCTGGCCTACAAAGGTCAAACCGGCAGTCTGCTTAATTGGGACAGTCAGAGGCAGGGGTGAGGAACCCGTCCCCCGCTGTTGGGGGCCTCATTCCATCTGCCCAGGGCCGCATGTCGACACAGGACAAGGCAGGCGGCCGTGCCGGGCAACTCCAGAGAGGATGGGGCCGAGGCCCGCTAGGTTTTAGAGAATTAAATCGGTTGGGTTTGTAGTTCAAGCAGCATGGCCCATAGCATGGAAGCTGGGTCTACCCAGTCTTTCATTGCTTGTTTCCACCTGCACATCATTAGCATTGCTTAAAATAAGTTAAGAGCTTCCATTGGTAGATACGAAAAGGTTCTTCATTTCATTTTCTTACAAGGATGGCTAAACCTACCTAGATGGAGCACATTTTATGGCTGTCTTGCGCAGGAAAGGCAGAGAGGAAGAGGAAGAGGAACCGCAAAGTGTATCTTACTCCTGACTGCCTTTTAGCCTCGACACAGCCTTCTGCCTCTCCCCCGTGCCTTTTAATATCTATATGCAGCCGCTGGGAGAGATCATCAGGGGGTTTGGGCTGGGTGTCCATCAGTATGCGGATGATACCCAGCTCTACCTCTCTTTCAAATCAGAACCAGTGAAGGCGGTGAAGGTCCTGTGTGAGTGTCTGGAGGCGGTTGGAGGATGGATGGCGGCTAACAGATTGAGGTTGAATCCTGACAAGACAGAAGTACTGTTTTTGGGGGACAGGAGGCGGGCAGGTGTGGAGGACTCCCTGGTCCTGAATGGGGTAACTGTGCCCCTAAAGGAGCAGGTGCGCAGCCTGGGAGTCATTTTGGACTCACAGCTGTCCATGGAGGCGCAGGTTAATTCTGTGTCCAGGGCAGCTGTCTACCAGCTCCATCTGGTACGCAGGCTGAGACCCTACCTGCCCGCAGACTGTCTCGCCAGAGTGGTGCATGCTCTGGTTATCTCTCGCTTGGATTACTGCAATGCGCTCTACGTGGGGCTACCTTTGAAGGTGACCCGGAAACTACAACTAATCCAGAATGCGGCAGCTAGACTGGTGACTGGGAGTGGCCGCCGAGACCACATAACACCGGTCTTGAAAGACCTACATTGGCTCCCAGTACATTTCCGAGCACAATTCAAAGTGTTGGTGCTGACCTTTAAAGCCCTAAACGGCCTCGGTCCAGTATACCTGAAGGAGCGTCTCCACCCCCATCGTTCTGCCCGGACACTGAGGTCCAGTGCTGAGGGCCTTCTGGCGGTTCCCTCGCTGAGAAGCCAAGTTACAGGGAACCAGGCAGAGGGCCTTCTCGGTGGTGGCGCCCGCCCTGTGGAACACCCTCCCACCAGATGGCAAAGAGGAAACCAACTACAGTGGTGCCCCGTTAGACGAAAATAATTCGTCCTGCGAAATTTCGTCTAGTGAAGCGGCAATGCAAGCTGTGTTTTCGCTAGACGGAAAAAAAAGACGAAAAATTTTCGTCTTGCGAGGCAGCCCCATAGACTTTTTCGTCTTGCGGGGCTGCCTTCCGCTAGACGAATGCCTTCGTCTAGCGAGTTTTTCGTCTAGCGAGGCATTCGTCTAGCGGGGCACCACTGTACCAGACTTTTAGGAGACATCTGAAAGCAGCCCTGTTTAGGGAAGCTTTTAATGTTTAATAGATTATTGTATTTTAACATTCTGTTGGAAGCCACCCAGAGTGGCTGGGGAAACCCAGCCAGATGGGCGGGGTATAAATAATATATTATTATTATTATTATTATTATTATTATTATTATTATTATTATCTGCTAACAGGAAGCATGCAAGGTTGGTAATACCTCGCAAGACCACCCCCTATTCTTCCCGCCCCCATGCAAGTACTGGACCCATTCTTCTTCCAAGAGATCTGAATCGATTGCTTGCTTTGTTCTTCCACCCAGAGCTTTTTTTTCCAGCTGGAAAACACTGGAACTCAGTTCTGGCACATCTCAGGTGGGCTCCATTGCCATTAGAAGAGAACAAGGGAGGCGTTCATTGTGAGTTCACAGCACCGCTTTTTCTAGAAAAATAGCTCTGTCTCCACCCATGGGTGTAGCCGTGATTTCTGTTGGGGGGAGGAGGAGGCAGCCAAAGTGGTTGAGCTTATTTTTGGGCAGGCAACCCCAAACTCGGCCCTCCAGATGTTTTGGGACTACAACACCCATCATCCCTAGCTAACAGGAGCAGTGTGGTGTAAAGGAGAATGTTAGCAGCTTTGAGACTCCTTTGGGTAGTGAAAAGCGGGATATCAAATCCAAACTCTTCTTCTTCTTCTTCTTCTTCTTCTTCTTCTTCTGGCCTGGTTGAAGAGGAATGTTTTTGCCTGGCACCTAAAGATATATAAGAAAGGAGGCTGTGGGGAGGGGCGGAGGGGACTTTCAGTTTCAGCCAGGGATCTGCGGGGCAAGACCTGACTGGACCAGGAGAGGTATGAAGTGGGAGGGGCAGAGACAGCCATGCCAAAGTAGTCTCAAACTGCTTGGGAAAGACTTGCAAGAGGAGACTTAGGAAAGTGGGGACCTTCAGTCTCTGCCTCATAAGAGTTTCTCACTAGACCTGGTACTCCTGGCAACTTCACTTGCTCCGTGTGATTTATTGCAGACCCGCTCCTGAGAAATGCTACGATTTAAGCAGGGGTTGGGGGCGCGGCACCGGTTCTTGCAAGAAGCTACCTGATCCAGCTACAGGCCTCTTCTTAGTGTTCTTCTGCTGAATGAAGAGGCCACGGATTTGCATAAAGCACGCATGCATATGCTGATGTCTGTGCATGGCTGCGGATTTAGATATAATTACCAGGCTTTAAATAGAAACGCAAGGCATCTCTTGACAGCGGGGAAGGCAGAGGCCAGGTGCGCCTGCTTCTTCCGTCCGTTGCCCAGGTGAGAATGGTGGATGGGCAGCTTCAAGACGCCCTCTTCTCTCAACTGTCCCCACCCCACTTAAACAGGACATGGACTTCAGACAGAGGGCTACCCCCTGCCAAAGTAAGCCACCTGGCCAGCTGAGGGCCTTGATGCAGAGGAGGAAGATGGGAGTTCTGCCGATGGCTAGCTAGATCAGGGGTTGGCAACCTAAGGCCCGGGGGCCGGATCCTGCCGAATCGCCTTCTCAATCCGGTCCGCGGATGGTCTGGGAATCAGTGTGTTTTTACATAAGTAGAATGTGTCCTTTTATTTAAAACGCACCTCTGGGTTATTTGTGGGGCATAGGAATTTGTTCATTATTATTCTTTTCAAAATACAGTCGTACCTCGGGTTACGTACTTAATTGGTTCCAGGTCGCTGTACATAACCCGAAATGTACGTAATCCGAAAAACGCGCTTTGCGCATGCGCGAAGTGCGCAGGATGCTTCTGCGCATGCGCGGATCGCGCACACAGTGGGTTATGGGAGTTCGTAACCCGAAAAGTACGCAACACGAAGCGTACGTAACCCGAGGTACGACTGTATAGTCTGGCCCACCACATGGTCCGAGGGACGGTGGACTGGCCCACAGCTGAAAAAGTTTGCTGACCCCTGAGTTGGATGGTCTTAAGGCAGATTGACCGGCAGCTTCCTATGTTCTTGTTTAAATCAGGGCATCGTTCAGAAACCTGAGGACTAGAACCTTACTTCAGGGCAAGGACTGTAGGTCAGCCTTGCTTGCAGGAGAGCCCGGCTTTGGTTCCCAGCACCCCCAGTAAGGGCTGGGAGAGACCAAAGGTCTGACTCAGCACGGAGCAGCTTCTTGCAGGTTGTATTTAGGGAACAGGCAGAAGCTCTGGGGCAGAGCACGAGGTCCCAGGCCCGACCCCCCACGGCATCCGCAGGTAGGGGGCAGGTGAGAACTCTGCTCGGAAACCAGGAGAGCCTCTGCCAGTCCGTGCAGAGGGCGACGCTGAGCGAGAGGGAGCAGTGGCCTGGCTCCGCGAAAGGCACCCTCCTCCGTTCTTGGCTTGCTCGAGTTCCCCGCCTTCTGCTCCGGCTGGCGAATCTTTGGTCGCGCTGGAAATCAGAGGCAGCTTTGCCCCTCCCGCGACATCTCTCTCCCTGACATTCAGGCAGTTGAAAAGCACCCTTGTTGGGTCAGGCGCAGCGGCTGTTAAATAATGTATCTTGTTTGTTATTGCGGTGGCATTTAAGCGCCGGCTGAGACAGGACACGCCACCCTCAGCCCCCAGCACCATGCATTGTTTATTAACCTGGCTGTTCAGGAATAGCCATTTGCTCCCCGCCCCCCAGCTGCAGCTGCCGCTCTCCAGCCAAAGATCTCCCTGACCCCCATTCTCTACCCTTCCCCTCTGCACACAAATGCTCCTTTTACCCTGGAACAAAAAAGACCCTTCTCAAAGCGCCAAGGATTGTCACCAGTTTGGTTTCACACAGAGCAGGACCACTGAAATGAAGAGGGCCTGCATTACCCATGTGCACCCTTTGGGGTAGAATTTCTTATTTCGATTGCTTTATTTTCTTGTTTTTCGTTGCGTTACAGACACATAAACGAACAATGATAATAGTAAGAGGAGGAGGAGTTTGGATTTGATATCCCGCTTTATCACTACCCGAAGGAGTCTCAAAGCGGCTAACAATCTCCTTTCCCTTCCTCCCCACAACAAACACTCTGTGAGGTGAGTGGGGCTGAGAGACTTCAAAGAAGTGTGACTAGCCCAAGGTCACCCAGCAGCTGCATGTGGAGGAGTGGGGACGCGCACCCGGTTCACCAGATTATGAGTCCACCGCTCTTAACCACTACACCACACTGGCTTACTCTCAGTGGGTCTAATTTGAGTAGTAAAAACATTGGGTACAAGCCCAAATCTATTTTTCCCCTCTCTCTTTATTTCATAAAAGTTATATATCATTTGATTATTGGGAGGGGGGGCTCAAAGCGGTTTACAAGAAAGATAAAACTATAAAATGATTGCTTCCAAAAGTACAACCTGAATTTTAAAAAATGCACTTACAGGTAGGTAGCCGTGTTGGTCTGCCATAGTCAAAAAAAAAAAAATCTTTTCAGTAGCACCTTAGAGACCAACTAAGTTTGTTCTTGGCATGAGCTTTCGTGTGCATGCACAGTTCTTCAGATACATTTCTTCAGAAGTGTGCATGCACACGAAAGCTCATACCAAGAACAAACTTATTTGGTCTCTAAGGTGCTACTGGAAGGAATTTTAAAAATGCAGAAAGTTAAAACCATAATGGAATGCACTAAAGCAGATTAAAGCTTGTGCACACTTTCTAACAATGTAAGAGGAGCTTACAAAAGGCACCCTATCTGGGCTATCACCCTCTTTTCACAGCACCCAACCAGACGCCTCTTCTGGGAAGCCCCAAGCCGACCTGAGTGTGACGGGAACTCTCTCCACCTGGGTTTCCAGGCAGCTGCAGTTCAGAGGCATACTGCCTCCGACAGTGAACACAGCTTTATAGACAGTGGCGGAGGAAGCCGCTTGGGTGCCTGGGGTGACGCGTCCAGGGGTGGGGCGATCCACCCATGGGGGCGGGACGCACCACGGGGCCTCCGGAGTCTGCCTGCCTCCTCCCACTCAGCCGCCCTACAGCTGGGGGGGGGGAGGCAGTGGGCAGACAATTTGGACAGTGCGGAGCCTGCGGGTGCCCAAGCCACCGTGTCTCTCCCAGGAGGCCCTCCTTGTAGGCCCCACGGTGAGTGTCGCCCACGATTTTGTCAACTCCCCCCCCAGTGGTGACACCCGGGGCACCCACCGCACCCCCTTCCTCTGCCCCTGTTTATAGACCACTGGATGGTAAAAAGCAACCACCTCGAAGCAGTTTGCGAAAAAAAGATGAAACCACAAGATCGCCAGTGAGAAAAATAAAAAACCATAACAGAACTTCCAAAAAGTTAAAATACGGTAACAATAGGTAAAAAGAAAGAAAGAAAGAAAGAAAGAAAGAAAGAAAGAAAGAAAGAAAGAAAGAAAGAAAGAAAGAAAGAAAGAAAATTAAAACTGGCACCAACTCTCTGAGCCCCCAAGAACGTTTTTAGCAGGCACGGAGAAGAGCCCAGTGGCGGTGCCTGCCTTCTATCAATAGGCAGGGAGTTCCAAAGTTCAGGTGCTGCTGCCACACCTAAAGATCAATGTCTTACAAATGTGGAACGGGTATTATTATGTGGTGCTCGTGACAGTGCCGGTTCTGCCAATCGCAAGGGTTGAGTGGGTGTATTGGGGGCAAGACGACCTCGCAGATAAACCGATTCCTCCATGGATTTGCGCGGACATGTGTCCTGTGGAGGGGGAAACGTTAAATTCTCGCCGTGTACATTCCAAACGGGGCAAAAAAAAAAATCGCTTTCCTATCCGGCAATTGCAACGGCGCCTTCTGCGTTTTAGCTTTTTTTTGGCACCCGACAGAACCTCATTTTCTGCATCGCTAGCTCAGCTGCGTGTCAGAAGTCAGTTCCGCATGTTCGCTGGGTTGCCTTGGGAGGAGCTGTGTGGGGAGCTGCACTGTCCAGCCCCCATCCTAGCCCGCCCCCCTTGCTGTCGCCTCCAGTCTGCAGGGCGCAAAGCAAGCGCTATCTTCTCCCGAGTGCAAACAAAACGCCCGTCGCCTCGACACCCCGCAGGGTGCGAACCAAACAGCTATCAAGGGGACTGAGACGTGCGTATCAGGAAAACAAATTCCTTCATCTACCTGCTGATAGCAACATTCTTTCCCGAGGCTCTGCATGCATTCGTTTGCTCTGAGTTGCTGCACTTTTAAATATTTTTTATTTTTTTAAAACAACAACAGCAGTGTCTGAATCATTCTTACAAATAAGACAACCCCCTGGTTATTTTGCTGGCGGAAAGCTTTGCTGCTTTTCAGGGCTGGCGGAGGCATTGACCTCCATGAATAATACATACGGGCTAATTATGGGAAGATGGGCGTTTGCTGGTGATGGAAGGCAGATTTTGTGCAGGTTGGGGGAATCCAAAGGCACGCACGCAAGAAGCCAAGATCAAGCGATACATGGAAAATTAGGCAAGCTGGAGACATTGGGGGGGGCAGCGCGCAGGGGGCAGCTCAACCACTTTGGTGGATACTCTAGAACAGGTATCTCCAAACTCGGCCCTCCAGATGTTTTGGGACTACAATTCCCCTCATCCCTGACCACTGAAGAAGAAACAAAATAGAAAATTCTTTCCAGTAGCACCTTAGAGACCAACTGAGTTTGTTCTTGGTATGAGCTTTCGTGTGCATGCACACTTCTTCAGATAGTGTGCATGCACACGAAAGCTCATACCAAGAACAAACTTAGTTGGTCTCTAAGGTGCTACTGGAAGGAATTTTTTATTTTATTTTGTTTTGACTATGGCAGACCAACACGGCTACCCACCTGTAACTGGAACTATGGAAGGCACCACATTGAGCCGCATGAAATGGAAGTCCATCAACCTCACCAAGAAACTGGCACTGAAAGAGTTTGGATTTGATTTATTTTTCTTGTTTTTCGTTGCATTACAGACACACAAACAAACAATGATAAAGAAGAGGAGGAGTTTGGATTTGATATCCCGCTTTATCACTACCCGAAGGAGTCTCAAAGTGGCTAACATTCTCCTTTCCCTTCCTCCCCCACAACAAACACTCTGTGAGGTGAGTGGGGCTGAGAGACTTCAGAGAAGTGTGACTAGCCCAAGGTCACCCAGCAGCTGCATGTGGAGGAGCGGGGAAGCGAACCCGGTTCACCAGATTACGAGTCTACCGCTCTTAACCACTACACCACACTGGCTCTCACTGAAGGAGTGTCTCCACCCCCATCATTCAGCCCAGACACGGAGGTCCAGCTCCGGGGGCCTCCTGGCGGTTCCCTCACTGCAAGAAGTGAGGTTACAGGGGAACCAGGCAGAGGGCCTTCTTGGTGGTGGCGCCCGCCCTGCAGAATGCTCTCCCATCAGATGTCAAGGAAATAAACAACTATCTGACTTTTGGAAGACATCTGAAGGCAGCCCTGTTTAGGGAAGGTTTTAATGTTTGGTGTTTTTAATATTCTGTTGGGAGCTGCCCAGAGTGTCTGGGGAAACCCAGCCGGATGGGCAGGGTATAATTGAATAAATTGTTGTTGTTGTTGTTGTTGTTGATATTCTACAGCTTGTGTGTGTGTGTGTGTGTGTGTGTGCGCTCGCACACTTGCTTTTATCTTGTCAACTGCCCTGGGATCCTAGGATGAAGAATATAAGTCGAATGAATGAATGAATGAATGAATGAATATAAATGATAAGATGTACATTAGGAACGGGATGGGGGAATACGGAAGGGAATCAAATCAACCTTACCTGACGAGTGAAGTGGGAATCAAGATTGCTGCAGGGGAAAGGGACCCATTCTGACTCTTGCTAGGCGGGTGCAGAGCCCAGCAAACTTCAGCATACAGGTGAAACTCGAAAGATTAGAATATTGTGGAAAAGTCCATTTATGTAAGCAACTGTTTTCATTAGCTACTGGAGTTTAATATATGAGATAGACTCATGACATGCAAAGCGAGATATGTCAAGCCTTTGCTTGTTATAATTGTGATGATTATGGCACACAGCTGATGAAAACCCCAAAGTTGAGATTGTTAATTTGGGGTTCTCATCAGCTGTACGCCATAATCATCACAATTATAACAAATAAAGGCTTGACATATCTCGCTTTGCATGTCATGAGTCTATCTCATATATTAGTTTCACCTTTTAAGTTGAATTACTGAAAGAAATGAACCTTTCCACGATATTCTAATTTTTCGAGTTTCACCTGTAGTGTCATCCTGTATCTGAAGAAGTGTGCATGCACACGAAAGCTCATACCAAGAACAAATTTAGTTGGTCTCTAAGGTGCTACTGGAAGGATTTTTTATTTTTTATTTTGTTTTGACTATGGCAGACCAACACGGCTACCTACCTGTGACTGGAACCCTCCCTGCTGTTTCCCAATGCTATAATAAGGGAATTTCCCACACACAAAAAAGGGAAAGGTTGACAGCAATGCCTCAGAGGGCAGCCGCGGCCATTTCCTCCCTATGGGGGGTTGGAGACTGGCAGCGACTCCTATTCAGTGGTGGCGGCGGCAGCTTACAATGCATTCCTTCCAGATCCTGCCGCCCGAGGCAGTCACCTGACCTTGCCTCATGGGTGGGCCAGCCCTGCCCAGTGCTGCCCTTGTAGAAGCCAGCAGCAACGAAGATGGAGAAGGGCTAGAGGTTGGGACGAGTTGGAGCTGGAGTTCCCCCTCCTGTTTGGGCTCCCTGCCTTCTGCATGCCCCCACCCCCATGGGCACCAACCACCATCACTCCTGCCTTTTTTTTAAGCCGCTGCAAGGCAACTGTCATGGATGCTTTCGTTGAGATTCCTGCATTCCAGCGGGTTGGACTAGATGACCCCCGGAGGTCCCTTCCACGATTCTTTGATTCTGTGCTTCTAAGCCCCGATTCTGGTGCCCAGAGTAGCTAGCACTGGCTCCCCGCACCACCTGGTGGTCAGTAGAGGAAACAGCCGGGTGTTCCAGCAAGGCGTTCGCCCCAGCAGGCCATGATCCGCCAAGTGCAGGAGTTGTCAGGTGATGCTTGAGGGCCAATCAGTTGTGACTGTCTGCAACAAATGCTCGCAGAGAGACCAGCTGCTTTTTCTTTCGCCGAAGTCCTGCCTCTGTCTCTTCCAGAGACTGTCCCACATCTAGCTGATCTGGCATGTCCATTTCCCTCTGCCCAGGAAGGTTTTGCTAGAGAGCAGGAAGAGGGAGCTGTGTTCAATCCGAACAAGCTTCCCGTGGGCAGGGCAACAAATGTAAATTGTATCTTTGAGTCAGTCGGCTAGTTTCTGCACATATGCACAAACCCATCTCTATCTGTCAGGGACTAGTTGGATGCAGAGGGAGAAGACTGGGAGGAGGAGGAGGAGGTGTTGGAAGCGGAAGAGGGAACAGGGCTTAGTGAGCTGGGAGAGTCTGTGGCAGAGAGGAGTCCAGAATCAGAGGCAGAAGCTGGAGCAGAAGAGGCAGCGATGAAGAACGCTGGTGAAGAAGTCAAGGAGTCTCCCCCTCCTGCTGCAATGAGCTCCCCTCCCCGCTGGTCACCAAGAACCAGGAGAGGCATGAAAAGAGAGGAGAAGAGGCTGGCTTCATGCAGGCACACTCTCAGATTGTTGGGGGGGAACCCTGGAGAGGAAGGGAATTATGTGGCTGTGTGGAGGCAGGGACTTTCAGTTCCAGCAACTCATCCACAGGCCTCACACTCTGCCCAGTCTGTGCAGATTGTGTTCCTGCTAATAAGGAATTAACTCCAACTTGCACAGTGTGATTTACTGCTGGCCCTCTCCTCTCACTATCCTACAGTCCCGCAAGCAAGAAGCTTGACCAGAGCCTACTGCAACAAGGTAGAACGTTTGCATTTGATGCTCCACCCGCCCTTGCCTCTGGCAGGCGGACCTCAGAAGGCTTCCTGGAAAGAAATGTGGCCCTCAGGCTAGGAAAGGTTCGCACCCTTGCTGTAAGAGACGCACGCCCACCCAGAGAAACTCTAGGAAAGCCTTTGGTGCACAGCTGCTCCTATCTAATACAGCTGTAATTTCCATTGATGAGGGATAATCAAACCCATAATTGCCTGTTTAAATTTCCATTCAAGATTAATCTGTCCTTTCGCAGGGAGAGGATGGGAGCAGAGCGGGGGGGGGGCGACTTGCAGAGACGTTTGAAAGACTTGCTTATTTCATTCAAGGTGAAGATGCCCCCCTCGCTCTGATCTGCTGGTGGTATTGTTACTGCCCACCTTGGAAAAGGGCCTGGCAGTAGGGCAGGAGTACCCTGAGGGCCACATTCCCCTTCTGGGCAACCTTCCAGGGGCCACATATGTGAATACCTCCACTGCCCGGGGTTCCATAGGGCGGGTGCAAATTGCAATCCAGCAAAATCTAGAGCAGGGTTAGGCGACCCATTTTCAGACTGAGGGCCACATGCCCTTCCAGGAAATGCTCCAAGGGCCAGGTGACTGCAGGTGGGCAGGGCCAGAGGCAAAACCAGGCAGGGCGATGAATGTAAAATTTGCTTTGGCTACTCTAGTTCCTATGCCAGTGATGGCCAAACTTGGCTCTCCAGCTGTTTTTGGGACTACAATTCCCATCATCCCTGACCACTGGTCCTGCTAGCTAGGGATGATGGAAGTTGTAGTCCAAAAACAGCTGGAGGGCCAAGTTTGGCCATCACTGCGCTACGCAGACTCTCACAGACCTCTCTGTCTTCCAAGAAAGCTGCGAGCATTGTCGGAATTGAAGGTTACAGTACATCCCAGCCCGGGGGGGAAACACTCAAGCAAGGTGCGAAGGAGGGGTAGTGAGGGGCATGGGCTGCAGACAGGGGTGCAGCAAGGGCGGGGCAGTGTGGGCAGGCCGCCTCGGGTTCCACCCTGGAGGGGGTGACACTCGGGGCCTCACCCCCACGACTGGCGACTCCCAAGCCAAGCCCCACCGCCCGGCAAAAACCTCATTCGGCACGGGGGGGCTGGGCTGGGCTCGCTCGCTCGCTCGCTCGGCCAGTGCTTTGCAAAGTTCTCCCTTCTTGCTGCTGGCGGGCCCTGGGCGGAGCTGAGGGGCATCACACCCGCGCGTCGTGTGTCGTGACATCATGACACACGCACACTGTGGAGCGGAGCCCTGTCCCTGGGGGGGGGGTGCCTCCGCATTTGGCGCCCCGGGCAGCCAAGCGGCTCCGTTCGCGCTGGCTGCAAAACATTCCGAGGGCCAGGAGAAGAAGACC